>OY982580.1:15496546-15899046 GCA_963859945.1 Euplagia quadripunctaria
ACTACGTGAAAATGGCTACATCAAGCTACAGCGACCAGTATATGTTGACCTGTCATGGTATACGTACCATGACAGGTCAACATATACTGGTCGCTGTAGCTTGATTTGATTCGTCTATACGACGACAGTTTATGTTATACTGGACATTGAAATAAAGGATAAAAGGATTATGGTCGAAATTTGACCGCCAGGCGATCTCGACTGTATTTTAATATGTGAAAAAAATTACGCATTTTTGAGAAAAATTTTATACGCGTCCAGTGTACCTATAAATTGACCTGTCACGGTACGAGAAGTCTAACAATGACAGTTGAAGTTTTACTGGAAATGAATAGATAAAAAAATTATCTCTAGTATTTAACATACATATACAAAACATCAGTGTTCCTTTCCGCCGTCATACATAGGTATACCAGTACTCTCTAAACCGGAAGGGGAGCAAGGCCCTCCGCGCGCAATGGTGTGGCTGCCTTCTGTTTAAGAGGCGGCCAAAGTCTGCCAGGGTTTTTAGGAGACTTGCTTCCTAGGGCATACCCGAGTCCCTAGCAATAGACTCACTTGTGACGAAACACTGTGTGTTTTTAGTCGGTTCGATTCCGATTTACATCTTTCTCAATAGCCATGGTGAGGTGACGACCCGTGGGGGAGTCCAAACAAGAAAAAAGTGTACCAGTCTCCAGTATAGTAACTCCTACACAAGTTAATAATGTAAGTTACTGTGCCATTAAAATAAAATGCATGTCACGAATAATGCATCACTGTTACCAATCACTTACGTCCTTTAACTTCCAATAAAACATAAAAACTTCGATCTTAAACGTTTTCTCATCATAAAACACTAATAAATAAGAAGTCGAAACTAAATTTATGTTATTTTTGATTTACGATACATAAAACTGGCAACACTATTGTCCGTTGACGTTAAGAATCGTTAAATAGGGCAACATTCTAAACGTCACGTTCTATACCGTTATTTCAAATAAATTTCATAATGATGTATTACATCGTAATTTTTTAAAATGCTAGATATAAAAATACAATGTTGGTATGAATGGATTTGCTGTGAAATTAGAGATAAAAAAGTTATGTCCTGCTATATAGAGTTACAATAAGATTTTTAGGAGATATAAAGAAATTAAATCAATGAAAAAGAAATCATGCAGCTGTCACACTGTTTAAGACGTTACACGATTTTTAGCAATTTTAACCGCTTTTAAACTAAATATCGCATCTACACTGGTAGGTTGTTCATAATGAAACAAGATAGTGAAATGTTTTAATGAAAACTGTAAATATTTTAAAGCAAATCTATTTATATATAAAAAAATTGCTGTGAATGGCTGGACCGATTTGGCTAATTTTGTTCTTGAATTATTTGTGGAAGTCCAGAGAAGGTTTAAAAGGTGAATAAATATGAAAATGCTCGTAATTAAATAAATTGTAGGTGATACGAATTTCACCGATCATCTAGTAATATAATAAAAAAATCGAAAAATTATGTCTAACGCTTCTGAAACTAGGTACCAAACGTATTTTATAAAACTTTCAATTTATGTACCTACACTTTCACGTTTATAATATTAGTAGATGTAGATTAAAAACTACGAAAATATTGCGATGAAACTTGGTATGTAACTAGCTGGAGACCTGGATTAACACTTTTTATTTCGATATTCCCACAGCATCGGGACTTACGCGGTTGTATAAAGACTTGTAATGCTTAAAATATATGTATGTGAATGTTATTTTTCCTATATACAACGTGTTACAACAAGAAAATTTTATTCCTATTTTAAATTTTTTTTTTTTATTTAAATAAAAATGTCTCTTGAATTTTCTTTTATTTTCGTCTTGCTGTTACGTGAATAGGAATACCATGTTGAGGTAAAGTTTCTCAGTTTTGTAATTTGTTTGATATAATAATGTATCAATAAAAAAAAACTGTCAGTTGTAGGACTGGACGTCAGAAGTGAAAACACATACACACACATACACACACATTCATATACATATACACACACACATCAATTATATCATCATGACAATACATGTCACCTGAGCATGACGGTCACGCGAGTTCAGTACATTTTTCCCATTTAGGAAAAGTGCCCAACGTGCCTAAAGAAGTTTTCACTTCAAAAATAGGCTGAACATTTCACACGACATCCCACATAAGCATGTTAGATGTGATGTGGATATGACGCAACGTCCGACATTTCTGCTTACCCCAAAGCTACACGATAAACATCAGATTATTCATATTATATTGTTTTATTACAGCTTTACAAAACCTCATAACTAAATACACAGTTAAGTAATCACAAAGATAATATTTATCTGTTCAACATAATATATTAATGTTGGTACTCAAACATAGATTGTCGGTTAAATTCGTCGGTATTTATTTTCCAACTATGCCTTTGTCGTGAGAGTGTTTGACGATCGGGATATGAGTCATCGGCGCAGGCGCACCATTGATACAGAATGTTCCTTTTTAGTTCTTCAAACTTAGAAAGAATAAATCCATAGCTAACTTTACTTTAACTAGTTTTGCTAACTTTAAGGAAAAGAACAAAAAAACAGAAAAAACTTCAGAAACAGTCTACTTAAATTTTCCTTAAACATTTTGAATACCTAATAGAAATGTTTTCATTAAAATATCATGAAATATGTATTACTATATTTTGAGCTAAATTCCACCAGCGCACCACCAGCAATATTGCAACTAAATTTCAAATCATTCATTTGAACGGGAATCATAATATATAAACTTGTGCAGTTTAGGATTTGTATTGATATGTGGTCACAGACGACCTATCAGGGGTTTAATTTACTTTTTACTTATAATTTAAGTACTCTGATTAATGTATTACTAGATTATAGACTAGATGCCTGACCACGGGATTAAAGGAAAATATAAAGGGTAAAAACCCAATATGGTAGCCTTAAGTTCAATTTTAGGATACTTCCTACTTTTCAGAAAATATCTTTTTTTTTTACTTCAGGTTATGTATTATGTAAATTATTTCAAAGTGACTATTAAAGACTAGCTGTTCCCCGCGGTTTCACTCGCGTAATTCCCGGTGCCATGGAAATATCGGAATAAAAAGTAGTGTATATGTAGTAGTGCCTATCTAGTGTTAATCCAGGTCTCCAGCTGTCTACATACCAAGTTTCATCGCAATCAGTTTAGTATATTTTGCGTAAAAGAGTAACAAATATCCATACATCCATACATCCTCACAAACTTTCACGTTTATAATATTAGTAGGATTCTAAAGAGATTGCAACTATTTAAAAAGACAGTGTAATTGAATTATTTTGATTTCTTTTATTGAATTGTTGTTAGTTGCTAAATGCCACTGGTGTTTCAAAAGCCAATAAGTATACAACTTTTATTTGCTATTATAGATCAGTTAAAACACGAGGTTTCTGACGAGGGTCGATAATGCAAATTTTCTGGTAGGTTTTATTTCAGTCATAGTCTAAAAGTCTACGGCGCGTGTCTATTAATACACGTATATACACATCAGGTCTAACGTTAGTGCACGGAGTAAGCATGGGACTTTACGACATTGTCAAACACAATACACAAGCAATACAGACATTGTCACGTCTAGACAATGTGTGGATACACTAGATTAGCTGACATTGTGCTATGGGTAAATTTTACTTAGTCCCTATAGCTGGAGTGATTTAATTAAGTTCATATTTTACAATAAACACTACGTGAGTGGTATTTATGTTTATTAGAAATTATACGGTTTTACTCACGTTTGTATTTCGGGGGTGCCCGACTAGTTTCGGACCCGACCGGGGCTCTTTTTCAAACAAAACCCGTCGTGTCCGAAACTAGTCGGGCTCGAAATACAAACATGAGTAAAACCGTATAATTTCTAATAAACATAAGTTCATATTGTTTATTTCACATACATACCGTTCAATATAATATACCACGGGTAGCGGGGCCCCTATTCGAAGCCGATGAGCCTCAGGGTCTTAAGCAGGTCGGTGGTCGGCCTCTCCTTGGCCGACGTACGGGTGGTGGCGACGTCACGTCGGCGGGGAGAAAAACTCGTCGCTCGAAATCTAGCTCCACGGCTCTGCAATGGCCGGACCTCTTGCTGCGGTTTCCGGGGGCTTCTGGAGGAGTTCGGGGAAGGTACGAGTATAAGTGCTGTAGTCATGGATTTTATTAGCACAGTCTTCGGTTGCTGTATATAATTATAATGCTGTATAATTTATTATTGTTATTTTTGATAGATATTCAAACTAACTAAGCGTCCGTTGTAGTACCTTGTGATTAGGATGTTCATACAAATTCTTCAGTTTAGTAATATTAGCACAAATGATGATTGATTGAACCATTTTTCAAATTTCGATGATATTTTTTCTAAGCAAGCTTTTTTTATAGTATAGGGGGCAAACGAGCAGACGGGTCACCTGATGACAAATGACTACCGCCGCCCATTCGCGCCTGTAAGTCAAGAGTCACAAGTGCGTTTCCGTCCTTTAAGGTGGTAGTAGGAGAAGAGGGGGAGGGGGGAAGAAGGGAGAGGAGGGAAGGGGAAGGACGGGAATAGGGGAGAGGTAAGAGTTAGGGCCTCCGGTGACCTCACTCACGCGGCGAAATGCAGTGCAAGCATTGCTTCACGGCCGGTTTTCTGTGGGGCCGTGGTATCGAGCGGAGTCGAGCCGGTCGATACGTGCCGAAGCATGGTTATTGACATGCAAATAGTAGATGTGCTTGCTCCTGTTCGCCTTGCCTTAAACTCTGCGTTTGTATTTCGAGGTAAAGTAATTGAAGTAAAAGTATAATTAGACAATAACAAAACAATATTAAAATTTATAAGAGTAAGTTTTATAATTTATTGAAATAAATAAATATATTTGACAGTCACGAATAAAAATTTAAATTTTACTAAACTAAAAAAATAAAAACAAATATTTTTTTTATTTTTAAGATCAAACTGTATGATCCAGACAGAACAACCTGTATACAATCTGATGCAACAGATAAGGTGCTTGGCGTTTTTTTTTTCTAAAGCGGTGGCCACCACCGTCCTACTTCTGCGAGTGAGTCACCCGCGGGAACGGAGCACCGGAAGCAATGGATGCTACACGAATGTTAATTATTTGGTGAAGTTAATTTTAGATACAAAGATGTTTCTGATGAAGGCTCTATAACACAACACAACAGCGTATAGTATTTAAGATATTTGAAAATGAATGACGTAAGACGTAAAACTTTGAAATAAATTATTAGGCATGTTTTATGCAGAATAATAAGTATTATTTTAAGGTTAATAAATTATTCTATTTTGAACTTCTTCAACATATTTTAAAGATAATGCTACATGTATGTACTGTCAATATACGTATAAAAATATTTTAAAAATAATAGCAGCTCCACAGTTTTTTTATCCTTCCGCTCTGTTGACCAAATATGAGACGATGTCTTCAAACATTTTTTTCTATTTGACGCCGAAAATATTTAACTCCTAAACGATTCAAATTATAATTAGGACCTTTGGATTGTGGGAACAACAACTTTACATTTGCAGTTAAGACATTACTCTCTTCAAAGATTTTGTTAATAAAGTTAACTTTTGAAGTTGTATAATGAATCTTGGTTTTTGATTCTATGGTTGACTAGCTGAGTTAATATGGTTAAAATGACCAATATTAATCTTAAACTGTCGCCTATTGTACAAGTGATTACTTTATGGTATAATCTATGATTTCTTTTATTAGGCATATTGAGATTTGTCAAATTGGAGTTCCGCACTACAACAGATAAACTATATTAAAATATAGCTAATTTATCACTAGGGTATTTACGGACATAACACATTTTAATAACAATCCATTTATTTCCAATTAGCAAGCCACCAAAGCTTCGCACAGGTAGCAAAGCATCTATTGTTTTTTTCTGACATCTTCAACAATCATCGTCATATTTCAGCCATTTTACACAAAGCCTTAATAAATTACACGCCTGAAAACCTTCCTCATGAACCACTCCGTCTATTGGTGAAAATGGTATGAAATGGTTTGGTAGTTATTGAGTTTATCACGAACAGACAGATAAACGCGGCGGGGGACTTTGTTTTATGATATGTAGTGATTAATCGCATTAGAACCTCGGTAATAGCTTTACTATTTAGTTAGTGCTCGTACGTGTACGAGAGTATTCATGCCAACGTTGACGTTAACAAAAATTTGTCTCACAATGTGAAATAGAGATCTCATCACGTATTTATTACTCGCATAGCTACGCAGCTTGGCTTTAGAGGAACGGGACATAGCAGATAGTTGTTGAGTACTAGGTACACCTTTTTCCTTTCCTATAACACCGCTATCTGTGTCATAAAATATAAAACTTTCCCTAACATACACACTCAGCACGCCACTATTTTGCCACCGAGATGATCTCATATTATTTTTTGTCTTTTTTTTTCCTTTCTCTTTACCAGAGTGCTGAGTACTGGGTCGTGAGAATAGAGGACAGCTGTAAAAGGTTGTTTGAGCGGCGGTAGCGTAATGGCTAAGGCGTCGGACTTGCGATCAAGTGGTTGCGGGTTCGAACCCCACCCAGTGCACTACCGTCGTGAACCCACTCCTAACACAAGCTTTAAGCTTATCTGGAGGGGTTAACGAGAGTTAATTTAAAAAAAAAAAGAAAAAAAATCACAAAGTTAGGCAAGGTAAATTACACTACACTACCATAGCCACACACATCAGTTTTTATATAATATCACTTAATTAATAAAGACATGTACGTTCGTTATAGCATGTCTATAATGTCGTAGCTACGGCGATGCAATCATAACTTTGACGAAACTAATACGGGTCATATTCATATTAGCTTTAAATCGCTGCAGTACTGGTGAAGTAAATTAAATCGAAACGTATAACAGTCTATTTTAGTAGATTTATTAGAAAAATAAAGGTAGGAATGTCTACAGAACTCGCCTACAATAAACCGTTCGCACTTGACTACTACAATGACTTTCGTTATGCTTCGACTACAGGACATTATAAGAAGAGGCTGCTACAATGATGAATTCAACTTAATTATACTTTTTGTTATAATATACGGTCAACTAACGCTTGCGGTGGGCAGGGTCTTACAGTCAATCGTACATTTCATTACTATTAAAAAGTAAGCCACCTACAGCGGTGACTGTTAAATTGTATTATTATATATACAAAGATGAAAATTACTCAATTAGTGGACTTAAAAACAAGTTTTAACATCAAAAATTTTTACGTTCGATTAAGTTGAAATTAACCCTTAAATTTTTTTTTATGGTATAGGCGGCAAACGAGCAGACGGGTCACCTGATGGTAAATGATTGCCGCCGCCCATGGGCACCTGCAACTCAATAGTCACAAGTGCGTTGCCGGCCTTTAAGGTGGGAGTAGGGGAAGGGGGGAGCCCATGAGGAGGTGCCCATGGGCGGCGGTAGTCATTTACCATCAGGTGACCCGTCTGCTCGTTTGCCCCCTTTATCAAAAAAAAAGAACGTTTAGTTATAACACTAAAGTTTTAAAAAGGTACTAGATAGATATTTTATCAAATATTTCCTTGTACAAAATATTCTACTATACATTCTACTTGTCTTAGCCAATAATGGCACTACTCTAATTACTACGACAGTTCACGTTGTAGAGGAAACGGCAAATTTAATCAGCACTGGACTGAAACTTCTGCATGCACACAGTTGATTGCATCTGGTTAGTCTAACTTACAGTTATCGAGTTCCCTCATCTATTGGTTAAATTTAGTACTATCTAAAACTATAATTGCATATTGTGTTCGTTTATTTAACTGCCGATCATGGAATTTTTAGCGTTTCGATATATTTCCAACAACTTTACAGAGGAGTGTAATTTTAGTTCAGGCTTATTTGAATGGTTTTATTAAAAAGAACATGAGGTTTGTAAGCTATGCAATGTTGAGTTATTTTGTTTTAGTTGTTTTATTTTATTAATATGCACCCAGTAAGCATTTAAGAAAACGTAGGTTCGTGTCTTTATTTAAAGAACTGGTACATGTAGGTCATGTACCAGTTCTTTCTTAAGCAAGAAGCTTAAGTGTTTTATAATTATTATACTATTTTCATTCATATTAAATGATGGTGCATTAAAGTTATGAATTACTTGCTTTTTTAGAAGATAACTGCCAATAAAATAATATACATACAGACATTTTATTATTCATTTAAAAAATAGCCACCTTTGAGGACAAGTGTCCAGCCAATTTCTAAAATTGCAACCCTTAACAATAAATTACGAACAACACATTCATTAAATTAAATCTAAAGGGACTATAGAGAAGCTCGTTACAAATGAGGAAATATTTCCTCCAATTAGTGCCGAATGAAACCTCACATGAAAATAATTAAAACTTCGCCATATATCTATTTGTTCACAATATTGTGGTAACAGGGACTGTTCATTTTACGAAATATTTTATAATATACAAATAATGAGCCTTTGTGATGCTCTGAATTTCAACTACGTATGGTTTTATTAATTTTGAGATATTTGATCAAAATGTTTTGTTCGTTATTTTGATAACTACGCCGTGTTTCTGTAGAGACATATCTATACTAATAAATAAAGCTGAAGAGTTTGTTTGTTTGTTTGCTTGAACGCGCTAATCTAAGGAACTACTGGTCCGATTTGCAAAATTATTTCAGTGTTAGATAGCCCATTTATCGAGAAGGGCTATAGGCTATATATCATCACGCTACGACCAATAGGAGCGGAGCAGTGACCATAAACGCAGGTGAAACTGCGGGGACGTCTAGTGTAAAATATAGCTGGATATCACGTTTACATTACCCATGTATATATTATGTATAAACTTAGTGTACCTTCTCTAGTATAGTAAGTTTATAGTATTATGTCATTCATATTGATTGTCATATCATTTAATTCAATACTTTTAGTGACAGGTCGTTGGCCGTTAATTAAACAATTTTGCCCCATCAAAGGGAACAGTTACAAAACAAATATACTATGATATGTATGTAGTCATTTCACTAAAAGTGTTTAGACAAACGTCGGAGATTTTTTTTATGGTGTAGGAGGCAAACATATGCTAACAAACGTGTTAATGATAAGAGGAAAAAGTTATATAGATGTTTTTGATGAGTTTTGTACTCTAGACTTATTCGGCCGTCTTTCAGTAAAGGAAGCGACTTATATGAATTTTTAGAACACAGAATACATTATCAAGAGTTTTGGAAATTTTTTATTTTGTAATGGTAAAACAGAATATACATATAGATACAATACAATATATATAGATTCACTTAAACTCAGGTCAGTCACTTAAACCCAGGTCTGTCACTTAAACCCATAATTTAATCAATGCCTCAATTATTAATTAATCTGCATCCTATTAGAAAAAAGTATTTTATTTCGATACCCAGTATTCGGTTGATGTGGATTCAAAATTGTGATATTGAACATTGCACTTGAAGTTTGCCATCAGTAATTATTATTTTTCACAATAATTATTAATTTTAATTATCTATGTATATCATTAACATTATTAATCAAAAATAAATATCTCAGGTATTACAAAATTCTATAATTTATAATTAGTGTCCCGTACAGATATTAAAACCATTTCAACGTAGGCGTAATTTACTTCTGCTAAAGAAGTTTTACAGTGGGAGAGCCATGCTTAGCACGTAAAGACCGGCTCGACCGGAGTGATACCACGGCCTCACAGAAAATCGGCAGTGAACCAATAGTTGCATTGCTTTTCGCCGTGTGAGTGAGGTTACTGGAGGGTTCCCCCCTCACCCCTGTTCCCGCCCTTCCCCGCTCTCCCCCTCTTCCCCTACTCCCACCTTAAAGGGCGGCAACGCACTTGTGACTCTTGAGTTGCAGGTGCTCATGGGTGGCGGTAGTCATTTATCATCAGATGACCCGTCTGCTCGTTTGCCTCCAATAACATTAAAAAAAAGTAAGTACTTCGTCAGCTAAAGAAACTAGCTGACTATCTTAAGTGTTTAATTTCAGTTCAATATCAATACCTCTGACACTAATTTATAATAGAAACTCCAAGCTCTGTTAATTTCTGTTGCTATGCCGTGTAAATGAGTCATTGTTTATGTTTTTTGCAAGTCAATTATTTATAACAAGTTATATCACTGTATTAAAAAAAACAGGTCACGTATTTGAAACCTCAATATGTTTTGATGATTCATCCACTTGTCCAAATCTAGGAGGTGTTAATTTCTTCACACTTATGTCTTAACCTGTTTAGAGTCTGACATTACCATACTGGTCTATCTGTAGTGAAATATTAATAAGTTTGAACTAGATTTAGCTAAGTAAAATCATAATCGTCTTTTATTTCATCGTTTTTAATCACATGGCCATAGGCTACGAAGGTGCTTACTGATATAAAAATTAAAAAATAATACTTAAATGACAATAGTACTGCTATCAAACTACTTACTCTGTTCTAGACTCTAGCTTTAAGCTTTATGTATTTTACATAATTTTTAACTCATAGCACATACTGTTTAAACATTTTAGCTTTCTGCACTTCTTCTACAGACAGCGTGTAAGTTTGAGCTACGCAAACAAACTTACAAAAACCTCTTTTTGTTTATACTTATCACAATACAAAAGTCAGTTCACCATAAAAATGCGAGATTAAGGATTTATAGTCCTAATCACTATAAATCCTTCAATGTACGTCCGCAATGTACGCGGTATTCTTTATGTGCGGTACGGTGAATGACCTTCAGCGTTCGGCGCCGTCGAAGCAGCTGATTGCATAAATGTTGTTTAATTGATTACATTGCAGTTTTTGGCAGTAAAGTGTAGTTATTAATTTTTTTTTGGTAAAATGTTTTGTTTACTCATTGTGATATCACCTTTAACCAAAAAAAAAATTTAAATTATGAAAAAAAAAAAATTATCCTGTAAAAAACCTTTAAATATTCCAAATGTCAAATTCCTGTCTGTATGTTAAACATGCGTACAAAGAGCTTTCCTTATTAATTGATATATAGATTTAGGACTATTTGCATGTGTGGTTTTAGCTTTTCTTTAATGTTTTATTGCCATATTCGCAACACATTTAAAATATACATTTATTCTAAAATTTGTATGTTTGTAGTCGTTAGTTAGCAACACTACACTAACATCCCTTTCGTATGCCTTTTTATTAGAGTCTGCAAGAAATATAAACGTTATCATAAAACTTATCGATTGCGGTAGGTATTTTAATTACAACAGGTTAGAGGACTATATCTTACAAACTTAAAAAACAAGATAAAATTGAACTTTCACCATCTACAATTTTAGTACAAAAAAAAAAGAAGAAAAAGGCCAAAAACATATCATAACTATTCGCTAGGTCAAAGTTGAACAAAACCTAACCCCAACCGAAATTTATAAAACGGTGTAAGTTGTCTATAATCTTAGCATTGAACGTGTCATAGCCACACCCACAGGTGATGAGTCATCATGTAATGATGGTTTTCGTTTCATCAGCCATGGAATGGATAGGATTGCGAGACTGTGACTCATGTCGGTTGTTCAACATTCTATGGTTAATGTTTCTCTTTAGAAACAGCATTTTTTAAAATTATGTAATGTATATTTCTACAATCGTGTTGTTTATGTACTGTTTTCTTCTAAAAGGAGACGAACAAACTTTCGTAGCGTGATGTTTAGTAGCCTGCGTTGTCAAAAATTTCTTGAAAATGCGTACAAAAAATGTATATTATTATTAATTATATTACCTATTTAATATATAGATATTGCGTAATCTATGGCTATCTAATCGTGTAATGCCTGTTGAACAATGCAATTGCATTACATTTTCCAAAGCGATAAATTATCTCGTATAACTATAAATTCAAGGAAAATAAAGTTTATATAATGAAACCTATATTAGAAATTGATTTAGGCCTTAAAATCGACTAAACCAAGATTTTATTTTAATAAATGTTACGAAGGCTTCAACACAAAGTGATATTGCTATTGTATTTCTGCAGGCGTCTGGAATAAGACGAATATAATGTTGAGTTATCGTGCTATTTATCTTTTTAAGCCTATTTCGAGCACTTAAAAACGTGTAATTTGGAACACTTAAAGTTTATATGTAGAAAAAATACCAAAAAAAATATATATGTTTTAAGATTAAACATTAACCGAAAACAGCTACAAGGAGCTACAGACGTCGAGTATATATGTATGTTGACCAAAACGTTCTTCAAGAAAGAGGTGTATAGGTTTTTAAAGAGTCGGCAACGCGCATGTGGGTCCCCTGGAGTTGCAAGCGTCCATAGGCTAAGGCAACCGCTAACCATCAGGCGCGCAGCCTGCCGACGTGGTCAAAATATAGAATGAGAGTTCAAGTTGTACTGGTCGATGATGTAAAACAAAAAAGTTAAAACTTAACAAAAATTTGACTGTCCGTTATTTTAGTGGTTAGTGATACTGACTGCTGAGTCAGATGTCATGGGTTTGATTCCCACCCCCAGTAATTGTGTGATGAGCATGATCATTTGTTCTGTTTCTGGGTGTAATTTAAATAAAAATAATACGTATGTATTTAAAAATATATAAGTATGTTTATCAGCATGGTTACCATAGTTCAGGCTCTGCCTAGTTTGGGATCAGACAGCCGTGTGTTAGATGTGTCAAGTTATTATTCAAGTAAGTCAACGACTACCAAGCGATCTCTAGAATGATATTAACAAGCGGCAGTATGATGGCTGAATTGGCCGGGTGTGCAACTTAGAGGTTTGAAGATTGAAATCCGACAATCCGGTCGATTTTTTGGCCCAAATCTATTTCTTATATAGGTTTACGTTGGACAAAACGTTGACTGCACGGCAGTGGTTTAAGTGGTCGCCTAGCCACTACGCTGCGCCGAGTGTTGTGGGTTCAAATCCCACAGGAGACAAAAATTTGTATGATCCAGAAATAGTTGACCCGAGTCTGGGTGTTCTTTGTGCCTGTTGGTTAAATATGTGTGAATCCCCCGCGACATAGCAATATTCTTAATGTAGGAGTTGTCTTTTAAAAAAAATAAACTTTCTTTTTCTTGAAGTTATAGTTTTACGTGGTTATTTTAATATATTTTTCTCAAGTTTTAAAATGTTTTGCAATGGCATGCGTCAACAGTCATAAAACGTTTAGATAGCAAAAGATAAAATAATATGAAAAACTTCAAACCTTTAGAGAAGAGTTAAGCTTTCTAAGTAGGTAATTTAAATTGTTCGTACGCTACGGACATGATTCTAGTCTATCACAATAATTTCGAGGAATTAACTACAATACATGAAATATACGACCCCCCTATATATGATATGAATATCGCCACCCATGGGCACCTGCAACTCGAGAGTCACAAGTGCGTTGCTGGGCTTTTTAAGGTGGGAGTAGGGGAAGGGAGGGAAGAGGGGGAGAGGGAAGGGTTAGGGCCTCCGGTAACTTCACTCACTCGGCGAATAACAATGAAAACATTGCTTCACTGCCGGTTTTCTGTGAGGCTGTGGTATCACTCCGGTCGAGCCGGCCCATACGTGCCACAGCATGGCTCTCCCACAATCAGAAAAAACTGCGTGTTAAGCAGAGACAACAGCAAGCCACTTGCTTTTATCCTGAAATATCTCAAGAGCGTGCTTCATTAAACCTCCTAAAATCCTACTATCATTAAACCTTTCACATAATACGTATCGCCAATTTCATCGGGCTTACCCTGAATCTTGAATAATTTTTATACGAGTCACTTAGAATTAAAGAAGACGACCGGCTTCATGGAATACTATTACCGTTGCCTATAGATATTTGCAATCCCAGAGACGTCAGACACGCATGATAAGAAATCGCTTCGAAGTCAACGCGACGTCACACCCGCTCTACTTTCCGATTAGGTGCGCCGTGTAGTTGTTTACCACCACTTTAGTGTAATAATTATAGTTTCGTAAATCTAAAAAAAAAACACGTTTAAATGGCGAACCGAATTAAAATTAAAAGGGAGTTCCACAATCACCCTCCTGACTTCATAATCAGATCATCGTTATCAAGCCCAATAATATATATTTTAATAATAATCATTTATTTATTAGAAAATAGTTTGTACAAGTTTGGCAGATGTTGAAAATATTTAAAATATTTCGGCTTACATTGCTATTTACTATATTATATTATTTAATTTATTGTGTGCGTGTGCGGGCGTGCGTGTGTGTGCGTGTGTACATGCGTGTGTGTGTGTGTGTGTGTGTGTTTGTTTGTGTGTGTGTGTGTGTGTGTGTGTTTGTGTGTTTTTGTGTGTGTGTGTGTGTGTGTGTGTGTAGTAGCCACTAAAGAGTTCCACTATCCACCTCCTGGCTCTATCATCAGATCAGATCAGACAATTTGAAGTAGTAAATTTTATTGATTTCCAAGATATGTTTACATACCTAGTTAGTTAGTCAGTTAGTTACAAGTGAAGCTAATGTATGACTTTGTGTTTTCCGTAACCGTATACAACAATGCATTACTGTGTAAACATAACAAATAGTGGCTATTAGTGTAATATATTCAAATTGGTGCAAACAATGCTGCATATTACCTACTGCATAATGCTTTTGATAATTGATAGGTCACAAGGTCCTTTTAATAAAAAAATATAATTGCTTGTTATGTTGTACTTACTGAAAAAAATATTGTGCAATTGTGGTCTGGTAAATTGATATACTCAGATATCTTATTTACTCATCGTCAAGCGGCACTGTTTTTGTATAATCTAACATTCTTTAGGTAGCTTTCGTTTTATTTTCAGAGTTTTATATATCGCACTCCTAGATCTAAAGGAAGCTAACAATTTTTGAGTTATGCACACCATCGAATTCCTTAGCTCAATACCTACCGAACAATAAACCAAATTTAAAAGTATCACCACTACTCGACGCTAGACGCTAAATTTACCAACACAGGCTCAACTCAAAAATTAAACAAATATACAGTACATTGTTAAGCATTAGGGAAATAACTGCAAAAATCAAATTTTCAGCCCCAAAACAAGATTAAAACACAATATTCTTACAATATCTTTCTTCTAGCAGCTTATAAATGTCCAAAACTCCTGCAGTGCACAGTTAGTTTTTCACCTTTTCTGTAAAAGTGCTTTTTTGAGTTAGGTCCCTTTAGATCTAGGTGTGCGATATGTAATAGCTGTTATGTCCCACTTTTTTTATTTTATTTGTGGCACTTCACTAATCTATAATGACAAGTAGTAGGTAGAAATGTTAACAGTGTGACAATCAAGAAAAAAATCCTGTTAGTCACACTTGGTCACACTGGTGTGATAATCTGGGTTGACCACGAGTCCGCAATGAATCTTATTAATATTATAAAGGCGAAAGTTTGTGAAGATGGGTGGATGTCTGTTTGTTACTCTTTCATACAATACGGCTGAACGGATCGGGATGAAACTTGGCACAGAGATAGAATTATAGTCAGTAATTATAGTCGGTAGATCCGGGAACAGCTTTTATTAAGGCATCCGGAACCCTCCTAGAGCCTGCCCGCAAAAGCGCGGGCTCCACCTCAGTTGTACCTTACCTAGCACGACCTACATAAATTTATAGCACACATTATATCGCAAAAAAAATCCAAATGCAAAAAAAGTTGGCCGAGAAAAAAAAATAATTTTAGCCAGATTAACAACCTTGATTTCCTGGAGTCATATTATGACGTATTCGCAAATACACACCAAAATAAACCTTATGCGTATGGTCATAAATATTGTATTACAGATCATGAATGGTAATCTTATAGTTGTTTCGGAAATCATTGCAATCATTAGTGCGATTTTGACAGAGTCACGGCTCGGTGGTAAAGATAAAAACGCAATTAGGATATCGCAGGACTTTTATGGGTTTTTAAATGGCCATTGTTGTTTAAAATGTGTTATTATTACGGATGGCTTATATTATCCTGGTTGCAGATTTACGAGAAAGTATCAACAAGTTTTTTCAATTGATAATACCTTTTTACAATAACCTAATGGCCCGACCTGATTCTAAGCGGATTCTATAGACAGCACCTTCAGTCGGTCTGGTCATAATATTCCTTTTCATGCATTATCGTGGGAGAGCCATGCTTCGGCACGTATGGGCCGGCTCGACCGGAGTGACACCACGGCCTCACAGAAAACCGCGCTTTTCGCCGCGTGAGTGAGGTGACCGGAGGCCCTAACTGTTCCCTCTCCCCCCTGTGCCCCCCTCTCGTCACTATTCCCCCCTCTCCTCCCTCTTCCCCTACTCCCTACCTACCTACCTTAAAGGCCGGCAACGCACTTGTGACTCTTGAGTTGCAGGTGCCCAGGAGCGGCGGTAGTCATTTACCATCAGGTGACTCGTCTGCTCATTTGCCCCCTATACCATATATAACGTACATATGCCACTCACAGGCTAAAAAAAGAGGTATATGTTAAACACCTGACACCTCGTGCTCTATTTGTGTTAAATAAAGTTTAATTTCAGTACCTCGGTTACACTACATTTACGACGTTGACGAGGCTGGCGAATTGTAATTGCTGATGAGAGGAGTAATATATTGACAAACAATAGGTACCCATCTCAATTTTATTACGCGAAGTCGGGTAAATTAAAAGGTATCGTACCTTGTAAATATTATGGCTTAAAGTCCCGATTTACACATCTAAAAGTATTGCAAATCGTCAACTTAAACTCGCATATAGCAAAACAGTTAATGTGGATAAAAATTCCCCACAAAGTAATCACAGATTTTTTTTTTTTTATACTACGACGCCGCATCGATAGTAAACAAGCATACGGCCTGCCTGATGGTAAGCAGTTACTGTAGCCCATGGACGCTTGCTATTCCAAACGACTTGCATGCGCGTTGCCGACCCTTTACAAACATATACACTCCTTTCTTAAAGAACTCCATGCTGTAGTCCCTGGGGAAAACCTCGACAGGGAGCTTACTTTGTGGAATGTGAACACGTTTTCACATTGATCTAACATCATTTAAAAACAAACAAAAATCTGATTGCTCTGTGCACAAAGCATCATATTGCACTCAAAATATTCAGAATACTGGCTTAAAGAGAAAGTGCGCTAAATGATTCATCGTAATGTCTCCGCTTAGTAAAAAGGGCAGATCATTTAAGCACAATGGGTGAAAGTCAATTCAATGTAATTACAATATTCAAAGTCAACTTGAAAGATACTTTTATAGAATGTATTTTCATCTTTAAGGATATTTTTCAATCTAACTACACACTAAACGTGGGAGAGCCATACTTCGGCAGGTATGGGCCGGCTCGACTCCGCTCGATACAAGGGCCTCACAGAAAACCGGCAGTGAAGCAATGCTTGCATTGCATTTCACCGCGTACTCACGCGGTGAAATGACACGAGGTTACCGGAGGCCCTAACCCTTCCCTCTCCCTTATTCCCGTCCTCCCCCTCTCTCCTCTTCCCACTTTTCCCCCCTCCCCCTCTCCACTCTTCCCCCCTCTTTCCACTCTTCCTCCCTCCCCCTCTTCCCCCTCTTCCCACTCTTCCCCCCTCCCCTTCTACTCTACTCCCACCTTAAAGGGAGGCAACACACTGTCTTGTGACTCTCGAGTTACAGGTGCCCATGTGCGGCGGTAGTCATTTACCATTAGGTGACCCGTCTGCTCGATTGCCCCCTATACCATTAAAAAAAAACTAAAAATATTAAATATCCATCAATATGTGTAAAGCAGACTTTTTAAATATATTTTTTAGATAAATGAGTGCATAATTCTGAATTCTGTAGTTATGTATGTAGTTCATTTAAGCTTGTTCCCTACACGGCTAACAAATTTTAATTTTGCGTAGATGTGAATAGTAATGAATAACACAAATTGCCCTAGGTTCGACTACTTATTAACCAAGAAGCATTTTTTTTCAAGAACAATAGTCTTTGCCAGAACAAGCTACCTATCAGTCCATATTGTAATAAATACATATTTGTATTATACGTAGTTTAAAAAACTAATAAAGACACTTCCAAACAAACTCAAATTCGAACAGCTATTACACCTAGCCAGGTCCCAGCTAGCCATCATCAGCCCCTTGACACCAAGACATCAAACCATCATATGACCACAAACTCGATTGGTTTACTAGTAGCTACTGAAGAGTTTCACTGTCCACCTCTTGGCTTCTTCATCAGATCAGCTTCAATTAACCCTTGTTTACCCCTTCAATGAAATTATAGTAACATAAAAAATCCACATCTCATTTCGATACGACAATTAGTAGTAGGTTAAAATTTACTTCCAAAATTTTAAGAAGAATTAGGTAAGATTGTCATGCTAAACATTTTGCTATGAAATTTTCAGTTAAACACGGCATGCAAATTCTAGACTATTCCTTCGTTAAAATGCTGCTACTTGTTGGTTTCAAACTAAGATTTAAAGTAACCGACGATATTTTACAGTATACAAAATGGTAATCTAATAAATATGCAGACAGTAAAAGATTTAACACCTCTCGCAACCATGTAATAATGTCTAGCAGAGATGGGTATGGTTACAAACCTAAAAGTAAGGATTAATTCAGTTATTCGTTGCTTTAAAGCTTGTGTGTTACTTAGACTCTTAAGAAATGTGTGAGCTCAACTGAAAGTGTTTTAAAACTTTTAAATACAAAAATTAAAAAAATAACTAAAAAGTAAGTAAATAAACCTTTTAAGACTTGAGTATTGAGCATATTTACACAAACTATCAAATTTTATATGAACTAATTTTGAGTCGGCGCCAAATAACACACGTGTACTCGTATATAATACGATTGAATTGAGAACCTCCTCCTTTTTTTCATCGGTTAAAAATACAGTAAGTATAGTCTTTTTATAACAAAATTGGTTTATGATTTATTCATTACGGTTATTTATTTATTACTTACCAAATTAGTTTTGTAGGTATATAAAATAACTAGAGAATTCGCTTGTGGCAGTTTATTTACATTTTTTGTAACTTTTTAGGTCAAAACTTCAAGTAGGATACTTGTTACAAATGTTCTATTTGTAAAAAAAATGTCTTACTCGGTGTCATTAAAAAAATTACTATCTTCGACACATGGTTTATTACAAGTCTTGTACATACCTTTATTACAGATAAATGGACGAACTTTCAAAGGACATTCTAGCCTTCCGCAAGGACCATGCAAATCTTTTCCTTTCTTCTTCTCTCCAGAAATAAATTTATGCTGACTGCCTCTATAGTCAATTCTTTTCAAACAAGTTCTACCCAAACAAACACCTTTAGGATAACCCATCGCAAGAATCTCCAATTCACTCGCAGTATAAGGAGCAACAAAATGATCATACACTACAATTTCCTCCTCTGGACGTATAGCATCTCTGGTTACATCAGGTGCTCCAAATAAGTATGCTACTGGTATAACGTCATCAATTAATGTCCCTTCCCAATGCCTCACAACTTCTAGATCTCTTAATTTTAAATCATCGCTTAAATATTTTCGTCCAGGTAAACGTTCTGCCTCTGGTAATCCCACAAAGTAGCTCACAATACTGTTGCCCAAACAACTTAATTTAATATAGAATTCAATTTCACCGGATGATTTCAGATCTTTTTCACACTGCAATGATTTTGTCAATTCTATGGTATTTGTGACTATTTCTGGTCTCTTAGTGCTTCTGTATTCTCCTTTTTCCATGTCTGGTGGATTTAAATCACTTGCCAGCTGAAGACATTCAAAGAATGTTTTGTGCCACTCGACGATAACGTACCCTATACAGTTCATTTCCGGAGTTCTGTTCCATACAGATATATACATTGGAGTTTTTTGTAACGTTTCTTCTAATTTTGAAGGTCTTGATAAAAATATAATAGCATTACCAACGCCAAAATAAGGTGGCTCTGGTAGGGGTTCTGAAGGCAGAATAATTTTCTGTGGAGCGGCTTTACCTTTCTTAGGTTTCTTCGGTTTAGCTTTTTTACCTTTTTTTGGAGGAGGTGCAGGTGGAGGTGGCGCGATGAAATTATCATGTGCTATGTAGAAATCAAAAAGTGGTAGACAGCTCATTTGCAATGTGCATGTTTGCAAAAATTTTATTTCTTCTTCTGATGGAGGAGGTGGTTGTTTTCCTTTCTTTCCTTTTTTCCCGCCACCTTTTGCTCCCTTGCCTTTACCTTTTTTTCCCTTCATAGCAGCTTCAAGTGCTGCAAGAGCTTCCGCTTCTCTTTTTCTTTCTTCTTCTTCCATTCGCAGTTCATATTCATCTTTTTCAGGCGGTTCTACTTTTAAAATAATTTTTTTAACAAACACTTCAATCATAAAAATCTGCTCCATGGTAACGTTTCTTTTATATGTTTATTTTTATTTCTTATTATTGCGTAGTGAATTGCATGTACATGTTACGTTTCCTGTATGTACAACCTTGGTAGACGAAGTACGTGTATCATTTCACTTAGTGGAAAAATCTTTTATAATCTCACCTGCTTTATGTTTCCGCAAAGTTGTTTTTAATTGATACATGGTGAGATATTACTGTTCTATTAAAGTATGGTATACATTGATTTAGAGATGAGAATATCTGAAATTTTGATGTTTGATGCTTTGTTTGATGTCAGAGATTGCAAAATTATAAGAAAGTTGTCAAAATAGTTTTGTTTTAAAAAGGTATTACACCTTTATAATATGTGAACCTCTTTTCTTGTCCTTAAATCGGATGATGAAGGGTAGTAAGGGTAGTAAATATTGGCTATGGTGCTCATATTACGCTAGTATACAATAATTTAATCATTCTGTATAAAACCGATAGATTTGGTCATTCTGATTTCAAAAATACTAATTTTCTAAAAAAACCTGACCTAGCCTGGTCTGAGCGCATTTTCAAATTAGTCAATTTTTTTTTTACCGAACTGTTTCATTGCAATATGTCAGATGGATATGGTCTTGATGGGCTCTCGTACTAAAATCACGTGGTAATTTTTGCGTGCCAGAAAAAAAATGGTGTAGTATGAACATTCTATAAGGAAACAGAGAAAAAATATTTATGGAAAGGTAGAAGAATACATATGTTAGAATATGACAAAAAACTTCATATTTTACCAGAGGAAAAATGAAATCTTAGGGCCACATTTAATTGATGAATAGGTGGTAGTGGAAAGTCCCTTTGGGTTATTTTTATTAGATTTAAATTAATAAGCGTACCAAAAGTATCTACAGAGTTGTTTGGGAATCGATAGCGTCTTCTAAATTTTTGATCGCTGTAGTAATTGAAAGGGGTTTGAAAATCTCGATTTACTATTCTTTTATAAATGTCCCTCTGTTCAATCAAAAGTATGACATAAACCAACAATTTTCATCAACTGTCATTCCCACCACACCACATACTATACGTTGCTTGAAATAGCTGTCGAGTTTCTTTACCTGAGGGTTTCTTTTAATAGACGCATAGCGTTGTTTTGAAGCTCAACTATTGTTTAAGAATTGAAATTGCGAACATTATGCGTCCGGGTTCACTGTGAGTCCTCATAGCATTATATAGTAGTAGTAAATAGTGTTGTAAAATAAACTCAAATAAGCATGTTTATTTAAGTTAAAACGTTTTATAAATTTTGGTAGTCGGTAAAAAGCGCTACAAAAACGATAATAGAAATAAGACCTATCTTATGGGTCGGTAATAATGTCTTTATTAGATTTAAATTAATTTTCCTTTAACTGATTTCTATTTTTTTAAACATAACGCTAGTAACTGAACAATTATAATTTTTTTTGAATACCAATAGCTTAAACTGGCGGTAATAGAAGCGTTTACGTTATTTAAACAATTAGCAGTTTGAACCGCTGCGCATGTACGATTGTACGGTCATGGCTCTGCAAGAGTCGTAGCGTGATGGTAAATATTCTATATTATTCCTTAAGAATTAGAATTTTTCAAATACAAAAATACAAACCGCTTCCGTCTGTGTAACCAAAAAACAAACTCTACGAATTTGTCACGTTTTTTTTTTATGGTATAGGGGGCAAACGAGCAGACGGGTCACCTGATGGTAAATGACTACCGCCGCCCATGGGCGTACCTGCAACTCGAGAGTCACAAGTGCGTTGCCGCCCTTTAAGGTGGGAGTAGGAGAGTGGGAAGAGGGGGGAGAGGGGAAGAATGGGAATAAGGGAGAGGGAAGGGTTAGGGCCTCCGGTAACCTCACTCACGTGGCGAAATGCAATGCAAGCATTGCTTCACGGCCGGTTTTCTGTGAGACCGTGGTAACAAGCGGAGTCGAGCCGGCCCATACGGGCCGAAGCATAGCTCTCCCACAACAAATTATTAATTAACACATACATCTGTTTTACTACTTATACATTAGTTTCTTTTCTCCATACTAATGTTTAGATAATTGAACGACCTATTTTGAGTATTAGTAACACTTAAAATTAGGTAAAGTACAAGGAATTCTCTTCACGTATTAATATAATGATTTTTAAACTTGTGACATTTTGTTAAAAAAATGTAGCTTTCTGCACTTCTATATATAAACTGTAAATATTCCAAAATTCACGTTACTACGTTCGCAAAATTTCGTTAAAAAGGGGTTCAAAGAATACTTTTCACGTATTAATAAAATGATAGCCAATAATATAAAGGCAGTAGGTATCTTCCTTCTGGCGACTTAGGACGGATTCCATATAAGACGGATTGAGGGGCTCGTGGCTAAGTGGCAACCGAGTAGGTTACCACATTACAAAGTTAAGTAATACTAGCCAGGTCAGTCTAGGATGGGTGACCATTCCTAACACATTGAGATTCCTCCGTGCCTCGAAAAGCACGTTAAACCGTCGGTCCCAGGTCATACAAACATCTGCGGCATTCGTTACGGTTAGTTGGAGCCCTAAAAAGTCCGACAACCTGGTCTAACTACAGAACTTCGATATCGGCTACTACTTGGGTTGTGGAGGTCTGATGGCAGTCGCTTCACGTAAAATATCGAAGTTCGGCCGTATCGTAGTTAGACTAAAAGCCGACCCCAACTTAAGTAAAAGTACACTCAATAACAAAACAGAATTCGTCATAACTTAAAATTTACATCCTGTAGTGCATTAAAGAATAACAGAACAAAAAATAACACTTCTAATAAAAGGAATAATCGACAAAAAAAATTTACACCTCACGTCACGGCGTCGGTTGCGACATTGCATAATAGAACATTTTTTATTTAATAGATCATAACAATTTCTCACTGCTGCATTAACCTGTTTTTTGACTGGCCTGTTGGTCTCGTGGTTAGTGACATTGACTGCTGAGCCAGAGGTCGTGGGTTCGATCACGACCTCATTCGGACTCGAAGCACGCACCAATCACTGGATTGAGTTTCATCGTACGCAAGTCCTCTCCACGAAACGTTACTTTTACTCAAGAGTTGTACGTGAAGCGATTGAAATTAAAAACACAAAACTTTCAATCGGGAAGATGGTTTCAAATTATTTACAGCGTGGAATCCAGTGATAAAAATATGCTATCTCGCTTTCATGCGCAGTCGGATGAACACCAGAATAGGGACACATCGGTTTGCTTACAGAATAGGGACACTGTTAGTATAGTATGTGACGGTACATGGCGAAACGAAAATATCAAAAATATCGAAAAAGTGGGGGTGGATGAAGAACCTTCTACCTCACGATCTCGACGACCGCGGGCGTGCACCGCTAAGCCAGTCAGCCTGTGACCACGGCCAGTGTAACCTGGTCAAAACGTCAGGTAATTCAGAGGTATATAATACCTTTTCATGATCGCGTTAGTTCCCGTAAATACATAATTATATCATGGAACGCGAAAGTTTAAAAGTTAGTATTCCTAGATTATATTTATGAATGACTTTTAGTAATAAGCGATTTAATTACTAGCTACAACCAGCAGATAATATACCTAATCAATGTTGCTTCTGGTTTTCTTGAATTATAAAGCCAGTTAAGCTCTATTTTTAGCAAACATCAGATGCTAAGCTAGGACACGTGTGTTGAAAGGATCAAGTTATAATGATATCAATTTATGCTAAACTTATCCATAAAAGACATGAAATTAACATAGAACAATTAACTGATATCTTAACGGACCGAACGCATAAGATTATTTAATTTGATATTAGCAATGGACCATTCGATTAGACTACAGTCTTAGATATTATAAAATATTTGCTACTAATGACTAGTGTTGTTGTGGAGCATTTCTTAATAAATTTCCCGAATAAGATACAATTAAACCTTGAACAGAAAATTATGCGGATCTAGGGAATTGTTAATATTTGCTGGAATTGAAGCTGCTCAGCTGAGGAACCGCTTCATCCCTCCAGAAGATCACATTTATCTAAGCCTAGTGTTGTATGTCTGCTGGTGACTGGTCACTGAAACTCCTTTGGGAAGGGATGAAGAAAGAGTTTGTAACATGGAAGTAAGTGACGATGTAACTTCTATATTCCAGAACCGTCGAAAGTGAAGTGTTAGGATCACAATAAACAGCTAAATGTTCGTAAAGCCGCTAACGAGTTATCGTAGAGACATGACTGTATTGAGGGAAAATAAGACTAACGTCAAAATATTAAAAATATCTTGTTAAACTAATAAGCGTTGGCCTATATTATTACTGTTACATTTTTTATAAATATTATTGACCAACACAGTTGACAAAATTCTTTACTAACAAACAGTACAGTAACATCTTCCCATAGTAGACTAATTTTGTGCAAAACAATTTTCAATCCAAAATTTTACTATTACAAGTCTTAGTAGTAATCTTTGGAACAAGGCTTCTTACAAACCTTATACGCGCCTTCATGACTGAGATATTGACGAACTTTCTTTGCTAAAGCACAATCCAGTCTTCCACAAGGACCGTGAACATCTCTCTTGTTAACAAATTGGCCATGCTGGTATTTACCTTTGACCATCTCCCCTGCAATAAACTGGTGTTGACTGCCTCTATACTCCATTCTCTTAGGACAATTTGTACCCCCACAAGGACCTTTAGGGAAACCCATAGCAAGAATTGCCAACTCGTTGTTAGTAAAGGGTGCGGTATAATCTTCAGAAAGAACAATTTCTTCCGGTGGACGAACAGGTTCTCGAGTTATATCAGGTGCTCCAAAAAAGTATGCTACGGGCAAAACATCATCGATTAATGTCCCCTCCCAATGCCTTACAACTTCAACGTCTTTTAATTTTAAATTATCGCTCAAATATTTTCGTCCAGGTAAACGTTCTGCCTCTGGTAATGACACGAAGTAGCTAACGATGCTGTTACCCAGACAAGTTAGTCTAACATAGAATTCAATTTCACCAGAAGTTTTTAAATCTTCCTCACATTGTAACGGTCGTGACATTTCTATAGTATTAGTCACCATTTCTGATTTCTTTGTACTTCTAAATTCACCTTTGTCCATATCCACTGGGTTTAGTTCGCTCGCCAGATTAAGGCACTCGAAGAAAGTCTCGTGCCAATTGATAATGACAAAACCTATGCAGTTCATTTCCTGATCTCTGTTCCACACAGTAATATAAATAGGAGTCTTTTCTAATATTTCTGCTAATTTTGAAGGCCTTGATAGAAATATAACAGCATTACCCACACCAAAGAAGGGTATCTGTGGTAGGGGTTCCGAAGGAAGAATAATTTTCTTTGGGACGGCTTTACCTTTCTTAGGTTTCTTCGGTTTAGCCTTTTTACCTTTTTTTGGAGGAGGTTCAGGTGGAGGTGGTGGGATAAAATTATCATGTGCTATGTAGAAATCAAAAAGTGGCAGACAGCTCATTTGCAATGTGCATGATTGTAAAAATTTCATTTCTTCTTCCGTTGGAGGAGGTGGCTCCTTTCCCTTTTTGCCTTTTTTCCCACCACCTTTTTTAGCTTTGCCTCCTTTCCCCTTTTTTCCTTTCGCCGCAGCTTCAAGTGCTGCAAGTTCTTCGGCTTCTCTTTTTTTCGCTTCTGCTTCCATCTGCAGTTCGTATTCATCTTTTTCAGGTGGTTCTATTTTCAATATGATCTTTTTTACAAACACTTCAATCATAAAGATCTGCTCCATTGTATATTCTGTAAAATTCAATATTAAATTTATCAAATAACTAGTTGTTGACCGCGACTTCGCTCGCGTGGAAGTTCAATTGTTCCCACGGGAACCCATTACCTGCTTAATTTTCTTAATTTTTAGTTCCTTATGAACGTTCTACAAAGTATTAGAAAACATGAAAAAAAAAGATGAATTAAATCGGTTAAGTCGTTCTCAAGTTAAGGTCATTTTTATATATTACTAGCTGCATCCGATATCCGTTGCAATGCCATTTGTTATATAGATTTTTGCGTCCCCAGAACATTCTACCAAAGTTTCATCATAATCTGATCAATGGTTCCGGAACGCATAAATTACAAATATACAAACATTAATTTTTATTTATATAGATTCACATGCCAAAGTGCTGATACGTAAGATATTATTTATGAATTTGATATGATATTTTGGTGTTAACATTTACAGTGATTATTAGAGTATAAGTATATGTAAGACAAAATTACTATTATAATATTACAATGTGTGGTATTATTACTCCTTACCGGATAAGTTTACTAATAGAGAAACAGTGCAGCTAAATCATTCGAGAGACCTTCGGAATTGAAATCAGTCAACTGGCGTTATTCATCGCTCAATATATTTTTAAATGATACATATTGTGATTTAAATTAACATTTTGAAGTAGGAAATGAGACCAAAACGACAATTTTGGAAATGTTTTAAGTTTGAAGTTTAAGCCACATTGATTATAAGGACCACATTTGAAAGACAACTTTTTGTTTTTGATTGATGTTTAGGTTTCAATTCTACAAAAAGTTTGAATTCCTATTTATAATTTTTGTAGGTAAGATACTTTTTACTTACTTATGGCCTGACCAAGAAAATAAAAAACCATGGAAATCGCCATATTACGGAAAACAAATGAAACTAATTTATTTTAATAGCAAGACTAACTTTGAACTTATTAGGTTTGTAACTGTAAAGATACAATACCTTATATATAGGTTCACTCGTGATCAGTGCAATTCGATCGAAACGTCGGGTAACGGGTAAAAAAGTCTTTTACCTTATGAATATTATCGCGATTAAGTCCCGAATCATACATCTGATATGCATCGAAGTCGCGAAAGTTTAAAAACGATTATTGTCATTAACATGTCAATACCGTTTATTTTTGAATGGTGACAAAGTTTATGTGTGGTCTATTTTTTAGTTTGTGAGTTTTTAATGTGATAAAAATGCAATATATTATATGACGCATCTTAGTCATGTTGACAACTAAATCTGTAATGTTATTAAGGAAAATATAGTCTAATACCTCAGATTTTCTTTTTAACAATTACTTATATACATTGCTAGTCACTTTTTTCTCTAGACTATACATTGATTTTTGGCATTTTAACATGTAAAACATTTACAAACTCAGAAATACCACTCTTACACTTTGAAAGCAATCAACAATAAACCATGATGACATGTTACTGACGCTTTAAAGTTACTCTTGCCATTAAAGTAAATTAATTTTATTTGTTTTCCACAACATGACGAGGTTTTTTTATTTTCCTGGTCAGGCTATACATCAGCCGTAAACAATAGTACATAGCTTCCTGTTTTACCTCTTGTCCTAGTGTTACTCTTTTTCATTTACTTGGGTTTTAAATTAAATTTTTTATCATTAAATCACTACATAGTATAAAACAAAGTCGCTTCCTGCTGTCCGTCTGTCCCTATGTATGCTTAGATTTTTTTAACTACGCAACGGAATTTGATTCGGTTTTTTTTAAAAATAGATTGATTCAAGAGGAAGGTTTATATGTATTATACATGCATAATATAGTAGAGAAACACTGATAACTTTACAGGTTTCTAATGTCATGTCGTAAATAAACACATTTTTTTTTGCGTTTACATTGCAAACGCTGGCTGAACCCTACGAGATATATCAAAATAATGTACCACAGTATTGTACACCTTAAAAAGTTCTACAAAAAAGTCCGCGATGGTATATGTCTATCTCTTAGGAATAACCCACAATCACCATTTCTTATCTTTTACTTTTTACGAGAAATAATGACTTATTTACGAAGCGATTTTAAGCAATACAGCATTAATCCTTATCCAATTAAGTACCTAAAATACATTGTGCATTTAATATACATCAAAATGGCTCTTTCCAGCATGAAATTTCAATGAATATTTTCGAAGATATTACAGATTTAAAATGCAGGGACATAGCGGTTGCGGCGGTTGCAGGCTTAGATTTGAGCGCTGAGTGTTTTTCACATGGCCAATTATATGTCGCTCTTTTAAGAGTAACCTCTGAAGAAAACATGTTTGTATTGTCTAATGACAAAAGAGCTGTAAACGTTGTATATAAAGACGTTCTGTAGTATATTTAGTATCATCATTGCACCCGTGCGAAGCTGGGGTGGGTCGCTAGTTCAATTATAAAAAGAAAGTACAACAAAAGGTAAAAGCAGGAATATACTATTGAAGGATTTGTTGATTTATACATTTTGGTGGTGATGGAATGTTGAAGGAGATGTTTTAGGGAAGATGACTTAAACATAATAACTATTGAGGTAGCTCACATATTACTAATATTGTCTTTAACCTGTCCGATGAAATAAATAAATATGCTGTAGTATGGTCAATATTTATAAACAATGGAATCTAAAATCCTAAAACTAAAAGGATCCTTAGCACTAGAACGAAGACAAAAAACAGAGCGTAGTTAGAGTTCACGGCTCGAGGTCACATTTACGCACGCGGGGTAGCGTAGAGGAGTGCGGGGAGGTGCAGCGTGTGCAAGCGCAAGACAAGTCTGTTTAACGTGGATTAACTTGAGTCTGGATATGGAAACAAATAATTTCTATATTTTAGTATTTTTTCTACTGACGCTGCACTAGGTACGAGTATAATTATATCAGGCTAGCTTTACAAACTGTTGGGCAAGGGCCTACTTCCTGTATAATTGAAGCTAGGCCATAGTAGACCCTCATAGTAGACGCCAATCCCGAAATCCAGCAGCAACACTCTAGTGTTGCTGCTGGATTTCGGGATTGGCGGACAAAACTCTTGAGATCATTATGGAGTACTGTCAGGCAGGTAGATTAAGTTTATAATTAATAATCGCTAATGACCTTTGGAGAGACGGAGATGCACGAACAGGGATCGAACTAAAACTGTCAGCAGACGACAGGAGTTAGACCACTTGGCTATCTCGGATAAATCTGTAAAAAATGTGTCAGCGACACATCTTAGTCAACGACAGTCAGCGTATTAAACATATTTTAATTTAAATAGATATTGATACCATTCATTTTATATTTTTTGAGATTGTATTTAGCAATAAAGTCAATATTTTAACAGTATGGTTTTTTTTATGGAATAGGGGGCAAACGATCAGGCGGGTCACCTGATGGTAAGCGACTACCGCCGCCCAGTCACAAGTGCGTTGCCGGCCTTTAAGGTGGGAGTAGGGGAAAGGGAGGAAGGGGGGAAGAGGGAGACTGCGGGTAGGGGGAGAAGAGGGGAAGAGGGGGAGAGGGAAGGGTTAGGGCTTCCAGTAACCTCACTCACTGGGCGAAAAGTAATGCATTGCTTCACTGCCGGTTTTTTGTGAGTAGACAAATCTATGTATGATACCTATTTACATATTTTGTTTTAATGGTAAGTATTCAAATAAATTATTGTCTATCTATTATTTTTACTTAATACATTCATATTTCGTTATGTGAAGCGGTATTCTAATATCGCATCTCATGCAAGAAAGTTGATCCAGAAAATCAGGAAAAGTTAATCTGTGAATAAAAGTGTAGACAGTAGATAAAGAAAGTAGTTTAGTGTATTACACTGTCACTACTATTGCTGCTATCAGCAATATCGATGTAAACCATTCTCTTCTTTCTCGCTATTCTTCTTAACACGTTGAGTGCCAGATGAAATTTCAGTGCCATTCCCTCCGTGCCGGCTGCACATGGACCGATAGAAATAGATCCGGGATATGGTCCGCAGATACGCGGGGCTGGCCCCCGGCACATGACTCGCACCCCGCACATATGCAGAGTTGGCAGTTAACGTGTTAAATTGTATGCCTGACTTCAGGTTGTGTAATAAATAGGCATAGACCCACTTGTGACGGAACACCGTGCGGTTTTAGTCGGTTCGATTCCGACATACCACTTCACCGTTAGCTCCGGTGAGGTGACCTGTGGGAGATTCAACACGAAAAAAAAATTTTCGTAGGGGTATCCCTAAAATACTCTAAAACCTGAACTCTGTTTATTTGTGTATACAAATAAACAGAGTTCAGGTTTTAGACATTAAGACATTTTAGACATTAATTATTATTACGTTTCTAACATTAAGGTTAAGACTGTTTAAGTTTGTTTATAGTACAACACGGGACCTTGGTCATAAAATAATTAACAATCACGATGTGGACTTAATGAATGTAGTACGTAAGTCATAGAAATATACGATGTGAATCACATCAATATTATTGTATCATTGTTGCAGCGGTAGTTGTCGGGGTAACCATTTAAACCACACATCTAATAATTTTAAACAAGCAATTCTTGTATATATAAATATGTATATATCGTATATCTCGCAAACGGCTGAAACGATTTGAACCAAATTTTCTATTCAGCTGAGGGTTTGTTTTTTAAGTTTATCTTATAGGTGTATTTCCTGGAAAAACGAGATTTTACAAAAAAAGTGCAGTGAAGATCTTCCGCTCAGGTACTATGTATTTATTCTTTTTTTTTTAATGAAAAATGAAAAAAGTGTTTATTCTCAGCAAATATTCATTTTAAGATAGTTTTTACCTCTGCCAAACTACAGAGCAGTTTATTGACAGATGTAGCTCCCATAGAATAATATCAATTAATTTCACTTGTTAATTACTTACACTTTCTCATTTATTTATTAAATTACAATTCAAAGTTAAAATTTTTAAATTTTACCTTTGAATTGGTGAAATTTAGGTATGCTTGATGTAAAAAGAAAGAAAAAGGTACATGTGTATGAGTAAATACGTTTTAATTCTTGCCCTATCCAAACTATGTTAATCCATATGCATGTGCACGAGCACGTTCTGTCTCGCTCGCTCGAAGATATTTAAATTTAGACTAGCGTTTGTACGTTATACGATTCGCAATATACACAGTAGTTTCGATGCGGTTCTTGTTGTACTGTAAACCGTATAAGTTTATGCTCAAACGTAAAACAATTTTAATTTATAGGTGAACAATTACACGCTAGACAAGTGTGAATATATACTCTTTGTATTTGTGCCAATATGCAATTCGATACCGGTTATTACATATAATATGACAATGACATTAAATATATACACATTATATGTATTTGTTATTTAACTCTTAGACCATCTGTCTACTTATGCCGCGTTCTTATAATCAAGGAACAATTCGTTTAGCTTACGGACGGTAAAATTTTCGATGAAAATTCAACGATATTTTAGGTACCGTCCGTAAGCAAAACGAATCGTTTCTTGATTGTTGGAACGCGGCATTAGTCAGTCATCAAATAATGACGGACACGACAGATTTTTGTTGAGGGTGGAGATGTTTTCCCAGTCTGGCATAATATATGCAACCCTTAGGCGCCTTGGATAAGTACAGTTTAACTTCGTCAGTAGCCGCTATAATAGTTTAGTGTAAATATAGGTACTATTTTCATATTATTTACTTCATAATTAATATTACCTGTTAGCATTCTGGAAGGTGATCATTAGTATGTCGTTGTGTTTTTCCTGGAAATGTTAACTAAAACAAGTGGTTTTCAGAAAAAATACAATCAATATTAAATCGTGCCACTGAAACCTTTCGGTTCGTTTCAATGTTTAAATTTACACGAGACAATGTTAACATTCTAACAAAAAAAATGTGTGTGTGTGAAATTCACACACGGCAGAAGTGAAACTTCAGAAAAGTAGCCTACGAGAGAATGAGAAATGATAAAAAGGTAAATCAACCCAAATAATTTACTAATTTTAATAAATTTAATAATTTCTATAAAAGTTATTGATCAAATTATTTTATTCAATAGGTACAGATACAGACAACAGATCAAGATATACAAAGAATGGCCTTAACAATTTGACTGGCCTGTTGGCTTAGTGGTTAGTGACCCTGACTGCTATGCCATAGGTCGTGGGTTCGATTCCCACCCAAGTCTGGGTGTTCTTTGTGTCCGTTGTTTGTATGTTTGTAAAGTCCCCCGCGACACAGGAGTAATTCCTAATGTGGGAGCAGTCTTTAAAAAAAAAGAAAAAAAAAAGAAAACAGTAAGCAAACCTGAAGTCCAGTTACAACTGTACACAACTTTCGAAACAAAGAATACTTCGTTTTCAATGTAGGTTAAGGTGGGATTTAAATGTAAATTTGGAAAGAATCAATTAAGTAGAAGTGAAACATGGAGAAAAAACAACTAAAATAAATGTAATACGCAAATGCACAAAAATTACACCACGTTGACATCGACATATAGTACGCAGGCGCAAAGACAAAAATTGTTAGTACGCAGGCGCAAAGACAAAGATTATACGAACTTTATCGTGATGCGTCCGTTTCATCGAATTTCAAATCATAACGATTCTAAAGAAGTTTCACTTTAATAATCATCAAAATCGGTCAATGTGTTAAATAATTATTACTGAAAATTATTAATTGTATTTTATTAAGGCATATTTACAGAGAAAACACAAACATTCACACACATTAATCAAGAAACGACGTGCACATGCTACTCTAATTGTAAATATGCACAGCATTCACATGTAGACAACATACGAGATTTTCAAAAATTAAATAGTAACTTTACACTTAACTAAAGACTTATAAACTTTAAAAGATCAGTAGCCTATGTGCTATTCCAAGCTATAAAGATCCGTTCAGATCCATCAATCCTTACAAACTTTCGCCTTTTTATTATGAGTAAGATAAGTTTGTAAGATAGTTTGTGTGTTTGCGTGTTACATCACTTGCTTATAACATCTATATAAAAATCAATATTAGCCTCTAGTTTTCTCGAAACATGCACCCAGTTAGGTCTATTTTTAGCAAACATCAGATGCTAAGCCAAGACACGTGCGCTGTTGAAAGGATCAAGTTCTAATGATAGTAATTTATATTAAACTTGTTCGAAAGAGAGATAAAATCAACATAGAACAATTAATTGATAGCTTACTGGACTGACTGCATAAGATCATTCAGTCTGATATTGGCAACGGACCACCTAGTTTGATCAGAGTCTTAGATATTACAGAATACCGGCTACTATGTTGTAGTGATCATGGAGAATCGCTTAATCAGTTCTTCTATTAAGAATCTTTACATACGTACGACCATAGTTTCCGACTGGATTCTTAGCTATTGCAAAAAATATTAAAAGGCAATTTTTATAAATAACTCGTAAAAAACTCGTATTTTTCTAGGTGTATAACATGTATGTATGTATATACAGCAAATTTTTTCTAAGTATCTTGGTAAACCACGTAGGTAGACCACGGGTAATATATCCTTTATCCGTATTCTAGAAACCATATTACAAGCTATTATTGGTTTGAGTCTATGATAATCTGAGACATATTAATGTCTCAGATTATCATTATTTCTAATCACGCTACTTGTACAGTGGTGCACTCTTGGCTATTACGGTTATTTTTCACTGGATATTTTGCTGGTTTAGGTAGAAAGTTAAAAAGGAACCAGTCGGCTGGCGTCGCCGTCGGTGTTACTCAATACTATACTGGACAGTCAGTACCATCCGTACGTACGTAGTGCAACTAAGCCATTGGTCGCTCGTAAGGAGATTTCTTTGGATCGTCAACACGGAGTGACATGGTGAAGTAACAATAAAGTTTTCCACCTGTGGCATAAGAGAGATATTCCACCTGTGGCATAAGAGATAAATATTATTAAAGTTTTCCTTTGTACAACTTTTATACAACTAACAACAACAACTAAGATGAAGGTTAATAATAAAATAAGGTTTTACTCACGTGTAGGTATATTTGGCAGATGCCCGACTTGTTTCGGACCCGACGGGAGTCCTTTATCACTGGAAATGCGCTTATTCAAATAAGATAAAGTTACTTATGATTACTTGATTACTAGAAAAAACAGTGGAGATTAACCTCTGTCTGAAGATTAACCAGAGTCTGTGGATATGGTTGCACAGTCGGGCTCTTTCAGTAGAAATTGGACGTGCTCCTTCTTTCATAAGGAGACAAATATAGTTAAATAATTTTATATTTAGATAACAAACATAAACCTGTTTCATCATTGCATTCGTCATTAACATAGTTAATTAATACATATACATATACATATACATATACATATACATAATTGCTCTATCAACGAATGTGTGCCAGCACAATTGTCTTGCAGTTATTTTGCCATTGTACAAAATGATTTTTACAACTTATATGTATATTTACATAAGTTGTAAAAAACATTTTCTTATAAGCTGTTGCTTTATGCAAGTTATCAAGGCAATGAGCACATAATATATTAAATGTCTCTCTATCAGATAAACCGATTACTTGGTCAGAGTCATATGCAGCCGTTAAATGAATGCTGCGCAAGTTCGCTCATTGTAGAGGTGTTTGGGTGAGGCCTTTGTTTAACTATAGACGTCTGGTTGTGATACTCCACTTCTTAAAGGGCATATTGTTATGAATTACCTGCCTAGATACTAAAACACAAAAGCACTATGTTAAAACTGAACTTTTTATAACTGTTTATGTGCTCACATGATCAGGTAGCGAGTTAAATAATATTTTTTTTTGGTACGTAAAATGATGATGAAATAGGTGCGAAAAGTTAGGAAGACAGTTTTACCCTCCCTTCCTATTGTTAAGAACACATATGACTGCTAGTGTCAGCTATAACAAGTAACAAGGACTGTCAATTTTTGAAGTCACCCCACTTGATATGTAACCTTTAAATTTATAGAATCGCTCAGTAGAAATACTAGCTTAGACAGTACTCTAATATACTTCCGAAAGAAAAGTTAGAACAAATAAATAAGAAAATGTAGTCCTAGAATGTTCAAGAGTAGAGTGAATAGCTTTCTATTGGATATTCGTGTACCATCCTCATCTTCATCGACACTTTCCATCAGGTGCCATGAAAGACAAACGCCTATTCCATTTATTAATTTAAAAAAAAACAAGATACAGTGTCATATATCTGCCCTGATATTATAAATTCTACGCCAAGGATCTAATAAAAAAGGTTATAAAATTTTCCGTTTGGCTCGATCGATAGTACGGCGGCGCGGGGGGAGGTCGTTAGCCCACAGAACCGGTAGCGAGTGCGCATCGTGCAGCTGCGCTTGCGACGGGTAAAGGCTCGTTTATAATGAACGTGTTATTGTACGATACTGATGATTATGGATGGAAAGTTTGAGAACCGAATTAGTTACACGATAAATATGACTGTTGTGGTATTAAAGAAATACCTTATAAAAATTAAAATACTCGCGTAATCTCCCATTTCTAGTAGGTACTTATTAACCAATAAATTGTAGAATAATAACCTAGATACTGAAGTGGGACAGGACTCAGGAGTAGGTAAGAGTAAAAGAATTTATGTTATAATATGTTAATTTTCAAAGATTTGTGACTAGTGGGAGAGCCATGCTTCGACATGTATGGGCCGGCTCGACCGGAGTGATACCACGGCCTCACTGAAAACCGGTAGTGAAGCAATGATTGCATTGCTTTTCGCCGCGTGAGTGAGGTTACCGAAGGCCCTAACCCTTCCTTCTCCCCTCCTCTCCCAGTCTTCCCCCTTCCCCTAGTCTAGCCTTAAAGGCCGGCAACGCACTTGTGACTCTTGAGTTGCAGGTGTAGAGTAGTCATTTACCATCAGGTGACCCGTCTGCTCGTTTACCACCTATAAAAAAAATTGTTTGGTCGTCAATTGCTAGATTTGCTGGTCAAAGTACTATTTTATTTATTACGTAACAACAAAATAATGAGTGTTATGAAGACATCATTAAGAAAAAAAAGGGATAGGTACTGGAGGAGATAGTTAAGAAAATAACTCTAATTTAATATTCGAAACACACATTGAAGTTTTCGTATGTAGATGAGAGAGAAAAGATAAAGTCTTTATTGACCACTGAGTTATTATTACTAGCGTAGTAGCGCTATTAATAATAACTCAGTGTTATTAACCACATAAAATAAAATGTTATGATTATGTACTTTAATAGGTAATGTTGTTGTACAATTAGCGACCTTGTTGCTAATTTGCGATCTCTTTAAGATAACCTTTTGAATAAAGAAAGACATGAAACATATAGGGGCTGTAGTTGTACAATTGAAGGATCTTTCTTAAAATAATATTTACTTAAAGTTAAAATTATTTTTTCCTTTTTAGAACTGCAAGCATATTTTACTTTGTTATCAGTTTATTTATTACACATGTCAGCTTTTATTAATAAAAATAAACACACTAGGTAAATTAGACACAAATACAATGAGTCCACTCAAGTTTCAAATTACTAATGCAAGTGTATTTTCTAGGTAAATGATTCACAATGCATTTAAATTTCCATGTAAGCACTAATCCAATGTGTCACAGGGAACAATTGGAATGAATATTTAATGTTAGACATGGTCTAGGTTAGCTTTTAGTACTTACTTCAGTAAATCGATACTGAGGGCAATGGATTAGATTTGAATTATACTATACTAGCTGCGAATCGCGGATTCACCCGCGTAAGTCCCGGTGCTATGGGAATATCGACATAAAAGTAGCCTATGTGTTAATCCAGGTCTCTAGCTATCTACTTACCAAGTTTCAGTTTTTTTTGCGTGTAACAAACATTCATACATCCATCCATCCATCCAAACTTTCACATTTATAATATAGGGATAGTGGGATTCTAGCTATTGATTTTTCATAAATTAAGCGTTACGACTTTTTCCCGGATAGGATGGGTAAAGATGTTCGACAATCACATTTTGCCACCTTTTGTTAAAACCCACCTGTGGTGACTTAACTGGAATTTATTGCATACAATACCAAAATCCCTGCAACGAAATATGTCTTAATAAAGAAAACAGGAAGGTCTATTAAATGTCGATAAGAATTAAACCCTGGACAGCGACAACTCAATATTAACAGGTACTGGTACTGAAATTATAAATTCTTCATGGATAAGACGATCACGAATAATCATTTGCACACCAAATTTAATTTTCTACCAATTAATAATATATTATTAGCCAGTTCCAAATGTCATCGTTTTCATTTCAGCTATGGTAAGTGTCGGGTTTTCCGTTGGTCGAGAAATGAAAAACTTTGGACTGTAAATAGGCGCGCTGGTGTATTTGGAAGCATGTATCACTAAATATATGTTAAGTGGAGAACCGGTGCGTAGATGAGTGCCGTCGGTGGTGCTGCTATCGCACATGTACTCCCGCGCCCCTCCCGCGTACAGCAGTAGGGACGCGACGCGACTTCAGTCGATTTGCGTTGGCGGCCGATATCGAGAATTGAATCGATTCTCGACAGTAAGTCCATTGCTAAATATGTTCAACATTCTGATGTTAATAATCTATGTCACTGCTGAACACAAACTTTCTTCTAAGATAATTCTGTAGGAGAATGTTTATAAATGAACGGAGGTCTGCTGCCTTTATAAACATTCTCCTACATATTTTTTTTTATTGTTTGTACTTTGGATAAGCAGAAGCGTATTAAATAGTCACATTTTGCCACATTTTGTCAACATTTTGCCAACTGTAATTTGATCCTGCTGACGTAATAGCGGGCAAGGCTATTGCCGTAAACCGTGTATTTCAGAAATAAAAGAGGGGCTAGAAGACAATGGAAGGAAAGGAATATTGCTTATACGGATGGATTTTGGAGTGTAAGGAACGACGGCAAACAGTGGACAAATACTTCAAAAATCCCGGACACATGGTGAAATCAAATTCTTTCCCGGACACCTAAAAAAAAACGCCGATTCCATTCAAATTTTTAGCTTGTTCACAATTCATTTTACAATCATAATTTTTCCCTAGCACAGAGTGTCCAGAGTAACAGAGGGTTTTACCCGGACACTTTTTGAAAACCCTGTCCAGACGCTCCCCGGACGCCCTCTAAACTAGGAGAAATCCGGAGAAACCCGGACGGATGGCAGCCCTAGTAAGAAATATGTGTATATGTCAGTACCTGTAACTCTAATACTACACTGCGGTATTCGCCATTCAAACTTTTATACACATTTATTTAAACCATCTTATGAACACACCCTTACCAATCATCTCGCTTATACAAGTATTATAGTGGCGTACGCGCGGCGTACGTGCAAGTTACACTAGCAACAACACACAGCCATAATTATTGTATACATACATATACATATTATGTACATTGTACTTGAACTATACGTACAACTACTCACTCACTGCGTATAGTGACAAGCGCGTATATTATACATATATGTATATTATATATGATTATATTAATAGGTTGGCGCCGAGACAGTGTTTATGTGTGATGTAGACTAGTGTTCTGATGTTTATACGGAAGGTAATAATAATTGTGATGCAACTACGATAGTTCAGTACGGTTAGTGAGTAGTTTTCAAGGTTAAAATTGAAAAGTTTAGCACATTTGAAATTAAAATGAAGTGGAAACCTTTTGGAAATGAATATGATATTACAATTCGACAGTAGGGATGCCTGTTGGTAAGCGGTAATCGTTACCTTGTCTTTCATGGTATGTGGGGCAAACGAGCAGACGGGTTACCTGATGGTAAGCGACTACCGCCGCCTATGGGCACGTACAACTCAAGAGTTACAAGTGCGTTGCCGGCCTTTAAGGTGGGAGAACGGGAAGAGGAGGAAGGGAGAAAGAGGGAGAGTGCGGGTAGGGGGAGAAGAGGGGGAGAGGGAAGGGTTAGGGCCTCCGGTAACCTAACTCATTCGGCGAAAAGCAATACATTGCTTCACTGCCGGTTTTCTGCAAGGCGACTCCGGTCGAGCCGGCCCATACGTGCCGAAGCATGGCTCTTCCACAGTTAATACAACAACAAGGGAACAAAAATAGTGCTGTCACTTGTGCGGTGAGAACCTGAGCTGAACCGTCTCGTTACTTCTCCCGTGTAGCTCTCCTGATCTTACTAACCACAGAAGTCTCACAGAACAACTTGCAACTGCGGTTTTCTGTAGAGGTTCTTGACCAGTCGAGCGCCTCTAATCCCAGTAGAAATTGACGTGCTCTGCGTATGTCCACTTTTTTTTTCAGAAATTATTCATTGTGTCTAGTACACATTTGGAAACACTATAATCTGTTCTTAGTTATTTTGTTCCTGTTACTATAAGTTGTACATATTTATTTTTAAGTCCAAATCTTTTTTTTTCACTTTTTGCGAATACTACTCGAATACCACCTGCACTCAATTAATTTATTGAATGAACTGAGCTCTTCAGAAAAAACAAGAAAAAAAACATTAATTACATCCATAACACTTTTAAGTTAAAATAAAATAAACTTATCTGATCATATCTTCTGCAACCAGTAACTAAAAATAGAGTACACATCTAGTAGAGATGTGAAACGGTTTAAAAACGACTTCGTAAACTACTTAACTATAAAGAATTGAGTCCTTTTAAAATAGGTATCAAAATACATTTTCGTAAGTTACGAAAAACTCGATATGCTAGCGAAAATCTTAAATTTTTTTTTTGGTATCTGTGGCAAACAAGCAGACGGGTCACCTGATGGTAAATGACTACCCCCGCCCATGGGCACCTATAACTCAAGAGTCACAAGTGCGTTGTCGGCCTTTAACTTAGTCGTACAATACTTTTATTATTATTAAAACAGATCTGCGGAGCTTTTAGGCTTCCACCGCTGCAATTCTCAACACACCACTAGTTAGAACTCCTGAGACTTACAGATAAATAAAGTTTGTAGAAGGTATAATTACACTCATAGATCAAAGAGTTCCAACTGGCTATTGAAGCGTGCGGGAACATTTAGCGTCGCACGTGCGTCTAGCGGTACTCAGCGCTTACTTGTCTTATATCCAGAGGCGTAGAGTTAGTAACTTTATTGGAAACTAGCTGACCCGCGCAACTTCGTCTGCGTTTGTAAATTTTCTTCGTTTGTGCAACATTTTTTATTGATGCTCTCCTATTGGTCGTAGCGTGCTGTCATATAGCCTATAGCGTTCCGCGATAAATGGGCTATTCAGCTTCGCTACTAGTAACCTAATTCAGAGATTAGTCGGAACAAACAGACAGACAGACAGACAAAAGTTTTAATAATATTGATGATTAGCTACTAATCGCGGCTTCGTTCACGTTAATGCTTCTGTTATGCCCAGTTCCTATTATCAAGAAACGATTCGTTTTGCTTACGGACGGTAAAATTTCGTTGAACTTTTTATCGCGATATTCCCACGGGATCGGGACTTACGCGGGTGAAGCCTTGGGGCTAATATTCAATAAATCGTTTATAACAATATTGAAACATCATAAATATGAAATGAGAAACAGAGTTTACGTTTGTTGAAATCATTCTGAAGTTTTAACGATTCACACAAAGTAGTTAATCCGTTATTAAATCAAGTGTAAGCTTTTATTTCATTACTCATTATTTACTTTGAGAATGCACATCGAATACACTTTGATGACTAACATACACAATTGATATTGTCTGCAAGTCGATCCATTCGTTTATCTGTGGGGGGAAAAGTTTGTGTATGCGTAAAGGCTCACTAACGCTATTTTCAAGTAAGACTGTTGAAAATAGTATATTTTTCTTATGTCCTTATGACGCCGTGTCTAAGCTAGTATATTTCACTTACTATCGTATATTGTTAGTTTACAAATTAAGTAACAATAAAAAAAAATGAAAAATGAAAATAAAAAAGAAAATTATATAGCCCTCTCAATTTTTGCGTTTTTTAGATTTTTATAGACTTTCGGCAGATTTGCGAGACTTGGGTTTTTTATATGTTATTTGATGGATTTAGTATTCACTTCATTTATATGGTTGAAGACGCTGTTGATAAAAACTTACTGTTTTTGTTTTATCAGTATTTAGTTTGTTATATCAGTAATCTATCGTACTATTTAATTAATAAATAAATAACTCACTTTAGAAAATTTATTAACGATACACTTCAACTTACTTATAATACTAATCATACCTTCCATTTTAAATTCTTAGAAACTTTGTTAAATTAATAACGTTCCTTTAAAAGCGTAAAGTGAAATTGATGATATCGAAATCCTTGGAGCATTAATTTTCCAACTTAAACGACTATGAGCGATAGTCTATCAGTGAAAGTTAAAAATGAGAAAAGTTTCTTTAAGTATGTGTAATTTAATTAAAACTTTTCAACTCAACAATTCATTGGCACACTTAAAAGTACCGAAGTTGTCAACTTTTAAAGCCTCTTTAAACTTTTTATATCAATATCGTGGAATAAGTGTCCTACCAAATATAATTACATAATTTACTTCAAATAACAAGTATCAGGACGGAAATGTAGAACCCGGTGGACACATTTAAATCACATGAAAATGGTAGGAATTTCTCGTCACTTATTTGAAGAGATCATTTCAAGATAATTCAGCAAAGTATATTAACGCTAAAACAACTTTAAAAGCAGTATTCGACTGCTGTGAAGCAAAAAAATCAACTTTAAACCTAGCATATGCATCTCTCTCTCTCTTTTAATATAGTAAGCAGTCTTCGTTCATTCCATTGGCAACCGATTACTATTAGTCAAGGCATCGATTTATCGAGTGGCTTTTCTGTTTTCTAGATAGTAGTCACGACAAGATTTTTTTCCCCATGGACTACCCACTCGAAAAAAAGACATCTGTAATTAAACATCTGTAGTATAGGTAACCTATGAATTAACAACATTCGTCTACAACAAAGTTTTTCATGAACATTATCAATATAAGGTTTAATTTCGTTCAGCAACAATTTCTTCCTTCTAAAAACTATAACAATCGCAGACATCACATTATTTTCATAGAGAAAAATTTGTTTATGTTTTACTGTTAAAGTGTTGGTTGAGGTTTTAAAATAACAATTGCCTTTTCATTCCACAAAACAAAGCTGTTTTTGAAACCCAATCCAGTACAAACGATGGCAAGTAAAGCACAGGTGTCAGTGTTGTCCCGGACTCTGTTTGGGCTTCAATTAAAACTAGGAATAATAAACATGGACTCTCATTTACATATGCGTCAGTTGGTTCAAAGTTAACGACTGTATGGTCTATGGTAGACGCTGAAGCAAGTAGACAATTTACATTATATATACTTATATGTATGTAGAGGCGTACATAACATATTTTATAATTGCATAACCAAAATCGAAATATTTAAAATCAGTCAAGCTTTCTGAAGTTATAATTGTATGATTGTAAGTTTTATGTTGTCCAACAATGGGCTACAATTTAGGCTAATTGATTGAAATTTAAAAAGGATTTTAACCATAGCATCTCTTTAACTAGATAGACTGAAGGCAAAGTCGTAGGGAGACTTTGCCTTAAGACGAAGAAACCTCACTTTGCAGGGAAGGAGGCCTACTTTCAGCTGTGGATATCTTATGATGACGTTCATGATGTTGACATCTTCTTCGCTCCCTTGCGTTTTATTTCACAGAATAAGAGTCGGTATATTTTCTCAAAAGAATTTATAGTATAGATATACATTTATATTGATGTAACTTCACCCGTAGCTCTAAGAACTACACGTAGTAGCCATTACGTAGTAGTAAATAAGTATGAGATTATTTAATGTTCTAGTCATATGTCTTATGTCTTATACCAAGCTATAGGATTACACACAGAATTTATTGGCTACGATTGAAAATATTGTTCGTGAGTCAGTTTTATGAGTTTTCTTGCATTATGTTGATGTATGTTGATAGTGTATTATGTTCATAATGAGCCGTAAACATTCGTGAGACGCTAGAAACATTAACAGTTTGTTTGCCTTGATTGTATGTTCGTTTATGATTAATTATCTTGCTTCTTGATATAAGTGACTGGTAAAAGATTAAGCGCTTTTATTACTTTATTTAAGTATTGCTACTACGTTATTGTATTTAGAAGTAACTAGCTGTCCCGCACAACTTCGTCTGCGTTTGTAAATTTTCCCATTTTTGCAATATTTTTCATTGATGCTTCCGCTCCTATCGGTCGTAGTTCGTATTGATGTTAGGTAGCCTTCCTCGAACCAATAGCTCCTGAGATTAGCGCGTTCAACTAAACAAACATACAAACTCTTCAGCTTTTTAATATTGGTACAGATGGGTAACCACCCGGGTTCTTACCAATAGTTACACTTAGCCCTACGAGTTATCCCTACCGGTAGGGACAAGTATAATAAGTAACTATTATTTATTTATTGGTGCCAGACTTCTAGAAAATTGTTTGTAACGATATCTTTGCCGAGAAACGATTGAAATATCTGTAAATTTACTTTCCATAGAAGGTTGCAACTGTTAGTAGGGCTAAGTATAACTGCCGGTTTTTTTTTCTTTTTTTTTTCAACTTTACTAGTAACTTGGGTCACATATTACTAGTAATCTAGTTAACCCCTCCAGCTAAGCTTAACGCTTGTGTTAGGAGTGGGTTCACGACGGTAGTGCACTGGGTGGGGTTCGAACCCGCAACCACTTGATCGCAAGTCCGACGCCTTAGCCATTACGCTACCGCCGCTTTTTTATACCCAGTATATTGTTCATACCCAGTCGTGGTGATTACCCATCTCTAAATATTAGTTTATAGTAATAGCTTTGAAGTTAAAAACTTAGTTTTCAACTTACAAACATAGGTAGGTACACTTATGTTTTATATACGGGAATTAGCCCAATTACGAAATTGGTATTATATTCCTCTGAATTACCTGACGTTTGGAGCAGGTTGTCCGGGCTGTAATCAAAGGTAGGTCAGAGTCAGCCTATGACTACGGCCAGTGCAACCTGGTCCAAACGTCATGCAATTCAAAGATATGTAATACACATTTCGTTCCCGTATTTAAACATAGTTATATCAACGAACGCGAAAGTTTAAAAGTCAGCGTAGCTACTCTTTTAGCTTCCAATTTTTGTATGCAAGTGTCTAATTGCGTCCGTGTGTATGCCAAGTATAGTATGTTTTTCTCGCTATTAAGTTAATCTCATTCACTCTTTTGATAAATAAATAATGGCTGCTGAAGGCAAAGATTTTTAGGACGCGAAGACCTTTATGAAACTACTATCTTTTTCTCACCTCACAAAATAAATGTAGCTTAAGTTTTTCCTTAAAACACCAGCTATCTGCCAGTGAAAGTCCCGTGGAAATAGGTCCACCCGTTCTGGAGATTAACCGGAACAAACAAACAGACAGACAGCATATAATATATCTATCTAATACCTTTAAACGAGCAATTCTTGTATATTTGTATTTGTATAATCTGAATCTCGGAAACGGCTCCAACGATTTTGATGAAATGGTGTATATAGATACAGTTTTGCATTGCATTTTGACCAAAGCTCGGTCTCCCAGGTACTAATATTATAAATATGAATATCAGTTTGTGTGTTTGTTACGCATTCACGCCTTAACTGCTCAACCAATCACATACCGGTATAGAGCAGGACGTATGGTACTTTTCATAAAGAAAAAAGTAGTGTTCAAATTCAACATTTACGCAAAAAAGTGGCAACGTCATCGAAGAGCGACAATGATATATCTATCTCCTTCACAATCAGTATTTTCGTATCTTTTGCCCTACTCATTAGGATAAAAAACTTCGCCAAGAGTTTTAGTGCCAAGTAGTAAAAAGGTAACATGTCTAATTTTGTTGGTTTTATGCTTTATGTTATTTACATAAGACGACTGTCATTTAACGTCCTCGACCTACCACCTAAGGCCATTTAACACAATATTATCACTTTGAAGCCTATCAAAATATCAAACACTTGTGTATTAAAATAACATCTTGGAACAGTCCGTGGACAAACATCCTACGTATGCAGAGGACAGTACTATGTATACCCCGAGCTTAGAACTGGGAGCTAATTGACAATCCAAAGCTTGTCCAATAGTTTTGGCGATTTGAATTAATAGGAACGGTTAAATAAATATTTGGAATTGCAAGTTTGATACTGTTGGGTCGAAAAGTATTAGTATAATATTATGTATTTGAACGGGAATTAACGCGATCACGAAAAGGTATGTATAGTATGTGACGGTACATGACGAAACCAAAATATCAAAAATGTGGATGTGTGATGTCACCTCACGATCTCGACGATGGAGGGCGTGCACCGCTGAGCCAGTCAGCCTGTGACCACGGCCAGTGCAACCTGGTCGAAACGTCAAGCAATTCAGAGGTATGTAATACCTTTTCGTGATCGCATTAATTCTCGTTCAAATACATAATTATATCATGGAACGCGAAAGTTTAAAAGTTAGTATATTAATATATTAATAACAATAATGTATTTATAATCAATAATAATAAGTTCTATCACAATTGATATAATTTTCGATATAATTGATATAATATACACATATAATTGTTTTAAACTTTCGTGGCTTGGATACATATTAAACTAGCAATCCTCCCCGGCTTCGCACGGGTAGCAGAAACATCTTCAACAATCGTCAACATATTTCAATCAATTTACACAAAATCTTAACAAATTATACACCTAAACCTTTCTCATGACTCATAAATCACTCCGTCTATTAGTGAAAACCGCATGAAAATCCGTTCAGTAGTTTTTCACTTTATCGCGAGCAGACAGACAGGCAGACGCAGCGGGGGACTTTGTTTTATAATATCTAGTGATGTGTAACTTGGGACTTGATCTTCACGGAGGCGTCGCTGAGCTCTCATCAGTCCACTCGTGACCACGATCGGTGCAATTCGATCGAAACGTCGGGTAACCAAAAGGTATTGTACCTTTTGAACATTATCGCGATTAAGTCCATCTAGTATCTAATATATATGCACATATTTGTAACCTCTGACCTCTCGCGGTAACTGATATCGATTTCGTAAAGGTATAACGTATCCGGATATCCGTACCTTTATCGGAAATTAATGGCACATCATGACACGAGTACAACTGTCTTTCTGCATACAAGATTCGTTTGTATGCTGTTTGCTATAATATAGAAAAGGTGAGAGAAGTCAATCAAAGGGAGTTTTTCTGTATTTCTGTTCACTTTTACGGTAAATGGGAAGCTAACTTTATTTTTACACACTTTATATTAGATTGACTTGTATCTATCTATATATGTAAAGTAATCTTTCTACGTAGTTTTCACAAACTTCAAGACGTTCGATTAACTTGAAAATTTGCACACGTATCAAGGATCGATGACAATACAAGACTAAAAAATAAAAAATTATATTAAAAAAGAAAACACAAAAGCATGGCGTGCTTAATATATTGTTTATAATAACTATAGGTACTTTTATAAATAGTTAACAATAAACTATTTGTAACATTCGATGTCAAGCACCCCACGGTTTTTGAAGTCATACTTCTTTTGGCGCGAAATGGAAAAATAATGAGAGTAAATTTTTACGACGCGCGCGCACACCGTCACGTAAAACCGACACCCTGAAGTTAGCTAGTCAACATTTTAGTTTTTCAAAAAAAGTTACCAACTTCACAATAGTGATAAAAATGGTTTTTACATATTACTTTGAGTACGTTTGTAGAATTTGAGGTTAGTTGACGGTAAGTATTATTTATGATAATTTACTGTGATTATAAGTGATAAAAATGGTTTTTCATATTACTTTAAATACGTTTGTAGAATTTGAGGTTAGTTGACGGTATATATTATTTATTATGATATTTAAATAAACTTTATTTAACTAGATAAAAGTACCTATAACTTCTTACGTGCATACATAAGTACACACACTTTTTTTTTATCAAAAACTATTTTCTAGTTTTTAGTTCGGTTTTTGAACTTTAAACTATAATTTACAATTAACGCTTTGTAACATAAACTTCGCTAAAATTAAACTAAACATAACAACGTATGTTCTCGACTGTCCCATCACTTCGCCAGTTAATCAGTAGGAAAAACAACTCAAAGCACCCTTTTGAATATGCAAACACTGCTCCTGGCATTATCTTTGAAAACATAGCGATATGCGAAACTAATCCTTAGCGTGTGTAGAAATATGTGGTATGTAAGGACATTATTTCTATGCAGTAGTTAGTGGTATTGTGCACTGATGTTTAAACAAGTAAATGTGTATTTGATTGAGATATTTAGTAAGAGATAAAAGGTTCTTATAAATATGTGTTTCTCTCTCATTCAGATTACAGTATAACATATTATAAAAAAAACCAGGCAAGTGCGAATCGGACTCGCGCACGAAGGGTTCCGTTATCTATAAAAACGACAAAAAAAATCATGTCTGTTGTATTGGAGCCCCTTCAATATTTATTTTATTCTGTTTTTTAGTATTTGTTGTTATAGCAGCAATCTATATATCTGTAAAAATTTCAACTGTCTATCTATCACGGTTCATAAGATACAGCCTGGTGACAGACAGACAGTCGGACGGACAGCGGAGTCTTAGTAATAGGATCCCGTTTTACCCTTTGGGTACGGAACCCTAAAAAACGAAGCCCTAATTTCACCAACACTGTTTCGGTAACAGGGAAAAAGATATCGTTTTGTAGGATGGATGGGTAACATCATCATTGTGGCTATTTTTGGCTCCACTAGTTTTGGGTTAACTTTTACACTTTTGAATTGTTTTAAGTTTTTTTTTTATGGTATAGGGGCAAACGAGCAGACGGGTCACTTGATGGTAAATGACTACCGCCGCCCATGGGCACCTGCAACTCAAGAGTCAGAAGTGCGTTGCCACCCTTTAAGGTAGGAGTAGGGGAAGGGGGGAAGAAGGGGAGAGGTGAGGAGGGGGAGAGGGAAGGGCCTCCGGTAACCTCACTCACTCGGCGAAAAGCAATGCAACGTTGCTTCACTGCCAGGTTATCTGTGAGGCCGTGGTATCACTCCGGTCGAGCCAGCCCATACTTGCCGAAGCATGGCTCTCCCACGATCAAAATTACTTTTTCTTAACACTTGTACCAGGAAGCTCCTTTTGCCAGTAACTAACTGTCAGTCAACTCCACTTAGACCATGGCTACTATTTCTTTCAAGCCTAGCCTTTGCGGGCAAGCGTAATATACTCCACAAGAAATCAAAATCCATTTTATCAATTTTATGTTATGCATATAATACGAAATCAAAAAACTATACTACTTATCATTACATATTATAAAACAAAGCCCCCCCCCCCCCGCGTCTGTCTCTCTGTTCGCGACAAACAGAAAAACTACTGAACAGATTTTCATGCGGTTTTCACTAATAGACAGAGTGATTTATGAGCAAGGTTTAGGTGTATAATTTGTGTTGCTAGTTCATGATAATTAATTCGTAATAACAAATTGGTAGAATGGTCAAAAATAAGTTATATGTATTTCGTTTCAACAATGCACATAAGCATTGTATTTTACAAACAAGAACACTTCAACAACCGTTTTGTTATGTCATGGAGTTGAATTTAACATGATAAGAATAATATTCATTTAATTTTACATGGCATCATCTGTACTATTAGTGAGAGGAAAGGCTCTGGAAAACCTTAGAGTAAATTTATGTATATTGTATAGTTCTCAATCGCACGTTGTTGACCTTAAAAAAAATATTTTTAAAAAACTACAACTACTGCTTTTGAAAAATCATGGCGTTTTTTTTTCAGATGCAAGGTAACTGGCAAGAAATGTACTTTGAACGCATTGATTCTTATTTTTATCAAATATATTGATAATGTTCTAAGTATAAATAAAATTTTCGTTTGATTTTTTTTATTTTGGGCAAAGATAACATCTTATGGAAGCTAGTCACTCGCTGACTATCTATAGAACACAATACTAACCAAAGGTGAGACAGAATACGTGTATGAATTTTATGCAATAATTAAATTGAATAAAAACAGAAATATTAACCGTACCACTTCCACAGCTGGGTCTATTCGACCATCATCTGAAAGATGTCTGTTTTAGTTTGTACAAAACTAATTGGTTATGCAAAATTGAAGTGGCTATCCAAGTCTGCCGCACGCTGTGAAGATCTTGGCAAACACTGACTGTAGAAAATAATTGGGCTGCGAATCATAAGTGTGCTTAGTGTGGCGGGTAATTCGGGCTTTGTTTGACCGGTCCTTTTTAAGGAACTTATGTTTGGTAGTATAGTAGTAGTAATCGTATATTTAAATTAAATTGGTATTATGTGACTTTATTTTTTTTTATTAAATCTCTATTTAATATAATACTCCTATAGATAAAAGGATTTGAGTTTTTTTTAACATGTACTAGTACATCTTTGACATAACTACGCACAATCGCAAAAAAAGTTATGTCAAAATTTCACGTTATGTTACAAAAAGGAATCACTTTAATGCTCTGTGTCAAAACTGACTGTCATTTAAAATATAAATCCAAACAAAATATTATACCAGAACATAACCCTCAAACCGCCAAATGGGTGATATTCAAACTGAAAAAAAAAACGTCCGAGACATTAAAATTTGGAATACCGTCACGACACATCAATTCCGCCCGTCATCGGCGATGTCCACCATTTTTTTTCTACTTTTTTCTGTTAAAAATCCCGTAGAGTTATAAAAATAAATGAGGCTTCGCAAACACTGGGGCGAGGACAATAGTTAGGTCATTATTTTCGGTCATTTGGACGGGCTACGGTTTCGATTTAAGGGGAAGAGTGAGGGGTATAAATAACCTGTAAGCGTTTGAGGGTTGAGTGAAACGTTGAGATTTTTTATGACATAATTATAATGGTGAGTGGTTTTCATAATTTAGATTAAAGTGAGGATATCTTCGAGGAGGAGCAGTAATTAGTGCAATTACAATGCTAGGACCTTATAGTCAAAAACAGCGATGATCAAATAATGTTAGACAAACATGGGGTACAGCGATAACTCATTTTTTACCTAGAGTAGCTTGCCTGACGTAGTTCATGACGAACTATCAGTAGGTAGTAGGTAGGTATGTGTTGTATTGCTTACGGTTACTAGGGTTTCATAAAACACAAAGTAAATAATGTACAAGTCATATTAGCACGGTTACGCAAGTCATATTAGCAGTCTATTTGTAATGTCATAATAACAGCATTTTACTAAATGCATCCGGATGTTTACACGGTATATAAACCAAAAAAAAAATTTTTTTTTAATTTTTGTTTGTCACTCTTGTCTTTCTGTCTGTTATCTGTCTGATCTCCGGAACGGACTGACCGATTTCCATGGGACTTTCACTGGCAGATAGCTGGTGTTATAAGGAGTAACTTAGGATACTTTGATTTAAGAAAAACGATTAGGGGAACCCTAATCGTTTCAAAATATATAAATATGTATATGCGAGTGAAGCCGAGGCGGGAACAGTTAGTATAGTATTAATGAAAGACTTTAATATACGGAACAATGATAAGGATTAATTATGTATGTACCCGTGCAATAAGGATTGACGTCATTAAAATAAGAAAAAAGTGTTACGTTTTCATGCTCAAGTACAATTATCAAGTACATATTGATGGCGCGAACGCAATGGTTATCAAAAATATTTGCATCAATTTTGCTGCGCACTCCCTGTACCATAACATTAATTTTAATGATAAAACCGCGTGTTTTGCACTTGTACAAAGGGGACTTTAAAAAGGCCTATTTCATCTATTCAAATACGGTGCTCGTAAAAAATACGAAGAATTTTGCTTTGGGGCAATAAAAGGCACAATAATTGTAATTCTTTCGGAAAAAATGTAATTTCTCTTGTAATCTGACGTTTAAATTGGTTTATGCAATGATTTGGTAAGAAGTTGGTTGTAATTTCATCTTTCTCAAATGGTTTTGGTATGAGTATTTGATACTTATGTGTCTGATAATTTACTACTAGGTATAAGGTACTAAAAGCTAGCTAAGTATGCACTTTATATTTTAATATAATTCAACTTATAGTTTTAATATTATTTAATAATAATTAATATTATTATTCATTTATAATTTACTAGCCGTTCCTGTAGTATCACCTGCGTTTATGATCACTGCTCCTCTCCTATTAGCCGTAGCGTGATGTTATATAGCCTATAGTCTTCCTCGATAAATGAGCTATCCAACACTAAAATAATTTTTCAATTCGAACGAGTAGTTATCGGCAATGGCATTCGGGCAAACAGACAAACTCTTCAGCTTTATAATATTATTATAGATTATTAATCAAATTTGACAAAATAAGCAAACAAATAAATTGGAACATTTTTTTTCTATTATATCTATGTTGGTACTACAATGAGGATAAAAATCGTCTAAAGTTAGAATGAAATAGACCACTTCAGTTTATAACTAATAATAAAAAAATAGGCCATAAAAATTAAGTTTCTTTACACCAATTAACTGTAAAAAATATATACAAATTATTGGAATATAAAACTAAAAAGAATGCGGATACAATACGTCATATAAAAACTAAATAATTCAGTACTTGTTTCGACTCAATTTTCTTTCACGCAAAAAACTAATCGCTCTTACTACTCAAAAAATAAAGTTCAATTTTGTGCAAAATGGAAACAATATAGTTATAAAGATTTCATGTTTTTATTGGAAACTATAATCGTGGGAAAATTCTAGTTAACTGTACCGAGAAGGCAAAAACTCATCGATTGTATTCTGAATAACAATGGAAAACGAAACACTATAAGTATGAAATATACATTTTTGGAGTGAAACCTCTTTAGAATCGTTGTGATTTGAAATTCGATGAAACGAAAAACTCACACTAAAAAGAGACAAACATCCATAAATAGGATTTAGCCTGCGAGAGAATGAGAGTACAAGTAAACAGTGTTTCCTAGATGCTTTGTCTTTGCGCCTCCGTACCTTCTACGAAACCTTCAGAAAATGCGTCAATGTCAACGTGGTGTAACTTTTGTGCATTTGCGTATTACATATCTGAATATGTTTGTCTCTTTTCAAAAATTATAGGAAACACTGTATACTTGTATTCTATCTCATTCTCTCGCAGAATAATCCTATTTATGATGTCTGTCTCTTTTTGATGTGAGTTTTTCGTTTCATCGAATTTCAAATCACAACGATTTTAAAGAAGTTTCACTTAAAAAACAATCTCCTGAGTTTTATTACGAGTATGTACATTAGTATAGATTATTTATACAACTCGAGGTTTAAATGTGCATGCGGTTAGCAGTCATTACTTCACTCTTTAAACCTAAAAGTATAGTAGCATTGCCAACCCGATTCTCATGACCAGTAAGTTCTGCAAATAATAACAACTTGTTTCAAATACTTAAATTATAAATAAACATAATGGGACCCTGTACTAGGAAAATGAATTAATTCTGGGAAATTGGCATAACTCATTGTATTACTAACGTACCTAACCTTAACACGCTTTATTATATGTGTAAATCGGGACTTAATCGCTATAATAATAACAAGAATTAACGCGGTCACGTATTTAAAAGGTACCTATTAAATACCTTGCCTCATGCTGACTGGCTCAATGGTGCAGCAGTCCACTCATGACCATGATCGGTGCAATTTGATCGAAACGTCGGGTAACCACAAAAGGTATTAAGTCGCGAAACCACAAAAGGTATTATTATATTATAAGTCGCGAAAGTTTAAAATTTCTGTCCACGCTTGACTCAGAGATCTAACTGACGATTAAAGACATTTGTGACTCTGAAATGTATATTAAAAGGATCAACTTAAGCAGAAAAATAAATCTTTAAACACCATTGTACTTGATATTTAACAAACTATAGCTCAATATTCTTGGTTTAAATACAGTTCAGTTTTAGTTCGATTATAAAACCGTCCTGCAAGGACTGCAAGGAGCTGAGTGTTGGCCAATAAAGAGAACGGATGAGAAACGCCTGCATGTAGCTAAAATGCGAATGTAAAGATGGATGTGTAGTGTGACTAGGATGGACAAAGTAGCGAAAGTGGATGAAAAGTTGAGGAGGGATGAGCAAAATGTGGTGAATAGAGTTTTATGGATTGAAGTGGACAGATTCAAGAGTGAAAGAGAATATGGAGAAAGCGAGTAAGCAGTGAACTGATGAATGATAAAAGAGAGTGGAGGAAAAAAACACATTGCGCCAACCTCACATAAATTTGGGAAATGAGCAAGAACATGATGAAATGCAGTCCACTCTTATAAAGGGTAAATCTATAACTTACGTTCATCTTACCACAAGTGCACAAGGTAACAGTCGCGTGCCCACTATCTGTAACATATAAACATATATTACATTATCTTCTAACTAAAACCAATCATATTCTTTACATTTTAAAGCTTAAAACTCTTTGTAATAATACAACAGAATGTAACAATAGGTGTTGTTCTAGAATGCGTTTATTTTTTCCAAATACAGTTGTTAGGTCAAGTTCAGACAGGCAGACAATTCGAGCGTGATATCCTAGGTCATTAATGATTCTAACTGTAGATAATTTACAATTTGAAGTTTTTGTTGCAATGGATATTATTAATATATGATTTGATTTGGTGTTAGAGTTTTTATAGGTGGTATGATTGAATGGCTGTCTAGCCGATATAGGGTATTAGGTAGATTTAATAACAGGTTGGAAAACCTATGTGCAGCATAGATGCCTTTTGTATGTAGTAATCAATGTATAGTTTCCTGAGTATAGAGATAGACTGGTACGTGTCTGCAGTTTTTGAGAACGTCTGTGGTGGATATGTTGATGAGTCTATTGAATTCACTGTGAACGACACTGATTAATTCCCAGTAGATTGTTTCGTTTTATTAACCCCCGATGTAAAAAGGATGGATGTTAAAAGTTTCGTGTGTCTGTCTGTAGAACAATAGTAATTAAACAGATGGACCGATTTTCTGTTTTATTTTTAGTTTTAGTCTTTAGTGACCTGATCGAAGGTGTACTTAGCTATAAATTAAGAAAATCTGATCAGCCGTTCGAAGATCATCAGCTCTTTTATATACATTGAAAAGATTTTTAAGTTTAAAGTTTTCTTTAGTACCTTTCATTTATATATTCAAGCTTAATTATTCTCAGATTAAATACTTTGTAGATTGTTTGAAAGGTGGATAATAATAAATAGGGATTTAAGGAATGGGGATGCATTTTTTAGAACAACTATTTATAATCTGTAATGTTAATGCCTCTTGTTTTTTCACTATCACGGCCATCATCATTCCAGCCACGAAAGCTCCACTTCTGAAGTCAATAATATGTCTTAAAATTTTAATTTATAAAGTTTTTATAAAAAACATAAATATTTTCAGTTATTTTGTTTTTGTTTGTGAAATACATATCTTTGAATTATTAAATTGAATTAGGTATGTATATTATGTTATATTCCTTTAGAGTTGAACGCCTTACGATTTTTAATCGTATTTAAAGGATCCTATTCCTTGAAACCTTCGTCATTAAGCTGCCATTACTGTTATTCTGTCTGTATCTTACTAATATTATAAAGTGAAAGTTTGTGAGTATGGATGGATGGATGGATGGATGTTTGTTACTCTTTCACGCCAAAACTACTGAACCGATTGCGATGAAACTTGGTATGTAGATAGCTGGAGATCTGGATTAACACATAGGCTACTTTTTATTTCGATATTCCTACGGGATCGGGACTTACGCGGGTGAAACCGCGAGGCGCAGCTTATATAGATGAGCGAGAGATAGCGAGATAACTACTTCTCGAGGTACATCTCCTAGAACCCAGCTCTATGTTTAGAATTTGTTAATTAAGTGTTTCATTCTGTTAGCGTCTCGTTTAGTTGTGCCAGAACAAATGTATTATCTTTCTTTCTTTCTTTCATATATCACACCCCTTTATACGGGGTCTTAGCCGCTGAATTTTAGCTTCATCTCACGGACAAATCTTAAACAAAACAAACATCTAAACCAATTATACCACTAATAGTAAAGTAGGCAAATCATTCAAAGCTCTAGGCGATCTATAAGCTATTATTTCAATAGATGGCAGCCATTGTCCTTTTGCAACTGCGCACACGCAAGCAGCTGGTTAGACCATGGCAATAAATTGTCTAAAAACTGAATCTAAAGCGCCACTCCTTAAGCGACAAATAAGTAAGGGTTTTGGTTCTTTCATACGTGTCACGAACACGAAAGTATGACGTTGTTGACGAAAGCTCTGTAATGAATCATTGACGGAGAAAAATGTTGATGAAAGCAATTTAATTAATCTTTGACATTGAAAAATGTTGACGAAAGCACTATATTTATATGAATCTTTATTAAGAATAGCCGTTTCCAGCAATTCCACCTGTGTTTTTTTTCTTTTCTGGTTATAGTGTGATGTTTATACCCTACAACCTTCCTTAATAAATACTCTATAACTACCACAAATAGAAAAAGAATGATTCAAATCTCACTCACACTTCCTCGAAATTAGCACTTTTAAACAAACAACCAAAAAAATGTTATTAAGTTTAAATTCCTTCGTCGATCTTTTTATTAACCCCCGACGCAAAAAGGAGTGTATTAGATGTATATCTATGTGTCTGTCTGTGGCATCATAGCTCCTAAATGGATGGACCAATTTTGATTTAGTTTATTTTCTTTGAAAGGCGACTTGATTGCAAGTGTTTTTAGCTGTAATTCAAGAAAATCTGAAGTTGAAGGGATTTCCAAAGTCTTCAATGTTTAATTTTTACTTCAAAAACAAACCACGGAATTTTATTATGTTTGGTTGTTTCATACACAGTTTACCCTTTTTAATACCATGTTACTGGCTCTCACTGGTTTGTTGCCTACTTTATCCCTCTCTCCGTCTGCAATAATCTGCAGAATCTGCTCGCAACAAAAACCTATTTAGTGGCAAAAATCTTTAACACTTTATAGGTAGAAGTACTTCTCCAATAGGCAACACTGTAATGGCCTTGTAACCGTATCGTACTTTTCGTGAAATAACAAAATATCACAAACTAGAATACGTTTCTAGTTTGTGATATTTTATGAAAAAAAAAAGCTTGCTTAAAGATAATTTATTTGTCAAACATGCGTTTACACACAATTTAAGCATGCAATATGTTTATAAAATATAGAAGTACCTACATGTTTTGCCTACGAAGGCGTACAAATTAAAAATGTCAACAATAAATAATAGCGAGTTAATAAATTCATTTACAGGTAAAAAACTAGAATATAATACAATAACAAAATTGTAACAATAATACCTAATCCTAATTTGACAGACATAATCAATACTCAATAGAAATAAATAAAATTGAAATATCTGTTTACAAAGTCAAAATAACAGTTTTTTTTCAACTTCATGCAGCTATTTGCACGACACCTATGTAAATAGCTGTATGAGCTTAGTACGCGTAAAACAACCTGAACCTTTAAACCTTTAAAAGCAGTCCCTTCGCTTCGTGATTATAACACAAATGGCTCTTATAATTACATTGTCAAGGTTTGAGACCTGTTTACTGCCTATTGTCTTTGTTTCAAGACAAAACGTTCGCGTTGTTTCAATTTTGATATTTCAATTTATTTGTCATTCACAGAACGAGTTGAGGTGTAATTATTGAGGACCAATTCGTGCAATTAGTTACCATTTCGTAATATGATTGGTTGATTGTTGTTGCACAAAATTACCATTAGATTTTCGTCTTCATAAGATTGAACTCTAATACCTTCACATTTGAAACACTACTGCTCGAGTGACATAAAACTAAAAATGTTTCATTTTAATGTTAATGAAGTTATACTTCTTTTGGCGCGTTAGGGAAAAATGATGAGAGTAAATTTTTACGATACGCGCGCACACCGTCACGGAAAACCGACACCCTGAAGTTTGCTAGATAATATTTTGGTTTTTCAAAAAAAAAAAAAACAACTTCACGATATTTATTCAAGTGTTTTTGAACCTACAACACGTGTTTTGTATCAGTCCGAATAAAATATATTTAAATATATATTTTTTCAAATAATATATCGTGGTGACTGATATTTATTAACAATTTATTGATTTAAAAATAATTTAATGTGATTATAAGTGATAAAAATGGTTTTTACATATTACAACTAGTGCCAAAGAAGTATAACTTCTTACGTGCTTACATAAGTACATGTGGGCGATACGCCAGGGTTTCCATGTTCAGGGTCCATCAGAATGAAAACAAGCAGTAAATATTACTTGGTTTATTTTCACACAACCGCCAGCACAGTAATAATCTCTTTTTTCATAATCCAAACGTTTTTATAAATAACCTTACAATAGATTTTTAAACGGAAAAGCGACTACAACCTCTTTTATTACAAATGACTAAAATAGTTGTTGAAATACAGTTTACTATTCCAAAGAAATACGTTAATCAATTTTACATAACTTTAAATGATTTATTTTACGCAAATTACATTTATTTAATATAAACAAATATTATTTTTATACGGATCGTCAGCAGATGGCGCTGCAATCAGGATTCAATAGAAATTAAGTTTTATTTAATGCATAAAATAATAAAATTCGAAACAGAATAATAATATTAATTCTAAAAGACTTTATTTTGCACATTTACACAATTATTTGAGTATATTATTATTTTAAATGAGTATTTGAACCATAAGTTCAACTTAAAACAGTCAAAACAGTGTCTATTCGAACTAAATATTAGAGCTTGATAAATAATTGTTTTACTGTTTACTAATAAATTATTTGAATATAAATCTAATGTATTTTGGATATTTCTATAAAAATTTTAATTACATGAAAAACAATATTTGGAGATTTGCGCCCATATACATATACATTTTTTTAATTATAATACTGATGGTTTTAAGCTCATGGGAGTTTAATATTTAGCCATTCCTGGTGCCTATACACAGGGTTTTACAGTAAGGTGTGAATAAAGCGCAACCAATTTTACGATAATTCGTGATTTTAAATACAGTTATTTTATTTTGAAACTGACAAACTAAACTTGAAAATTGACCGATGAAGCTAATATTTCGTATGAGAGAGGGCTGACATGAATAAAACTATGGGTATAAATACCCATTGTAGTGGTATTAAAATACCAAGGATGTTGATGAAATGTCCAGATTTTTCTGAAAATGCCTGCATAAATAAATAAAAAACAAAATCAAAAATGGGACTGCCGACAAAAGTGAAAACATAACACACACACACATCTGTATATATATAATTAGGTAAAAATTAAAAGTAGGTAATAACTAATAACATATCTAAATGTATACATAGGGTACACTGGAAGTTTTGCGCTCCTGGCCGCTCATAAATGGTTGAATTTCGAATGTTATATTTTTTAAATATAATAAACTCTGGGTCACGTGTCCTGACGCGAGTTTAACATTTTTTACCCATCCCAAAAAGTGCACAAAGCCGATAAAGAAGTTTTCACTTAAAAAAAAAAAGTGTTAGGAACGGATTGGACAAATTATTCGGATCCCTATTTAGAAGTTTGTTTCTGATTATACCATTTCCAAATAAAGATGGTACGAGAATTTCTTTATTTAGTAATAAACATTCCTCACATCGCTTTTAAACTAGAGGAACAATAAATAATTTTGTTGGGAGCTCAATCAAAATTAATGTTCTCGTAAATATTAGATGCCTTTGTCAAATCTCAAGGGTTTCAGTAGTTCGTATGTTTGGGCAATAAAATCGATCAGTTGGGGTATTGACATAAATACGGCTCCACGGACAGTTATTGTGGAGTTAAGCGTGAAGTGTCTTGACAGTTTATCTGTTTATTCGTTCTAGTAAACTTATTTATTTTGTGTACTGGATTGGCCTTACTAAGTTAGATATAAAAACTTTTATCTTACATGTAAGGCGTCGCAGACAGCACAGTATTTGTAGGTATATTAATATTTTCAGTATAATGACAGAATTATGTATTTACACGGGAATTAACGCGATCACGAAAAGGTATTACATACGATAAAGATATCTTTAATCCACCTGCCAGATGATTCCTACCAGCTTTCAGTTCATTGTTATTTTGCAACATTGTAGTATCAACCATAAAATTAACACCCTGCTAAAATAAGAAGTCATCGTCTTTGTCACCCTAATCATTATACCTATTATCTTAATCTCGAAGTCGAATAATAAACAGACTTTAACTACCAATAAAATATTTAGAAGCTTCTTTCACCCGGACTTTTTAGATCGATGGCAAGACCACGTTTTTTGAGACCCAACAACCAGTATAATTTGATCTTGACATTGACGAATTGTTCTTCTGATTTTGTTCTATTGTATTAGGCTCAAGGGTTCTTCTTAAGTGGTGTAATAACACAAGATCTTTTTATGGTACTATTTTAAATATGGCATCTTAAGAGCCGGCTTTACAATTTATGGTGACTGTAATTTTTGGTAGAAGACAATGGTTTTAATTATGTACGGTATAACTACTGTTAGTAAAACGTCTTTTAATGACCTTTTGGGATTTTCAGATATTATTCAAATGGCGAAAGCGAGAGGTTGTAAATTTTTTGTTTTATGACGTCATCGGCTGTTTGATGCGTTGTTATTTTTGGGTTTTAGGAATTATACCCGAAATAAAAAAACCTTGATATCCAAAATCTTTATATAGATATATTAAATTTTATTGTTAAATAGAAGATCCTTGTTTATATATACTCACGCACAGGTGTGATACACGGGTATCACGCCAATGAGGTAAATTAAACCAGCTATATAATTTATTTCACGCAGTTTATTCCCGGCTACTGGGCTATTTCCTTACAGGGAATTTGGTAACCGGAAAAACCAATTACAATTTTTCTGACCCGGAAATAGAACTAGAAATATCTATTGATACTTGCAGTTAAAAATTGGTACAAGAAATAAAATATTTCTAATTTTTGTGCTACTTGCAACTTTTACTAGCTACTATTCTAATACTAGTACAATAATCTGATTGTCTAGAATAAAAACGAACACTGGAGAAAATAGAAGACCGTTTTGTCTGCTCATAATATTAACCAGCATGAACATATCCTTGTAATAATAGACATAAATATCGAAAACCAAATACAAACTACGTGAATAGGTCATTGATCATGATTATTTGTAAGTTTGCTAAAATCTCTTCACTAGACATCTTAGACTAAACAGAGGACACCAAAACAACAACCCAACTCCTGTGAAAACACATAAAATGCTTAAAATAAAACACCCTATGCGTAATATGTCAAGAGCGAGCAATAAAGAATGCTTAAAGACGCACCATGTATAATTGTCAGTGTTAAACCTCGTAATGGTTGTATGTGAGTGTTTTATTAGTTAGTAATAAAATTTGAGGAGATACATTACTTTGCAGATGAAAATATTTTGTTTGGATGATTCAATATATTCAAAAGCAAATTATTTTCAACGAGGCTTTTGCAACAAACACAACGGTTAACTTATTATATTTTAATAAAGAGAAGGCAATAAAGCCCAAAAATGGATACCCCTAAAATGGATATCTCTCTGCCAATGGCGTAGTTTTACTGTTATGTTTCTGCCTGATCTGGCGTATGGTAACCCCCACGGGTCACCATCTCATCTCGAGGCTCATGGTGAAGTGGCATGTCGGGAATCGAGCCTACTAAACCCACAAGGAGTTTCGTCACAGACGGGTCTATTGCAACTTGAGAAGAAAATCCCCGAGTATAGTAACGTCGGGTAAGAATTCTAGATCAGTTAAAAGTTTTGTTTTAATGGTTGATCGTATTAGCCATAAGGTTAAATTCCTCGATTATATTTTTATACTAAATATAACGGTAATAATGATACCTGCATGGGAAAATCTAAATAGGATTCAATCACCACGGATCATTAGATTAATGATGTCCACATAATTGAATGTCCCATGCGATACTATTATTAAGATTTTTTTATAACTTTTACCCTTAGCGACCCTTGCTTTCTCACATTTCGTAATTACCTTTTAGTTTTTTATTTCTACTACTAGGGTGTTAAACAAGCATATTGTCATATTAAACAACCGCATTATGTAAAAAGTAAAGCCACGAGATTATCTAAATATATAAAAATCAATCTTTTTATGTTTGCCCTCAATGCGTTCCGAAATCATTGATGAGATTGTGATGAAACTTTGGTAGGGTGTTCTGGGGACGCCCGCGAGGATTCCTGGACCAAACTGGGGAGTCCGTTGCTGTAGAGTAAGCTGGTCTTGACAGTGGGCCGGTCTAATTCACTGTCAACTACGATTAATGAGATCAGGAAAAAGTTATATTTGTGTGATCTAAGACTTACACAGTACACATATTAAGCATGTAAACGGTTAATCCAAAATATCTGCATTAAAAAAATGGCATTGCAACGCATGTCGGGTGCAGCTAGTACATAATAATAACTTGAAACCCTTCACACACGGCCACCTAACCCCAAACTACGCAGAGTCTGTCCTTTGGTAACCAGACTGCTGATAAACATACTTAAATATTACTAAATACATACATATTATTGATAAATTACACCCAGACACAACACCATGATGGTACTCATTACGCAATTATTTGTCCTGAGTAGGAATCTGAACCCACGACCTCTGCTCAGCAGTCATGATCACTATCAACTACACCAAGAGGCCTGTCAAGTTATGAACATCCTAGCTCCCAAAACATTAATATTACTGGTCTTCGCCTGAAGCTCACCCGCGTAGGTCTTGATTTCCGAATGCCAGTTTGTTGAGCCACAGTTTGACTATAGGTCAAATTTCACCTAAATCGGTAGAGCCGGTTCAATGTGAAAAGCTACAAGACAAACATGCAGACTAGCTCATAGGCACGAGCATACACATACAGTCTCTCATTTATAATAAACTAACAGCGATCCGCGGTTTCACCCGCGTAAGTCCCTATTTCGTGGGAATATCGGGATAAAAAGCCTATGTATTAATCCAGGTCTCCACCTATGTACATACCAAGTTTTATCGCAATCGGTCGCGCCCTTTGCGCGTGAAGAAGTAACAAACGTACACACGCTCACAAACTTTCGCCTTTATAATATTAGTGTGATGTAAGGTAGACCTAACTGGTCCGTTACAAGAACTAATAAGAGGTTTAAAATTATTTACACGAATTTTAATGGTATGTCTTTTATGTTTAAACTTCTTATTCTTATTTTTGAAGCACTTTCTTTTAAACTCTGCTTATAGAGGTGCAGAGCCTGCGCGATGGTTCCATTCGATACGAACAACTTGAAAATTAGACTTTCTTGTGAAGCTTATCTCACCCACACGGCCTCCTTCTTCTGTTTTTCTTCTGTTCTCTCATTGTTTGAAAAAAAGAACTAATTAAAGCTGTAGATTTCTTCTGTATTAAATTAAAATACACTAAAAGCTTCGCTAACGTAAGTTCGGTAACATGTAGAACTAGTATTGGTTAGTCACTTAATATTGGACAAACACAGGATATGGGGTGACATTAGCGTAATGCGGCTAAATGACTCATTAGATCATAAAGGCCGATATTAACCGACTGCCTATCGATGTTTCCGGTAAGTATTGTTATTTAAACTTGAACAGGTTTCAAGTATTAACCGATTCGTAATTTGGCTCTTGAATCTCTAATTATTCTTTTTTACTGGGTACTTGTTGGTAAGAGCCTTCGATACATGTAAATATACCATAAACTTAGTAGTAGTATATTAAGTTTATGGCATTTACGGACTAGTACTCCTTGGTTATTTTCTGATACTAGTAAGCTTACTATAGTTTTCCCTAGTACTTTAACGAAAGATTTCTATAATCTTCCTTAATCTTTTCTTCCTAGAAGCTACTTCAGCTTTATTGTTTTAGTATAAGGATTACAGACGTTTTTCAATTTCATAAATGTGTACTGCATCTACTATTACTACGCAAAAAACATTGCTCTTTTATCTTTTTTTGTCGTGAAATTTTCAGCATGAAGTCATAGTCTTGAAGTGCTAATAAAATTTCAACGACTTCCATACGTTTCTGAATTAATCCCACTAATATTATAAATGTGAAAGTTTGGATGGATAGATGTTTGTTACTCTTTCACGCAAAAACCACTAAACCGATTGCAATGAAACTTAGTATGTAGATAGCTGGAGACCTAGATTAACATATAGGCTACTTTTTATCCCGATATTCCCACGGGATCGGGACTTACGCGGGTGAAACCACGGAGCTCTGCTAGTCGGGAATAATTTTCGAGATTGAGCATTAGTAGAAAATTTTTAGCACTTATACCGCATGAATAAAATCATCGAATGTTATGATTGTTTCAATCGTCAAGGCGTAACCAAATTTAGCTGAATCGATAAATTAAGTTAAACAAATATGTATAATTTTAGCGCTTTCTGTCGAGTTTTGGTGAAACACGCGATAGAGATATTAGTGAGCGTACAGATTTTATGAACATTAATATTATACAATGTGATGAAAAATACTTCAGCTTCTTATAAAAAGAGATTGACAGAGAACATTAATATTTATAAGACTTTAGACGTAGTTAATTGTGTCCATTGAATTTTCATAAATCAGACCAAAAAAAAAAATATTCCATCGTCGGAATTTAGATATACTGCAGATACATTTATGATGACAAGAGATCATAAAGTTCTTGACAAGTTAAAATACTTGCACGACGAACATCTAGAACCTGCCAAGTTCTGGATCTTCGGCCATAATAGATAATACATCGTTTTTTTTTCATGCCTTTGTTTGTTATACCGTTTAAATTACTAGATGCAAGGATTTGGGGCTAGAATCATTAGTACATTAAATTTCAGTCAAAAATGTCAGTTTAAACAAACTTTTTCGACAATTGCTATTGACATTTATTTTTTATGAAGTAGTTGGAGACTTACCAAAATAATGTTTGGAATATAACCTCTTCAAAGTGAAAATCTCTTGAGTATCGTACTCTGTACTTACTGCAGCAAATAATAAAGTTCCACACATTTTCGGCAAGTGATTTTTTGTACTAAGTGATGTGATGTGTCTCTGTTTATTTTCGAGCAATTTAGAAAGATAAGCATCACCGCAGATTGAAATGACGGCTATCAGATGTGATTCAATGTGTAAACGTAATTTGAGCAAGTGTGTAATTAGTGTTTTGGAAGTGTTTTTGGTCTCCAAGAACCAATATTATTGGCACAAAGTCATTAATGAACTGGTTTTTAATCTCAACTTTCCCCGAGCTTAACTTAAAGGTGCATTCGAATACTAATAAATTTTTATAACCTATATTACCTCAGTGTCAAATAACGTACATTAGTAAGTTCTTTCTTGTTGTACACAAAAATATTTTCTTTTCTTTACTTAGTTTTGTTTCCTTACTTACATATTATGAAGGTTCATTTCCGTTACAGCTCAGTTTCTGTAACCAGAAAATGTTCCTGTACCTACCTGCTGATTAATATTGTATTTCAAACATAGATTACATGTACGATATCGCTATCGTAAATACAAATAGTATTTACTTTTTACATATAGATAAATTTGTGCACACGTTGTGACCTACTCTTGGCTGCGCGTTGTTATTATTATAAATACATTAATTAATACTTCATAAGTTAGTACGCTACCAACTGCTATTATACCTTTGTAGGTATAATAGTTGGTAGCGTACTAATTTATAAAGTTTCAAGCACAATCACGGAAAGATTCGCTACACTACACATTTTTATATACCTTTACTAGAATATACTATTTACGTTTGGCTGTCTTTCCTGCGTACTCAATTAACTACTAACTTAACTACGTAACAACTATTATGAACTATCCTACAGTGTACTAGGTAACTGGCCTGTACATTACACTTTATTCTTCTACGTTTAGTTTCGTTTAGTAATTGAATAACCCAATGTTTGAAGACTATTAGCTGTACTTATTAAATAGAGACAATTAGGCCTGCCTGCATTTCACAATTTATAAGTTCATTTCTCCACATTATACATACTGCAAGATAAACTGATTTAACAATATTGATTGTGTTGAGGGGCTCGTGGATAAGTGGTAACCGAGCAGGTTAGCACATAACACGGTTAAGTAATACTAGCCAGGTCAGTCTTAGGTTGGGTGACCATTCTTAACACATCGAGACATCACCGTGCCTCGGAGAGCACGGTAAGCCGTCGGCCCCGGTTGCCATACGAACATCTGTAGGATTCGTTGAATAAAATCAACTCAAAACCATTTATTTCAATTAAACCAATAATAGATATTTTTGAGTTGTTAGGAGTAGGAGTCAATCAGACTAAGCCAGTCGTGAAGCTAGTTGCCTGTTCCAATACGTAGATCCTGTGGAGAAGAACAGGCAAGAAACTCCAAGGACACTCTTTTTCAAAATGTTTTTTACAAATTTCAGGTTACATTGCTTATAAGCGTAAATGAAATGTGAAGACTATGTAACATACCTATTTTTCTAAAACATAAATAGACGCGCTAATTACTACTAGACATATTTAAGTAATAGCAGTCCAGAGATGACCAGCCGCGACCAACGGCACCCGTTCACGAGCATGACGCACACGCCAGCCATCGTACAGATCAACTATATTGAAGGGAACCGAACATTACGGGTAGTTGGAGCCCTAAAAAGTCCAACAATCTAGTCTAAATGCAAATGTCTGATGATAGTTGCTTCACGTAAAATATCGAAGGTCGGCCGTATCGTAGTGAGACTGAAAGCCGACCCCAACTTATTTGGGAAAAGGCGTGGAGGGTGATGATTGTGTTACAAGTAAAAGCTTGAACACATGACCCAGTCTCTAGCAGCCTAATCAATTATGAAACACGTTCTAACTTAGCATCAACAAAGGCAATTTTATGTAACAAAACATCGGACTTCGTACCATAACTAATTTCTATACCACCCTCATTTTGCGTAACAGGTAGAATTGTTCGACAACCCTAATAATGAATCAGATGAGCAAAATTTAATCTTAAACTCTTACCTTAAGGTTCAAATCAACTGCATAGGTCAAGTTTGGACCATACTTTACACTTATCTACTGACAGTTTCTAACAAAGTTGTTTCAAATCTCGTTAAAGAATAATAAGCTCTATGACGTACGATTTAAAGGCTTTGACGGGTGCAACAAAACATGGTTCCATTTTTTGCTCAATTTTGACCTACTAGCAGTTTTGCAAAAAAAAAAAACCTTTTTGTGTAAAGTGCACGTGTTCGGGATTGAAAGTTATTGTTGAAGAGCTATTGTTAATATTTTATAGTATTTCGAAGGGTTTAAACCATTTTACTGATGGACAGTCAAGGGTAGAACATGTTAATGTTAGTTACCATATTTTTCTTTATTTCGCAAAGTAAAATTGTTACTTTTTTTTAATGCTTACTTTTAAAATATACTTCAACAGACAGAAAGCATTTATTTTAATCGGAATTTTGACATAAAGAAATAATTGTGTGTTGGTTGGTTAGTAAGTACAATTAAATAATAATAACTGGAGACACCTCACACACGGCCGTTTGGTTCCAAACTAGGCAGAAACATACCTACTTATATATTTCTAAATATATGCATTTATTTCATCTCATCACACAATTATTTGTCCTTGATGGGAATCGAACCATTAGACAACAGGCCCGTCAAATTATTTTACATGTTTTAAGGAGCAACCCTTGGAGAGATCAATGTGGACATCAATTTATGATGACAAGAGATTATAAAATCAAAATCAGATTCGCTGATCTGGCAACCTTATTTTGAAAGTTTATTGTGATAATATAATTAATGACGTCATATCATAGAATCAAACTAATTTTATAATTTGCCATCAAGAAGGTAGCTGGGATGAACTGAAATCTGAATGGGGAAAACCGGGTGCTATGGCGCACATTGGGAAAGGTATATTATGTCAAGTCTCTACTTGACATTTACTTAGCCATAGCACCCGGTTTCTCTCATCCCAGTCCTCTAACTGGAATAGGGTGATTAATTGACAAAAAAACGTAGAGTATCTTTGTTTTTCTCAGCAATGATGCAGAGAGATGTATTTATTTTTTTATTTGGTCATATTACTATTTATACAAATAAACAAAACGAAGTTAACCGTTTATACAAGTATGAGTAGATTAACTTTTGTATGTAAAACAAGTTTCACTATAAGGAGGATAAACATCTATTTCAAGCTTTAACATCAGATCTCAGTGTTAAAAGTTACCGAATACTAGTTACAACTGGTTGTGGAACAAAGGAATCTTACCGTGTATATCTAGGTTGATTGAACGACAATTTAGGTTTTATCCTGCGATCTAGGTTTAGAATTGTTTACGTTCAGCAGCTGTGCTTTATCGTGGTGCTTTTACGACTGGTTAACTGGGTTTACTACGCCAAAGTGATAATTCATCGTATTGAATGACAGGCAGATAATATATTTTAACTTTTTTATGACACAACTAAGTTTTTTTATAATAACTTACGACACCTCACGCACGGCCGTCTGATCCCTAACTAAGCAGAGCTGGTACTATGGTTACAAGACTGCTGATAAACAGTCTTATATATGACTAAATACATACATACGGAAGATAAATTACACCCAGACACAGAACAAATCATCATGCTCATCACACAATTACAGATCTTGGGTGGGAATCGAATCCTTGATTACTGGCTCACCAGTTAGGATCACAAACCACTAGACCAACAGGCCGTCAGACAAATATATATGACTCCCTGATAAGCTGTTACCGGCTATCTACCAACAGAAATTAAATACAATGCTAGGTTGAATTGTCGTCTTCTAAAGTCTAGGTTTCTCTGTCAGTTGGCTCCAATATGAAGAAAGATCTACCGAGCTCTAACTCCTACTGGAAAAGAGATGACGGCAGGACGGCAATCAAGTTTAAGACTTGCCAGATATTAAGCGCAGTGGCAAGTCTTAGGGAGTTGCAAGCAGTGCAATTGCCAGAACCTCTTTTTTTACCCTTTTTATTTGAAAGGTATAATTATATTTTTGGTTTTGTAATGGAACAATAATGCTGCAGATACTGTACTTAAAGCTAAAGAATAATATTTTATTTTAAGTTTATAGTTTTTGTATTTAGTTACTTAATATTTGTGGCGGCGGCCATCTGGGATTTACAATGGTGCTGAAAACACATAATTGTATCTTGTAACTAAAGGTGTATACCAAATTCCAGATCAACCGGTAAACAGGAAGGGGGTGAAGTTGTAATGACTTAATTTGACCCAAAAACAAACAGAGCAAGCTAAATAAAACCGTTTCATGGTTTACCATCATCCTTAAAATAAAATGACCAAAGTAGTGACAAATTTTGTACTACGGTCGTGTGTGTATTTATAGTTAGATGTTGATTTGCTTCAGATCGTAATAACCTTGCCAGAAGTAGCTACGATATAATTTATTTGTACGTATCTATATTATATTGTCTACAATGTAACTATTAATTGTTACATCATAGTCGATGTCGCCATAATAAGACTGAAATAGTCTTATTTGATGTTGAAGCCCGTTAACATCATCGATTGTCAACTCTTGTAATACTGCAGTTTATATTACATTTACGTGGGAGAGCCATGCTTCGGCACGTATGGGCCGGCTCGACTCCGCTCGATACCACGGCCTCACAGAAAACCGGCCGTGAAACAATGCTTTCATTTCTTTTCGCCGCGTGAGTGATGTTACCGGGAGCCCTAACCTGCCCTCTCTCCTGTTCCCGTCCTTCCCCTCTCGACCCTCTCCTCCCCTCTAATCCCCCTCTCCCGTCTTCCCGCTTTTCCCCTATTCCCACCATAAAGGGCCCCGATACCATCAAAAAAAAAATTGGCTCCCCAATAAATAAGGTTTTTAGGTTTTTATGAAATGAACTATTGAGAGCAGGTATTGAAAGCGGGTCCACTATTTTTTTCCGCAAATTGTAGATGCCTGGGAAAGCACCTGTGAACTATTTAAGTCAACCGTAAACCTTTCGTGTATCGCATAATATTTTTGTTAACTCCTTTTGTTTTTTGCTTGTGGTGAATAAGGTTGCCAGAACTTCATTATAATTACACTACTGGTGTTGCAAGTGTTTATAAATGCTGGTAGAAAAGCGCTTATCATTCAGGCAGGGCGTATGCTTATTTTCCAGCTCAGTTGTATAAAAAAGTGTTAAATCTAATAAACAACATATAATGTTCTTCTATTATCAAAGTGCTGTGATACCCATAGTACCTAAAGGAATTGTCTCACTTCTATCCGTGTTCCTCTGACCTCTGATCCGATGTTTACACAGCTGCGTGCTATATTGTGGGTCGGATTAGCGTATAACATCGGCGTGGGAGTGGGCTCGAAATTCAACGAGGCTAGTTTGAATTTCGATTTTCTTTTCTTTTATTTTTTATTCCTTTTTCGAGTTTTTCCTTTTTAATTTTTTTTTTGTTTTATAATTTGTAAAGCAGCTTGTATACGGATATAAAAATTGCCACAGTTGGTTTGTGGAAAGAGATTTATTTGTTTTTCAATTTTTTATTAGTCAGTCAGCCAGTTTGTAGCCATAAAAATTGCCACTGCCGGTTTCAGAAAAAATGTTTTATCCTTTCTCAAATTTATCGATGTAACTTTTTAAGTTAAGTAAAATAGCCAGATTAGCGGTTCAAAATTTGTCACAGTGAGTCGGTTTGTGGTCAAAGAGTTGTTAACAACAATTTACTTACAAAGTCCGGCCCTTATAATTACGTAATCACAGTCAATGCAATAATTTCATTACTCTTATCTCCCATTTCATAGTTTATTTCAATGACAATAACTCACTTTATCTTACTTGTCTAATGGCTACGTTATCAGTTAATGGTTTATATTTTTTTTTATATTTTTTTACGTAACCGCGATGAGGTCGGGTTTACGATGAGGGTTTTGCGTTGTATTTTGTGAGCATAGGGTAAGGAGGCCAGTTATTGTCACAGCTCACTCAAGTATTGATTTTTACTATGAACTATAATAATTTCAGTGTATCATGCACTGAAATTAAATAAAAGAGTTGTAAGAGTAGATGGGACACTATTAGTTGAAATGAATGCTCTAATTTTTTTTTCATTTTTTACTGCCTTTTATCTAAGCTCCTCTGATTTAATAAACTAAGTCTGTCATAACAAAGCCACGAACCTTATGACAATCGAATGAAATTACTTGAATCTAAGTTATATTGCGATGCATTGTATATGCGTTATAATATATTATTAAATATACTTAATGAGTCATTAATATTTTGTTCAATGTACAGATATTAAATTATCGTTCGGTTACAAAGGTCAGTAATCCTTTTAACAAGAAACTGACTGTTATAATCTGTTTCATGCCGATTTATGAGCAGTTTATTAAACAATTTTATTGATTCACATGCACATACATATATTTTATATTAATTGCCATAAAATACTATTGGTGTCGAAAAAAATAGACGAATAGTATGATATTTATTATACACTACTAACAACATACAGTTGAAATGAATCTTATCTTAAAAAACAGTACAATTATCAGCCTTATCACTTAAAGCTTTCTCTAGCAGGCAACATTAGGATGAAAATGATAACAATATTTAATAATATAAATAGTTCATTGCGTACTATTGGAAGCATAGAAAAGTACTTATACAGACGAATATACAAATGTATCTGAATATTATTTTAGGAAAAAGAAATTATTCCTATTATGTCCGACAACTGGGAATGTTACCCTATTATGTTATCAGCCAGTCCACAACATGTCCGAACGTGAGTAAAAAAAGTTTTGTTTACATTTTTTGTCCTGTTCAGCTGGGGATGATTTTTTGCTACGAAAGTAGGTAGGCAAAATCGTTAAGGGGCTACTCTCTATTTTTTTTTATATTTGGACATTAGTCAAGTTATCTCTTGTTGTTTAGTTTAAATAGATTTCAACTAGTTTGAACAGGTTATACTCGCATTGGGTACGAATGTAAAAAAGTCATGCAAGATCATAGATAAAAACTTAAAAAATATGTATGGGTTGACTTGAGAACCACCTCCTCCGTTTTTACGTCGGTTAAAAAGGGATAGGGAGGAATTAACATATTTGTCTATTTGTTACGCTGTTCATTAATATAGTTTTCGCCCGCGGCTTCTCTCGCGTAAAAGTTATTTTGTCTATCCGTCGGAAACAGTGGGTTTTTTTTTTCAGATGAAGGGTACCCTATATCTTTTTCTGTAATTTCGTGGTGATTGGTTCAGTAGTTAAGACATGAAAGCGAAACTAACTCAGCATTTATATAATTATAATAAACTATGTCACGTTGTTTGTTCGCGATGCCCCGGAACGCGTGGCCGGGTAACTAGTTTATATAATACTAGCAGCGCCCCGCGGTTTCACCCGCGTAAGTCCCGATCCCGTGGGAATATCGGGATAAAAAGTAAAGCCTATGCGTTAATCCAGGTCTCCAGCTATCTACATACCAAGTTTCATCGAAATCGTTCAGTGTTTTTTGCGTGAAAGAGTAACAAACATTCATCCATCCATACATCCATTGATCCAAACTTTCACATTTATAATATTAGTGGGATACCCGTATATTTACTAGCTGCTATGGTACTACTGTTATGGTAAGTAAATAGCAATAAAAATAATCAAAAGAAAACCCCACGTCTCAATTTGGACCAAACTGTGCACAGTGTACAAAATTTCATTAAACTCGGTTCATTAGTTTAGGATTTCATCGCGAACAAACAATGTGACACAAAAATTTTATATGCATAATATATAGAAATATCCTTAGTTTTTACGGGAACCGGTATAAGCAATCTCACACATTTGCAACAAAAATAGTATATTTCAATACACAAAAAAAAAAAAAAAACTGTCTATCGAAGGACTGCACGTCAGAAGTGAAAACATAACCTACACATTCATACATATAGTATACATATAATTATTATACAGACACACACTCAAACACATCGGTATATATGTGTCTGAGCGTGACGGTCACGCGAGTTCAGTGCTTTTTCCCCATACCAAAAGTGCGCAACGTGCTTAAAGATGTTTTCACTTCATAAATGCCTTGTTTATAATAATTGTGTTAAAAAATTGAAGTGTTCATTTTTGACGAAAGTGATGCCATCTACTAGGGACATCCATCAAACTGACGTACGTTCGGACGAAATTTGAAATAAAGGTTTTCACTATTGAGCACTGTAGGCGTTATAAATTTTCACCTTAATTACAATTATCTTTTTGTTTATTTTACCATACGAATTGCGCACACAATAAGTACTTTATGGAACTAATTATATTTTAAAGATTAATTAATAAGGAGCTGACAGAACTCAATGTTTAGATTAGCGCCCTCTAGTGGATCTATATATGTGTTATTAGCGTGACGGTCACTAGTTCAGTGCTTTTTCCCTATAGCAAAAGTGCACAACGTGCCTAAAGAAGTTTTCACTTCAAAAAAGGAAGTGGTTGGTCATTCAACTCGCTAAAGACGTAATATAGCGAGGCTATTTGCGATAAAATAAATGTTGTGGATCTCCGCATGAGTTTTACACACGAATAAGTGTTACGTGGCACTTCACCCATTCTTCTTTGCGTGTTGTAAATTCTGTTCTTCTCTTCTGTTGCAGAAACACAACTATACTAGTAATATTAAGCGTATACTTCTTAAGTGTAAAGGTATTTCCATAATCACGCGGTTCCAATTCAAGCAGAGGTCTGCTGTGCTCTACTTCCTTCATAAAGATATACCTAAGTACCACCACTAGTGTTAAAAGTGTTTGTAGGTGTAGGTAACCGCTTACCGTCTGGCGTACACTGTGCTCATTTGCCTACATACTTTCATTTTCTATTCCCACGGCTTTCTCACTCAAACTCAGTGCACCATAACTAAGAGTTGTTAATCAAACACCATGGATAAACATGGGTTTACTATGATAAATAATATGAATTTCAAATAACAGGTACTGCAGCTATTGCTGCGCATCGGGATATTTCCCGATGTGCTGCTATGGTATATTACAATTTAACAATGGAGAGTAATAAATGGTGTGACTGTGATGATTTTAGTGTGATAACATTATTTGGAGAACTGAATAATAATGCATGTATATGTATGTTGTGTATGTTAACACAGCTTTTATTGGTAGAATCACCATAGTTCCATGAAACCGAATATTCATAATGTAAGTCTGGGAAGCCTGACTGTTATCATCTCAATTTAAAAAAACATATCATTAGGATGATAATGAAGCAATGCGCAAGGTAACCGCTTAACTTCAGGCGGTATGCTTGTTCGCCAGCGAAATGTTAAAAAAAAAAACAAAAGAAGATCGAAATCGACCCAGACAATGAAATCTATACTAATATTATAAAGTTGAAGAGTTTGTTTGGTTGTTTGGTTGAACGTGCTAATCTCAGGAACTACTGGTTCGAATTGAAAAATTATTTTAGTGTTGGATAGCCCATTTATCTAGGAAGGCTATATAATATCACGCCACGACCAATAGGAGCGGAGTATCAATGAAAAATGTTGCAAAAACGGCAAATATTTACAAACGCAGACGAAGTTGCGCGGGTCAGCTAGTGAACAATATAACTGGCCGTCTGGTCAGAATCTAACTATTATATTTCATAAACGTTCATTACTTATTCTATAATGAATTAAAAATCGATTAAGGCAGGAAAATTTTTAGATGGTACTATACCATCTAAAAATTTTCCTGCCTTATCCTTTATGATAAAACTGTACACACATCTTGCTTCAAATATTTTACTAATATATCGACTATACAAAAAAAATATATTTTGAAAGTATCCATCAATAGCCAATCAGTGTCACCTGACATGGTCTATACGATTGACAGGTGATTTAAAGGTCATTCATGAACTACCGTCCATCAGCTGACGTACCTGTCGCAGCCTACAACACCCAATGGTAATTGAGACGGATTATATTCAATCAAGATCACTTCAAGTACTATCGTCATCTCTCCATCTATAGGCATACTGAAGACAGGTAGAAAGTCGCTGGGTTACTGTGGTAGCAACACGAAGGCTGCCTTAAATTCAAGTCCAAAGTTGCCTTAATAAGGATTACAAATGACCTGATAATCAACATACTTCACAATATATTCAGCCGTTTGGTATATGAGTATATTGTATTAGAAACGTTTAGAAATATTGTTTGTAGCCTGGGGCATATCGTATTCACTCGGTTTCTGAAAGCAGTTTTGCCAATATTCGAGGATGCGGGAATGTGTTTATTTTTTTTTATTTCACTTATATTATGTATTATACATGTAAGTAAATATTTTTAAAGTTAAAATCACTAGAATTAAAAACTAATAGTTACAAAGCAAAACATAAGACAGTCCATGTTCATTTTAAGGAATTACAAAAAAAAGTCGGGTTGGTATACAGTCAGAACTTTAATTTTTTTTTATAGTAGCCTTCTTAGTTAATGCTGCCATCACCACAATGATTTTACAACTTTTGCTTTTTATATTACATTTTATTGTATACTAGCAACCCCGGCTTCGCACGGGTAGCAGAGACATCTTCAACAATCATCAACATATTTCCATCAATTTACACAAAATCTTAACAAATTATACACCTAAACCTTCCTCGTGAATAACTGTGTCTATTAGTGTCGTCGCCACATCAAAAACTCTTATTTATTTTATTAAAATTAGGGACAAACTATAATAGATGATAACACAGTTCACTATTTAATAAGAAGAAATTAATAGACATTATTTTGACTGGTTATACCGGGAACGCAATGGTATTGGTCGATTGATAAATATGAATGAATAGTGGGGTTATAAAAAGGATAGGAATAAGTTCAGAACGTTGTCTTGAGTGCGAAGAGTGGTACGAACAACTTGGCAGTTACTGTAGTTCGTGATTTTCATATTTTATATCAGTTGTCGGGTCGCAGTAGCAGTCGGGTTGTGAGAATGTTTCTAACATTAGTGAAAACCGCATGAAAATCCGTTCAGTAGTTTTTCAGTTTATCGCGAACAGACAGATAGACAGACAGACGGACGCGGCGGGGGACTTTGTTTTATAATATGTAGTGATTAACCACTCTTTACAATTAAAGAAAGTATTTTCCAGTGTCCTATTTTTTTCGTAACATTTATTGAATCCTTAATGTCCACTCAGAAATACCATGGAGTGCAAAAAAACCACCAAAAGCATGTTCCGAGTCTCATTTTCAGCAAAATATACCACAATACTCTGTTTACACGATGTCTGTATTAAACTATTCCACATCCATCAAAACCTGCCATGATTGAAAAGGGGCGCTTCAGTTTTACATGCATAGTTTAATCCAGAACTGATATTTAATAGTTTTTAAGTCACCCCTGTGATGCGAGATTGGAAAACGCCATAATAATGCCGGCAACATGTATTCAGTTTTACATGATCGAGGGTGCCGTGAATGTAGTTTGGTTATGAACCAAAAAATTAACCAAGTATTTAGATACCCACCTACTATGATAAACTTTTTCCGTTTTGTTGTAAGCGAAAAATGGAAGGTTTTTTGTCTACGCAGTGACGGAGACGATTCGTTTAGGATCACTCGACGTCTTTGACAAAAGACCTATAGCCATAATAATCTTTTTGTCGGAGTGTTTTAACACCAAACACCAACAGGTCCTCTAATCTATGTCCCCATAAGTGTGTGAAACTACAAATCCTCTTACTCTTTCGAGAATCACTTACGGGCCAACCTTCTGCCAACAACGGGCCATCTGGGTATTTATTCCGAAAGTTTTCTTCAACGCTGCTTCAAGGAGGCAGGTGAGAAGAGTCGCCAGATGAGACGTTCATGAAGGAGGGGCTACCTAGCCCCTAGCCTACAATATTACGTCACTAGAATGTAGTCAAAACTAGGTAGTTTTGACTACATTCTAGTGACATAATATTGTCACACCTCTTTGACATACGTTAATACTGGCGTGTGAGAAGTCTGCACTGAATGGTATTCTAAATTTGTGAATTATATAACTGTCAGAATAGGAAAGACTCTCGTGGAAGACGCCGTGCAAGTGTCACGGTCTGCTCAAGAAATATTGATTTGTTCATGATATTTAAGGAATTGTTTGATTAAAGATAAATGTGTTAAAATATTAATTTTCACTACAACGCCATACGTGATTGTTTAATCTTTTAATTAACCTCCTCTCATCAGCGACCCCCGAAACCGGGAACCGAGATACCCACCAATCATTACAATATATACTGCAGTTACGGATATGGTACTTAAACTTCTTACCATTGGGTGGTTAACACATCGTGAACCAACTCATTTGTACACGTGTAAGAGTTAGAGTATCGTTTATGATGGCTCGTTTATAATTTCGTCGAGCCCCAGCTTACTTAATTTAAGAAAAAATAAGCTATGAACAATATACCTATGACCACGAAAAAGAGAAAAAAAAAAGGCAACTTATAAATATTTAACAGTCTCGCTTTATCTCCATTAACTGATTAACAATTAATTCACAATAACTCAGCGCTGTCAGGGCAGTACATTGAGACACGATTAATTTTAATGGCAATAAATTTCAGCAGTAACTCACTCAACAGGACACCTGATGTCGGTCTTTAATATATACTCCTGTTAAGAGAGGTACACAGTACCTGTAGATGGTTAATTAGCAAATATTCGAGCATTTTAATAACATCTGGTTTAACCTTGCGAATCAAGAAAACAACATAGAATACATGCTCTCTTTTCTTATGAGTTTCTTCTATTTATAATAATAATAACTTCACACATCTCACACATGGCCGTCTGATCCCAAAGTAGGCAGAGCCTGTACTATGGTAACCAGACTGCTGATAAACGTACTTATATATTTCTAAATACATATTATATATAAATTACACCCAGGCACAGAACAAATCATCATGCTCATCACAGAATTATTTGTCCCGGGTGGGAATCGAACCCTCGACCTCTGGCTTAGCAGTCAGGATCACTAACCACTAGACCAACAGGCCAGTTGATTGAATGTAATTAAGATGTGATAATAAACATGTTTGTGTGCGACTTCCACAAAGAGCAAAAAACATACTATAAGTATGGATAGAACTGGCCCAACATCAACCCTTGGGCTGCAGTCTGCCAGGCATGATCACCTTGCCTGGTCGGAGGATACTTACTTAGAGGGATATAACACCCATTCGTCTACACTTGTATGATTAGTAAAAGAGATATTTATAAGACAGGTTACCACGTTTATGAAGCATTACACTATTTATTTATCTCTTCATTTGACATATTACTATTAAGAAAAAAAAATACAAACATCTTTTTTTTTGGTATGGCAAGATATGGCATACAATATGGTATTATTAGGTATCGAAGTGGAATCAGCTTCAAAATAAATACAAACTCACAACACTGATATTTTTTACATTACCAAAATAATCCAAACTAGTTAATCACAACTTAACACAAAATGGACACGAACAAGGGCTGCTCCGACCACGACGACCACTCATGATAAAATGGGCCTAAAATTTTAAGATTGACGACTCTGAGGGTGGTTTGCTTGTAGTATAATATATCTACAAAGGTGTAATATCATTTGTTAACCTGGCTTATTGTCGAATAGCGCTGATCGTTGGTCACTAGTACAACACGCTCGGCGCGATTTGTTCGAAACTTAATATTACTGCAATTAAGTCTCAATTTGTCAATGTCTCAGTCTAATATAATGTATGAAGGAGCACTTACAGCTGTGTGCAAATAAATTGGTGTCCCACTGACATGGTTCAACCTCGATCCTCAACGGTTAATTTAGTTGCTTAAACAATGAAGTACTAAGTTCTCTGTAACATACTCAGAGGATTGTAAATTTCGCTTACACGGGGTTATTACATCACGGCCATATGATAGTGTGAATAACTTTGGCCAAAGCCATAAGAGAAAAAAACCCGTAATTAACAGTGATATAATTATTATTATCACAAAAGGGGCACAAGTCTGAACTGTATGTGAATGAATGTAATTGAATCTCTCAAATGCTCTTTCGTTTTTAGACAATCAAAAAGGTTGTGATTTGTAAACATATAACTAATGAACAACACAATCGACCCAACTAAAACCATAAAATGTTCCAGTAGGAGAAATTACGGCCCGATTCCTAGGGATTAACTATGTATTGTATATGCATGTGTATGTATATATATGTATATATGAGTTTATGTAAGTAGGAGTTTATGTCTATATACCTACCATCCTAATATTTATATGCAAAATTATGCTAAGTATCTCTTTTTTTTTTCTTTTTTTAATATCTCTTTCTAATAGCACTTATTTATAATTATTTTCTTTTTCCATAGGCTTCTTAAATATATTGTACACTGCAGCCCCTCTTTTCACCTATGTTTTCTCTATCCATCCAATGGTTGTCTGGAAGAGATCGCAAATTGCGATAAGGTCGCCAATTGTACATAACATTAGCTAGTAAGTAGATGTAAGTAAAATATTGTAACCTATTTGTTTGTGTACAATAAAGAGTTCATCTATCTATCTATTTCTTAGTAATATAAACCTGAATCTCCAACAGATCTTGAATACCTTTAGACGAAAAAATTGAAGTAGTAATTCGTGTACTACACGTTCAGTCAATGCTCATCTCCGGACTATTACCTGCACGCCGCGCCGCTGTGCTCAATCTACCATATTTTTAGTATGCAAAACTTCATCATAAAAGGAGACAGCCATACTCTGCTTTCTTTCCTCTTTTATTGTAAGTAAAATAGCTCTTTTCCAAATTACTTGCGGTTGGCACAATTTGTCTTTTTCTTTTACCCACTTCTATTATCTGCCACTTCTATTCTCACTCTCTGCCTCATCACGTTATCCAAGTTTTCTTTTGCGTGCTCGAACCTTTCTTTTTTTTTATTCATTTTTAGAAAGAAGTTCCTTATCGCAGGATAAACTTCAGACGCTCGGTGGATGGGGCGCTAGGCGGAAAAAAAAGTGTTAGCACAACGAAAAATGCTAAACGCGAGTTGATTTTTTTATTTACGCCATCTGTGGATTCTATGCAATTTGATGTTGGTTGTTTACTAATAATATATCGTTCGGGCATCTTTCACAAATGGCGCAATATTAATTTCGTGTTTTTTAAATATTTATTATATTTTGTTAAATTTTACTTTTTGTTTCATACGGGTGTTCCAAAAAACTTCTCGCGCGTTTTTTTTATTAGATTATACAATCTTTTTTCAAATACTACATAAAATAAAAAGTACACGCTCTCTCTCAGTAAACAATGCAACTATTACATGCTGTGGTGCCCTCACCATGTTGCCAATATGCACTCAATCTATTAGCCGAAACGCTGATGCAAAGGAATGTATGATTATAAGGTTTTCATTGAGTGCAAACATTTGCAGTGTCATAATGATGTTATTAACTGACACGGTAATGTAATGCTAATGGAAATAATATTGAGGAATATAGTATGGAGATGGGATTAAAATACAAGGATTTTTTGGGTTCATCGTGATATCTGCATCATGAAAATAGGACTGGCTGTACGTGACACAAGAAGAGATTTTTTTAATAAAAACTATGTATACGGGAATTAGCGCGATTAATAAGTATATTATAGTGTATTCATATCTTTGAATTGCTTGATAGTCAGCCTGTGACCATGGGCAGTGCAACCTGGCCGAAATGTCAGGCAAATAAATGCTGTTGATCGAACTCCCGTATAAATAATTATATATCTGGAAACGTTAAAGTTTCAAATTTAGATTTCTTTTTATTCATGTATTTCACCTGAGTGGGTGTTGCTTGTGTGCACGCACATGTGTTAAACCAGGATACACAAAAAAATATTTTTTTGAGTCGTAATCAATCTTACAAAATATCTTAGAAATATAAATTTTATTAGCTACGCCCCGCTAAGGGTAATCCCCGCCAAATATGATGTTACCAATTTTAATACATATCTACATGTCCAAAAACTAAAATCATTAAAATGGGTTCAAAACAACGATTGCATCGCTTTTGTTGTCACAAAATAGTTGATTATATTTGAGAATGTCCTTTTTTTTAAACGCTTAATTAACTCTTAGATCTTTTTACACACAAACTTACACATTTGTTGCATTATTTATCTTAGTACTAGCAGCTAGGGTAGTTGAGACATCTTCAACAATCATCATCATATTTCAACCAATTTACACTAAACTTTAACAAATTATATACCTAAACCTTCCTCATGAATCACTCTGTCTATTGGTGAAAACCGCATAAAAATCAGTTCTGTAGTTTTTCAGTTTATCACGAACAGACAGACGCGGCGGGGGACTTTGTTTTATAATATGTAATGATAGTGATTGTTTGTACCCATTACCTATATGAAAAGGTATAGAACCAACATTCGCATTTTTTCCTTTTGATATTTTCTCGTTGTAAATTTATTATTTTGAAACCAGACCCATCGTAAACAAAATTGTACTTAAACTTTTTTAAACACATCAAACCTTTCAGATAAAGCATGATAAATATTAAAATTGATATGAATGCGTAATGCGATAATGGGAAAGAGGTATAAATTTGTTTTAATGCGATTGACAACCGCTACTGTAGTGCTTGGACCAAATGCAACGTTATTTTAAATATGGTACAATTTATAACAGTCAGCGGATGGAACTAGGATTAACAGCTTATAAAATAACAAAGAATACCCCATCGCACTTTAAAATTGGAACGGTGTTTTTTTTTCAAAATAATTTCAAATTCTGAAATGACCTCAATCGCCTGGTAACGGCTCTAAGGGTAGGCATAAAGTTTGTGCTAAACCATAAAGTTAACGCACGTGATCGTACTTATGCACTATAGCAATTCCAATTCCAGCGAAATCGTGGGAGAGCCATGCTTCGGCACGTATGGGCCGGCTCGACCGGAGTGATACCACGGCCTCACAGAAAACCGGCAGTGAAACAATATTTTCATTGCTTTTCGCCGAGTGAGTGTGGTTACCGGAGGCCCTAGGCCTTCCCTCTCCCCTCTTCCCTCTTTCCCCTACTCCTACCTTAAAGGTCGGCAACGCACTTGTAACTCTTGAGCTGCAGGTGCCCATGGGCGGCGGTAGTCATTTACCTTCAGGGGATCAGCCTGCTCGTTTGTCCCATATACCATAAAAAAAAATCTGCCGATATTCAATTACTTTCTGTTTCACATCACAACAAACCTAATTCTTTACATAAAAAACTCTTTTGATCATGGAAATTCATTGTTTGATGTACTCACCTCTCCCACTTTCTTTTATCTTATTACTTACTTATATAAACATTTTGTTCGTAGGTTCCTCATGAGTAGGTACGGATTATTACGAACTTTCAAATTCATGGTCAGGGTCATGACCGGTCAGTTCATAAGAATATCGCTTTATTTTTTACCTTGTCACACCACCTTATGGTCACAAAGGGCAATCAGAACTCGCCCAAAGCCGTGAAATCAGACAGTAGCTGCCACGGTGGATTACGATTTAAACCAGGTTCGGGACTCCGTGGTCAAAGTGTGAGCGAAGATAATACTGACAAGCTTTTTGTTGCATCAAAAAAGTTACTGGACATGGTAAGTTCATAATTATGACCATTTGGAAATAGAAAATAATATGAGAACACTTTTGTAATTTTATGTAAATACTAGCAGCGCCCCGTGGTTTCACCCGCGTAAGTCTCGATCCCGTGGGAATATCGGGATTAAAAGTAGCCTATGCGTTAATCCAGGTCTCCAGCTATCTACATACCAAGTTTCATCGCAATCGGTTCAATGGTTTTTGCGTGAAATAGTAACAAACAACCATCCATCCATCCATCCATCCATCCATCCATCCATCCAAACTTTCACATTTATAATATTTTATCCCGATATTCCTACGGGATCGGGACGATTTAAGAAACCGCGGGGCGCTGCTAGTATTATCATATATCTGAACGTGACGGTCACTCGAGTTCAGTGCTTTTTCCCTTTACCAAAAGTGCCCAATGTACCTAAAGAAGTTTTCACACACATCGGTATTTGTGTATCTGAGCGTGACGGTCACGCGAGTTCAATGCTTTTTCCCTATTCCAAAAGTGCCCAACGCGCGTGCCTAAAGGAGTTTTTACTTCAATTAACCCATTTTATTGTCTATGTCAGCAGAAAACGTAACAAGAGCTGAGAGGATCTAGCTAAAGACTCAAACTTTAAATGAGAAGTGATAAATTGTTTTATTTATTTATATTCTCTTTATTGTACACCTTTAAGTAGTAAACAAACATTATACAAATATTTAGGTATAACAATCGGCGGTCTTATCACACACGACAATTTTTTCCAGACAACCTCTGTACGGATATTATCAAATATAATATTAAGGGTAGTCAGTGGTGTACTAATATAAGGTTATGTTAAGATATTATATACTTAATCCTATATTTATTTGAACTATAAACATATTAGATACATATATAAATATTCGTGTTACATTTAAATACAATAAAATATAACACAAATGAATATTAATATAATTAAAACAGTATTTAAATAACTAGACTACATATTGTAGATAAACCCTAAGCCATTTAAACGAAATGAGAGCCGTTTCCCGTCGCGGCACACGATTGGGTCTTACCCCCGAAGCGCGCCAATACCTACCTAGATGTTTCACACCTAAAAAAAAATTATCGTTACAGGTACCCATTAAACAGAAAGACGGACGCAAAAAGTTACTTTTAAATGATTTGTAATGTTTTAGTGTTCCTCCAACAATTTTTGCAGTAATTTATATGAAATCTTTTTAACTTTCAAGATATTTTTTCAGCCTGTCATATAATATTGTTTAAATACTATGCACTTCTTCTCAATGTAACAACTTAAATAATTAATATTTTAATCGGGTCTTCGTCACAAATAACTACCCTATATAAAATTACAGAACCAGTAACGCCATCTATCGGTGAAAATTATTTACTAGTTAGTAACGGTTTTATCTTTTAGTTGTATACGTCAGTTATAATAATATAAAAATGGGATATAAACAAAAAATAATGCTTTTTATTTATTTATTTTTGAGCTATTAAGGCATCCGTGGTGTATTTTTTTCTTGAAAGGAGCGTAACAAGTTACTTAGTCATCTCTCGTGTGACCCACTTTCAAGTTCAATGATACGCATCGAATGAACACGTTCTAACTTGTTTGGTTTTTAATTATTGACCAGTGTTTAAGAGAAATTATTACATTGTCTGCTGTGGACAGGATATGGTTTTTATTTTTACCTACGTTGTTCATTTTGAATTTAGCTTGTAAACTTAACGTGTATTCCTCGACCTCAATGGTAGTTAAAATTAGGCTGTCCTTAGCCTAATATTAAAAAATTAAAAGGTGGATGGAATGAATAAGCAAATATTAATCAGAAGGAGTAGAATAAAATTAATCTTTAGGCTTTAAAATTGTTTACGGTTCCTGGAACTCGCCAAGCAGTGTCTTGTTTATGGGTACTGCTTTAGTTCCTGGTGTAGGAAAGTTACTTCGGTGAGAATTCTTAATGGGTTTAGTCACATTTTAAGAAACGGCAAACATTTTTTATTTATTTGGACGTTTATTAATTTCTTTTTCGTGCAGCATAATAAGTAAATAAGCATAGAATCTGCCTCATAGTAAGCGACTCCATAGCCTTTAAACTAACATAGCAGGCTCTTGGTGTCATTTTCAATTCACCAATGGCGTTACATTCCCATAAATCCTTACTTCCTTACTAATATTATAAAAGCAAATGTGAGCTTGTTTGTTTGTTAAGCCTTCACACCTTAACTACACAACCGATAGTCATAACATTGTGCCTTTTATTCAGAAAAATAACTTTTACGCGAGTGAAGCTAAGGGCAAAACCTAGAAATATTATAAATATTAAATGTTGAATGTTTGTTACTCAAACACGCATAAACGGCTGAATGGATTTGGGTGAAATTTTTCACACAGATTGTTTACGACCTGGATTAATACAAACAACACTTTTTTATCCCAGAAAAATATTATTTTCCTGTGCGATTATCAAAAAATTAACAACAGTACGTATCCACTTGAAATTTGGTACAGATATGTCTTATGGAACATTATTCCGGGATGAAACCTTTATCTTAATCTAGGTAAAGTCAATGCGGACGAAGTTGCGGCCAGAATCTAAATTTAAAATTAAACCAAAATAAATTTTACTGTATAGTTTGCTAATGAGGAATACGAAGTGTACCTACAAAGAGTGATCTTATTGCTTAAAGGCTTACAGACAACGTTAGGATGAACAAAAACGACAATTAATAGAATCATGGGTATTTTTTGGTGTAAAAAGATTTACTAATATTTTTCTTTTATGCAATTAGACCTTAGAAAGTACCTATTTATTGTTATTTTCACAAAAACAAAATTTCAAATTCCTTGCTCATTTGAAGTAAGTCTTCAAAAGCGCAAATGCAAAGCAAATGATATCTGAGAAGCTCATTAACCTTATCAACTAATGACTTGTCAAACGGGTACCTGTTTCCATTATCTTGATATTTAATCACCTACAATTGTTTAGCACTTGCACTAACTACAAACAATGTAAAGATAAAGACTACTAGTAAGTCTTTTGTGAGGTTAATATTATCAAGTTACATCCAGACTTAAGAAGAGTTAAAAAAATAATTTTGTTGAACGCACTAATATAGCTTTCAGTCGGATTAAAAAAAAAAATATTTGATAGCCCATTTCATGAAGAAGGCTATTTTTATATCACACTGTGACCCTTAGGAACAGAGTAGTGACCATAAATACGGGTGCAACGTCGAGAATGGCTAGTGTCCTATAACTCTCTTCTCAATACTCGTCGAACCAACAATCATAATATTATTGGGACATATTACACATCGCTATCTAGGCCCAGACTAAGCAGAGATTGTACTATGGCTTCTGGAACACGGATGAACATACTTAGATACCTTTTTCTTGTAAATACACATATGTTCTTGTATTATTCTGATGTACCGCGACCTCCAGAGTGGCAGTGGTCTATCAGAGATTCATCTATAACAAGTGTTCTTTCGCTTTTATTAAGCATACATTCGAATCTAGATCATAGCTCTTTAGATGATGCAATTCTAGATCTGCTAGCGTAATGTAATTTGCTGGCATTTGTTGCTTGCGTGTTATTAATATGGTACATTGGAGAAGTTTGTAATTTAAGTTTAAAAGTTAATAGATTAGATACTTTCCTGAGTTGAGGAGAAATAATGTTTAAACAAATAAGGCCCGCTTTATATATGTTATAAAGCTGGCCTAATTTAGCTAGATGAACATTATATTTATGATTTCATATCAGTTTTTAATAATTAAACCACCAATGATCAACGAACGCAAAGTATTAGTGAATCCTATTCTTAATACAGATACGCCAAAGAACTGCCTTCGTCTATTTTAAGAGACGTCATATTTTTGTTCATGAATGCAGTGTTAGTTCCAGGTGTAAGAATATATATGTGTGCATATGTCCTGCGATTCTACTAATGTATCATTTTAATTACATATATGTCTCTTCAAACCCTTAGTTGAAGAGGACAAGAGTAGAGGACGACCAAAGAAAAGATGCATGGACAAAGTGAAAGAGAAGATGGCTGGAATGGGGAAGAATGAAAGAAGGTCACACATTGCACTGACCCCAAATAACTTTAGGAAAATAAAGAGTTAAGAAGGGCCTTTAATTTGACTACCATTTAATTTTCCCCCGATGGAGGGGCTTACGTTAACCTGACATGATTAATGTCATCATGAAATAATTATACAATCATTTTTTGTTGTGATACCTTTATATAATGAAGTGAGTCAGGAATCATCCGGGCAGTCCTTGGCTTGACTTTATTAGCTAAGTATGACTAATACTGAGGCAGAGCCAAAATCTTGAGATAATAATATGTCGTTTTAGTTCATATTTAGTTATTGACGAAGACAGTGGTGGTAAAGAATCATCAGATTTAGTTCCTTCGGTATGTGAGTTGTAAAATATAATATTTTTTAAATTAAATATAACACAACATTTTATACATAAATTATCAGTTTTTTTTCCAACTGACAATATGTTTTGTAATTAAAAAGAAAATTGGTGCATCACATAATTTTTTTCTTACCTAAACTTTAAGTATTGCCTGAAAATTCAATTATTACTTATTTAAAATCTATTAAGTTGTGGCAAATGAATGTAAATTAGGCAAATAGTCTGTTGTGGGTTAATAACATGTTTTAATTTTTGAACTGATAATTCGTGTAAGCATATGGTACCTATAGGTATCACGAAGGCAGTTTTATACACGAACGTTTTATTGTGTCAATGTGATGTGTGAGTTTAAAAATAATATCATACTTAGCCATTCATTATCATACATAATCACAGTAGAGTTCAGAACCTGAAAAGCATTGATATTTTTTAAAGTTATTTTCGCGACTTATTTTATAAGATAACTACAACACTAATATTTAATCTACTCGAATTGTTGTGCAAAATTAATTATTAAAAAAATGCAACTTGTAAAAATTAAAATTAAAATCCACGACATTTTACTTGAAGGTGTTTTAGAAATCTAAACAACAACACTATATAATTATGTAGTATCGAAGTAACCACAGATAAAACAACAAAAGAATTACAAAATGTACGCAGACGTTTTTATTTAACATTTTATGTTTAACATTGGTTATCAATTTTATTGCCGTATTTAATCTAAACAAAGGTTTCCACTCGATCCTAATCGCTAATAAACCTAAAAAACACCTCCGATTTCACAAACCATCGCGTATGGCAAAACCACGACCGTTAAAACATTTTATACCGCTTTTACGGACGTACTACCGAATTACTAATAATAAAACACACGCGCTAAGTCCTGTCACTATTGAGGCTCGCTCGAAGCTATCAAAATCAAGTTTACGTCCATCTACTAAACAAAGAGCAGTTAAATATCGCGAAGCATGATATAGTAGATTTGCACCAAGAGCCAGTGGTCGAGTGAACGCTTTCCGTTTAACAACCCCGTTGTCTCGAATCCTCCATTCTTACGTCACCTCACCCCATACGAATTCAGCTCGCTCATTGGTTAGTTCAGTTTGGCGCGCTTTCTATATTCCAAATTCAAAATCTTCAATATCATTTCTTCCCCTTCTACAAAGGGACGGAGTAGTATCATCAAAGCGAGAGAACTACACTTTGCCGATTGCTGTTATAACATGATGTAACTTGATTGGAAAGAGAGACACTTATGTCAATTTAAAAAGTGGAAAAGAGAAGGGACGAGTTGTTGCGACGTTGATTGTAGTTGTGGAGTACGAAGGGAGCGTGCTACCGTGCGTTCCACTATTTATAATCAAATAGGTTTTGTTTGTGTGCGTGTGTGTGCACACGTTATGCACCGCACAAACACAAGGGACGCGGGGGACACAGGGACGCGTCGAGCGAGGCAATGATGTGCACGAAGTATTATCCCTTATTACACGATTTGCTTCCGCGACGGCCGCACGTGCAATAGTCGTCTGTCGACCTCTTTTGTAGAGCGGCGTGCGAAGTCAGTTTGTTTACATCGGTTAGCCGCAGCGATGCATAGTGCGTTAGCGCGATTGTGTCATCGACCGTGCGCTGGTTACACCTAAATTGCGAGTGATTTACGAACAATGTACCGCATGAGTTTTTGCGCTCAAAAACTTTTTGTGAACCTGTGAACTTTTGAGGTCGGGACTTTACTAGTGATCTCATTGTCGCCAAATTGAACTGTGTATATTTTATTTTATTTTGGACCCCGTGCCATTTGTGTGTCAAAGTGAACTTTTCTAAGTGATTTTTCGCAAAATAGACTTTTGAAAACTTTTTTGCCGGTAAATTTTGTACCAGTAGAAGACTTTCCCAATAGAAAAACTTTTGATCTAACAATTTTCAGAGGACTAAGAACATTTTAAACTCATAAAATTTTTATATGTACTGGAGAAGTGAATTCTAAAGGCGAAGGGGAAGAAACACAAATAGGCACCCAGCATTTATGCATTACAAACAAACGGCAATCTGCCCCAGATTCTTTCGTAGAAAAAGGCGCTGCGAGAAACTAACATGGCTATAGCATTCAACTTGCCGAGTGAAAGAGAGGCAGCAGAGGAAAACTTTTCGCGGCTGAACCGACTTCTAGCCGAACTGTACGAAGTTCTGTGCCACATCTTGGTATCACGACAACCTGGCCAAGAAGCCCAGGAGAATAGGCGAGGTGAGTGTCCTCGTGAGCATAACACACCACCTTACCACTTAAGATGCAATTCGACCTACATTGTCAACCTAGTAATGGTTGTGGCCATCATAAAAGTGTCCCTCGCATCGTCTCTCTTCAATACCATCAGATAAAAAGAAGATTGTGTTAGATAAGTATTGTTGACAGTGATACTGCAAAGCAGGTCTGGACTGTTGTTACTTATTTTTAAGTCCCTCCGGTTTTTATTTTGTAATTGATCTGGTAGAGATGTTGTGTCCAACTGCACTTAAATTGTAAATGGTGGTTTCGTCCGAATTAAATTGAGAAGTCTCAATTTAATTCGTTTTTTCCAACTCTAACATTTATTCTGCTTATTGAAATGAATTTTGCTTTTAAAATGAATTTGAGTGAAGTTCGACAAAACGCCTCATGAAATTTAAACACTTAATTATGATACTTAAGTGTCGTGCATTTAATTAAATGAATTTATAATACTTAAAAAGAAAGGAATAGTTTTCTGTGAATATGTCCGTAAGAGCTTCTCATGCCTTAAATATCTGCATGCATTTCTAGAACATAATTTTACCAGTGGTTTAAATTAATATTTAAATCAATAATGTAACTAATAATATTTTTTACAAATAATTTAGTGTTGTTAAGTTTTTAATTTAGTTACATTTTCCATTTGATCTCTTGTTTATCAATTTTAGATTCATATTTTTAGTTTAATTTGTTTCAACTAATTTGACATGAAAGTCAAGATTTGAATAAATCTTGCTTTTATAAGATACTGTAGATCTCATATAATATTTTAGTTCCAAATAATTTCGATAGTCATAAATAATTTCTTTTTCATTTAATTAATTTTCATTGGATGGATTAGACACCAAATATTAGTTAAATATTATTAAATCGTAAATGAATACGAAAGCCTTTAAATTTATAAAAATCACTAAGGATGACTATTAATGAATTGTCTCCTATTTTTTTAATTATAATGAAATTATAACTTTAGTGCTACTGTAAATATATTTTATAATGAATTATAAGGTGAAGTTAATTTTGTTACATGATACAATTTTGTTTCACGAAAATAATATGTTCTGTTTAATAAAAATATAAAAAATGAAGAAAAAAATTGTTTCTTAAATTTTGTAAATGATATAGAATTAGTTATTTGACATGTAAATATTGCATTTAAATGTTTGTGATTTTTTTCTTAATAAGCATTCTTGATTATTTACAAGTACCTATCCTAGTTAAGTACCGCATGTAATCGAATCATATATAACCTGGATTGTGTTAATTTTGTCGCCCAAACATTTTATGGGGTTATAATTGTGAAATAAATATTATTTTGTAAAAACTACTTATACTATTATTTAGCTGTAACTGCCTTTACCCAAAACATGACATTTAACGGTTTATGTCTACCCTTGAGTTTACAAATGCAACAGGAAAATTTTAATTGAAAATTGAAGTAGACAATGGAGAGGAAATATATTTTGATTCGGATGAACCATCCATTATAAATAATAAAGTTATAGACACAAAAACCGAAATGAATTAAGACCAGAATATAAAAAAAAACTAATTTAACAGGATCCGTTAATTATTTTTTCGTTTAACGGGATGAATGAAGTGAAAAGAGATTTAACCAAATAGTTTTTATACCATGAACTCAAAATGAAAAAACAAGACTACGTTATCTTTCAGCAAATACTAACATTGCAATTCACACACAATCTCAAAACTTAGCTTCTGCCTCGCTCCTCGTCAATTGAGTCAAAAATACCACTTGTTTACACTGCCTGCGAGTACATCGCTGTCAGCATTTGGACATGTTCCAACTAGTCCTGAATTGTGGTGACAAGAATAGGTAATATTGACTTACTGGACTGTTACATATTGTTATTTTGTTATTTGCGCAGAATTATTATTAATTTCAGTATTTGCTTCATTAGTAATTAATCATTTGAATTTCTTGTAGGATAAATTGAGACCTGCAGAAAATGGTTGGTAATATTATTAAAAATATAAAACATATCTACTGTTAATTTTCTGTTATACATAAAAAAAATTACATCTTTTCTGAAAAACAGTAGTTAAACTTAAATTCATACACAAGTTAAAATCGAGACGGGAAATATGAACTAGTTTAAGCTTGGCTGGGACGTAAACTTGGCACGCTCTAAATCGTGGTTGTAGTCACGAATCGACACGGTGCAAGGTTAGAACTTGGAGCGAGTTCAAATAAAATTAATCGCAAAGTAGAAGTACAATGTGAATAATGAAGAATTACTTCATTTTAAAATCGGATGCTCATTATAGCGAAAACAATGAAACTACCCATTTATAACAAGACAAATTGTTATATCAAATGTCTGATAATACTTTCAAGTATGGATCATGAAATTTAACCAGGTTTTTCTTCATTATAAGTAAATGTAACTGTGTTTATGAAACTATAGCAATATTTCATGCAACTGTCTTAAAATAGGTTGAAATAATGTTTAATTTCTACAAATAAGATAAAAAGTCACGTCCAACTTAAAGTCACCTACAAAGGAAATTTGGTCATTAGACTTTTAAGGCTATTCTAGAAAAATATATTTTTATATAATAAGTGACTACCTAATATGCTATTATAACGTACATATTATGAAATATACCATACAAAAATATATAGCAAGATGCAAAAACAAATAAATATACAGTAAGTATATGTACATCGCTTTGTATTTATCCATTGCACCATTACAAGATGTTGGCAATGGACTCGATCCAAACAGCTCGACAATTGAAAGCGAAAATCGATGGTAACTGCTAGTATCGTGGACGAAGAAATCGAAATCTAAGTATACGAAACGTTTGAAGATAATATAATTACTACAAAATTTAGGAAAGTTTATGACCGTCTTTATATCATTGTATTATGGCGGAGAAATCGACGACATTAAAAGCAAAATTCATTTTAATAAAATAAATCAAAGTAGTCATACTGTTATAGCTCTAACCCTTAATTTTCAGCTTAAGAAGAGACCGATTACCACTATTTACAAGCACCAATTGTGTGGTCTTTATCACAGAACGACAAAGTTAAACTTTTCTATCGTTAAAAGATATTTATACGAAGTTTATTTCTAACAATACGTTTATAAAACCGTAAGTAGAACTTTGTGAAGAAGTAAGTCACGGTTTTAAAAAATGTTCTTATTTTCGATTACAATCGAAGTGGAAAGAGACGGTTCAATGATTTTTAAAAGTCTTTTTTCATTTTATTCATGAAGAATATCGTCGGTGCCCATTGTGATCAACGTCCGATTCAACTGTTTTTTTTCTTTGGTGCAATTGTGGATAAGTAATCAAGTAATACTGGTTTTGATGTCTCATTGATGGTTCCTTAATTGAAGATGGAAAAAACTGCTGCAGTCTGAGTGAGGCTAATTAGAAAGTTTAATAAGAAAGAAATCTTATTCAGTTTTGTGATCATACTACGTGCGGCGCTGTTCGGTGCTGATGCAACTAGAAGAGTATTTTACATATCTTTTGTTAAGTATCTTCTTACTATTAATCTAGATGATTTTACTGCAGTTTAGAAATAATCAAAACTTAGGAATGACAAAATGAGTAGCAGAGCGGTGGTGCATATACTAACGCTGCTTGATCTGCATACAATCAATTTGTACGCCATCTTGTATAATAATTGTTTATTACTATACCAGAGCTTTCTTTGTGGCCAATGAAAAATACTTGGTATCTAGTAGCTAAAGAAATTATAATTTACATATATTAAGGCTTAAAGTAAATTTAACATAACATTATTAACACATAAGAATCCAAAATAATCAGCCTGATGAAGTCTCATTTGGACAATTTAAAAAATAAAGATTATTTAATACGAAGCAAAGTATGGATTGGAATTTAAAGCGAAGAAAATAAAAATCACTCTCTTGATTATGTTGTAACTATAAATAATATTGACATAAATGTATAGTCATTGTTCTCCATATTAAGGATAAACGTGGCTTAGACATATACAAATAAAACAATAATTTTAGTAGTCAATTATGATGCATAAGTGCTGCAAGAATCTTTTACATCTTATGTACATAAATCATCAATTCCCTAATTTATATAGGTATTCTTATTAGAATTATTTTAATGGCTAGTTCAGTCCTTCAGGTATCTTAATCAATACCAATATTTCACATAATGTATTATTTGCTTAATCACATATTTATTCGTTAAAGTAATTTAAGCTGACAATCGCGTTGTTGTTAAAAGTAACTCGAGAGCGCGATGTGAAATTCTTAAAACTTTAATTTAATTTCCCATCTTCTTTCTAGAATTTATAAGTTCTGAAATCTTACAAAAGTACTATGATAAGGTTTCAAATAAAAATAAAGCATTAACATCGTATTTCTTAAGCTTAGTGTGCAAAATTTTGAGCGCTAAAAACTAATAACACTTCTTATGTTAAGGCGGAGCTTAGCAGAACACTAATTCGAAGTAAATATAGAACAACAGCCTTAGCAGTATAGGACGACAAATTACTGTATAAACTGCGTACCTTATCAAAACTTGCTGAATCCTAGGCTCTTTTTTTTGCAAAATTGTAACCTATTAATTGCTTTATTTTGAACTAGCGGGCCGCCCTGGGCACGGGTCGTATATTACACATTTTTTGACAAAGAAAGTAAGCAAAATTAAAGTTATCTGTATGCTAAATATCATTGAAATCTGATTCAATATTTTCTGCGTATACTCAAACTCTAGCATTACATAATATTCGTAATAGAATTACTTATTCTTATAATTTCGGTAACGAGTTCAAGACAACAGTTTTGATATGATTTCTTCTATCTCCATATAAACGCAACTTATCTCTGTCTGTACACTGATCACGCTGCTAAGAAAAAGAATCAAGGGTGTAAAGAATCACCAAGCATCTCTCAAGTAAACACAGCCCGCTCTAAGCTTCTGTTGGTTCTCCTTTCGAAAATAATGTTGGCCATCATACCGACACAATACTAATTCAAGCATTAAAACAGTTAGACTAATCATCGCTCATCATATGCGATAATGCATAAACCTACATAAATTATACTGTTTTTATCACTTTTATTAGCTTCTCTTGTATAAACAAACTTGGAAGTCAATTTTAGAATACTTCTAGTCATCGTATCGAAACTTGTATGTATATTTAGTTCGGATGACAATACTATAATTTGGCACCGTGTTCTTGATCTGACGGTAGATAGCAGAACTATTTAATGTAGGAGCTGGATTGGGGAACTTTCTTTTTTGGTTTACTAAACTATATCTTACAGAATCGTAAGTGCGGCGCAATTTAAACACTCATTTATTTATATCCTTCCTTGGGTAATTTTTTTTTTTGTCGACCCAAAACGGCCATCTCCTTTACAGTAGGACCATTTTCTTAATTCGTGATATCTTTTGAAAGGAATGTCTGATTTCAATAATTCAAATAGTAATCCACGGGTACTGAAACAGCCTTCAATACAATATTATTTATATGGATAAGGTTTAATACCAAATAACTTAATCTAGTTTCTAAAGGTGTATCGATTTTTTATTCAATCATCGCACGCAATGTAAAGAGGTTTATAGGTATTTTTTTACATTACATGTACAACAAAACAGAAGACTAAGAGCAAAATAGCTGAATGTTGATTAGGTTAAATAATTAAACGCTAAACTATTTTTAGGACTGTCTGGAGCACTGACTCCTCATATACATATAGTAATAATATGGGATCATATAGCATTTGGTACGACTTTCCATGGTCTCATAATTTATGCATTAAGGGGTTGAGGTTCTTTTTGTAATCTTTCACTCATCCATTAAATGATCTTTTGCAGTCCATCCATTTTTACCTTTAAACCCTCATTCACCATGATCATCCAACGAATAAATTTAAAGCTTTATTTTTAAATAAATTTCAATATTTAAAGTATTTAGTTCGTCAATTTTTCCTTTCTTTTAATTAAAAAAATCAGATTGTAATTATTAAATTTTTTCAAATTCATAATTTTTTCTCTTTAAAGACAACTCCCACATTAAGATTATTCTTGTGTCGCGGGGGGCTTAACAAACATTTAAAGAACGGACACAAAGAACACCCAGATTCAGGACAACTATTGGTGGATCACACAAATTTTTGTCCCGTGTGGGATTTAAACCCTCGGCGCGACGCAGTGGTAAAGTGACCACTTAAACCATTGCGCCATCCATGCAGTCCATCTCTTGATATAATAGTTAGAGGTAATATCTATTTTTTCTTCATGTTTGGTTGTTTCTTAGAGTAACGGATGTTGGTCGCACAATTATAATTTTAATATTGTAACATTTGGATAATGTTTCAATAGACACTTTAAAATATTTTTCTTAGCCATTCTAAATCCTTGTTTGACTTTGAACCCATAAACTGTTCCTTCAACAGAATCAAAACAAAAAGCTCCCAAAATATATTTTAACACAAAAATGGGCAATAACAATACAGCTAAACGAGAGTAAATCAATACCTTTTTTCAAAACAAAGTAAAAAAAAAACAAAATAACGCGTGTCCCGTACAAAACCATACCCGGGACGCTTTTTTTCAAAAGTCCCTCTATACAGGCCCTTAATATATTCTACAGGTGTGTCCGAAACAGGTGTCCATTTTTTTTTTCTTTTTAGGGACAAGTTCAGACAAGTTCAATAGAGCTTTGTCTGGATTTGCTCCTCTATCCCCGATTTGATTTTTTTCTCATGTTGTTTTTTATATCGAAGATGTGGAACGAATGATAATTTATTGCAACTGATTTTAAATCTTAAAAGGCTTTCTGTTGATTGGATTTTTGGAACCTTAATACCGGTAGCTGGTTTAGAGGGGTTGTTTTATTGATGTATTCCATTCGGATACCACATTCTAAAACCATTGGTATTTCATTTTAGACAATTTTATTTTGTATTCCAAACGGATACCACTTTTTAAAACTAATACTAACAAGAATTTGGTACCTATACTTAGTAAATATGATTTGGGTGGTTTTTATGGTGTCATATTTTCACAACATTTGCTGAATCAAAATATAAACACCTTGAACCTGTACTGACTATATCATCATCGTATCATCAAAGTAATAATGCTATAAGTTGATTATACTAATAGTTGATTGCCTGCGATATTCTATATTTAAACTATATCTATTCTTACTTTTTTGTATTCTTTTTTGCATATGGTAATGTTCATTGTTCAAAAAAAAACATTATAAACTACCTAAGTTTTAACAATAAGGCTACATCAAGCTACATTTAAAAATAAAAATTTCCCTGTTTATCATCATGACTAACAAGTTTATTCTTACCTACTTTTCTATTTATTACTTTTTTCACTTTATGAATTAATATTTGTCACTTAATAATTGACAATAAGTGAATTACTTCGATAACTATACATTAATCAACTATACATATAATCAATCAACTATACAACACTTTTAGCTTTTAACAAATGCTTAAAAAGTACTATGTCTTGCATACCATACATTACATTTCTACAAACGAAAAAATTTAAAATGCAAAAATAAAGGGTGTTTACACAGAGCACCTGTAAAGGGTCGTACCACTTTAACCGCAAAACGACAATGTTACCCTATAAATAATAATTAATAACATGATACAAGTGCAGTTAGTTGTACTCTTTCAGAACGTTAAATGGTTTGTATGACTTGCTTATACCAAAGCTAAACAACTTCTGTATTAATATGGTAATTCACAGAAAGCAAGTCGTCTTACCATATTTTTGTGGCAGATTTTATAGTAATATTATGTGTGAAGTTTCTTTATTACCAAGCAATTGGAATTTGCGTAAACTTGCATAACTTACAAAAGGAATTATTCTATTAAATAAGGTTTCTAAATTCAGTGGCCCATAATTCTTCCTTGTGGTACTCCACTTTTGGATAAGCTTTTGATACGCTAAATAAGTACAAAACCTAACACCGATAAAACAGAACAATATAATATGGATTATCTCCGATTCGAGTTATATTTTTTAAAGTGTTTGGTATTCTCGACCCATTTTTATGTAACGGGCTTGTCCGTGATGGGTAACTTGTTGTAACTTGTTCCCTATGCTGATCTAAACTCTGGTCATGTTGATTGTGTTCGAAGGTTATACGACGTTATTTTTAGAAATAAAATTATACTTACAACAGTAAAAGTGTTTCGAAGATTCCAGAAAAAAGGCTAGCCCAATATAAGTTATACAATAAATATACTGAAAGTTAAAATATAAAAGAACTAAACACACTAACTTTAATATAAAGTTTAACATAAAGCTGATAATAATATTGAAAAGCACATTGAAGTCATTGTTTTTTTTAGATTTTTTACAATTACTTTGATAGTCCGCCTTTATAACTTGTTTTAAATACTGCCACTGCCTAACTGCTCACTGCCTAGGGGTGGCTAAAGCAGTGGTTTTATATATTTTGATGCCTACACACTGGTCAAACGTAAACTCCGATACTAACTTTTAAACTTTCGCGTTCCATGATATAATTATGTGTTTAAACGGGAATTAACGCGATCACAAAAAGGTACCTCTGAATTGCCTGACGTTTCGACCAGGTTGCACTGACCGTGGTTACAGGCTGACTGGCTCAGCGGTGCACGCCCTCCGTCGTCGAGATCGTCAGGTAGAAGGTTCTTCATCCACCCGCACATTTTGGATATTTTTGATATTTTGATTTCGCCATGTACCGTCACATACTATACTAACAGTGTCCCTATTCTCTAAGCAAATCGATGTGAACCTATTTTGGTGTTCACCCGACTGCGCATAAAAGCGAGGTGGCATGTTTTTTATCACTGGATTCCACGCTGTTGATAATTTGAAACCATCTTCCCGATTGAAAGTTTCGTGTTTTTTTAATTTGAATCGCTTCACGTACAACTCTTGAGTAAAAGTAACGTTCCGTGGAGAGGACTTGCGTACGGTGAAATTCAATCCAGTGATTGCTGCCCGCTTCCAGTGCATGTTCTGCAATCGCTGATTTGCTAATCTGTCGGTTCTTCACGGCAGCGATGTGTTCTTTGACCCTTTCAGCAATAGTCCGCTTTGTTTGGCCTATGTAGGAACTACTGCAGCTGCAGTTTATCTTGTAAACAGCTGGAGTTTGTAAGGGCAAGATATCCTTTGGTGTGCCCACGATATTTTGAACTTATATACCTGGTGTGTACACTGTCGGAATGGAGTATTTCTTTAACACGGAGCCGATCTTATCCGTTACTCCTTTAACATATGGCATGTTGGCTGGTTGTCTGTTCACCTCCGGATGCTTGTTTCTCATTGTCGGTTGCTTCCGTGTTCCGTGTGTATTGTAAACGCCGATGATGGTGACGGCAGGTGAGAGTTTCCACATAAACAGTATTTGGCATTCCGTCAATAGGTAGGTATAATCATAGGTTACCTATCGTTTCGACTAATACGACTTTAAAGATTATGGTTCTAATGTTGATGGTGGTTGAATTTGAAACTTAAAACTAAAGTTTAACTTAATCCGACTAATAAATCATTTGAGATTTTAAAGAAACTACCAAGAAAACTGATATTGTTTTAATCATAAAATAAATAATTTGCCTATACAACATCACTTACGAATAACCACTTTATTTAGAACTCCCCGTGTAATAATGCACAATGTAATGTTATACTAACACGGAGTTCATATTATACTGGTATAACCTTTTTGACCTCAAAGACGTTGCTACCTTCGTGTTACGAGCCTAAAGCCCATTTTACAGCCTTTTGATTATATTTTTGGGCAACTTGAAATATCCGTATCGAATTTTACGACACATTTTAATTGTACGTCTAAAAATACTTTTTTGATATATTTATGTAGGTATCTCACATCGACATCATAAGTAAAAAAAACTATCCTCTCTAATAACTGTAACTTGAATATAGCGGCTTTATTTAATGGCTAAGGTGTCGAACTTGCGATCAAGTCGTTGCGACATGAACCCACTCTAAAGACAAGCATTTAGCTTAGTCGGTGGGGTTAACACCAACCTTAATGGAATTCTGTAAAAAAATATGATCAGCTATACTATAGTTTAGACATCCCTTGGCTGGCAACGTACCTATATGCAAAAATTTTACGAGGAGCGGTTGAGTATTTTAGTCGTGAAATCGTTACAAAGGTGTCCATGGGCGACGATAGTCACTTACCATCAGGTGACCCGCTGCTCGTCCGTGCCGACCGTCTGCTCGTTTGCGACCTATAATATAAAAAAACAAAGGAATCAAAATTCGCATTTATAATACTAGATAAGATAAAAAAAACAAATATTATATTTTTAGGAGCTTTACAAATAAAACGCGAAAATGTTAAAGAAAATTATAAACAAATCAACATAAGAGAATGTAGACTATCTTTATTCTAATGATTACTCACTCAAATACATTTCTAAAGACATTTCCTACAAGAAAATATGTGCATTACAAGTAGATTACAGAGACCACGTGGCAGCAGTTACACTGAGACAAAGGGCATATTGAAGCCATTGTTTTTACGTAATTGATACAGAGTAGTGACGTTAACTCAAGCTTATGTGTGATCAAGTTTCTTGATGTAATTATCTATTTAAGTAAAACAATACTTAAATAAATAAGATATATCTTAGTGTATAAAGCTGAGTTTAGATTAAAGATAGATTATAAGATAGAAACATACAGAAATAGAATAAAATTGAAAAAATTATAAAAATACATTTCGTTTCAACAAATGTTTTTACAAATACTACTAATAAATAAGTCTGTAACTTTAATAAATTATGTCATTATTAATTAAACTACATAGTTAATTCTCATGATTCAGAAAACTACTATTATTTGGTTTATTTTAGCGTGACAGACTCGAAAACAGAAAACAGCAAAAATTCGATTGCTTTTTGTAATGCCTAGAATATCAATAGTACCTACGGATTAGTCAAAAAAGCAATTCCTTTACTTCTAAATACGAATACATTTACTCACTGCTCACACACTTAGTGAATATATCGATAAATGTAAAAGAATCTCATCAGAATATTACTTAGTTTTTCCAATTTCGCCAAAAGGGTCTCACGCCACGCATGCCTCATATGTGTGAGACGTCTTATTTTACTTTTTACAAAATTTTCCAAAAACAACTTGTTTTTAAATAACTTGTTTTGTGGTTGTGTTTTAGGCCATATTTTCGATTTGTACAATATTAGAATATGCCAATTTGTCCGTCTATTTATTGAAATTTGTAAATCCAAATGTTCGAATTTTCCGTTAATATTTTCTACTAGAACCAAGCGAAACCTTTTTATTACACGTATCCAATACATTTTCCCTAATTTTTTTGGACACAATGCAATGTGTTCTACATTGTAAGAGAGTTTGGGCTAGTTTCTTTTACGGCTGGCCGCTTGCCTGACGCCAACCCTCATTGGGAATGTAGTAGTTTAATATGGGAAGGTAGAGGAACCTAGGAGAAGGGATACGATACCGCAAGTCTCGGATAGGGAACTCGCGTACCCGTTTATCCTGTATTTCCTGTAACTGGAGAGGCCACTAACACAGAAATACCAGCTATTTAAGCCGTCGATATTAACCATAAAAGAGTTCTAATATTTAGTAATGTTTTGTGGATGATTGTCTCTGTTTTCTTTTTACCAAGCTACTCTGTGCTGTTTAATTTTTGTAATAGTATGATAGTAACCATTACAAACTACGCATAACACAATTTTCATATGACATTAAACGTTTATTATGATGATAATACGTGGGAATCTGCAGTTCATTGCACATGAACCTTTGTTTATTGTATGTAGTGTAATTAAAGTTATAGTGATGTGTTATTTTACAAGATTGAGTTAATTGTGTAACCAGTTTTAGTCATAATTTCATGGAAATATTTGTGACAGTGTAGTACTGGTTTTACCATAGTATTAATTTAAGCATGTAGTATTTCCTTTGTTTTCATGATTAGTTAGTGTGGGGATTGGTGACGTCAAAGTCATAATTGTGAAAATGTATTTGAAAGGTCCATACAAAAAATTAAAATTAAGGGTCTTGATATACTGTGTAGCCAATCACCACATAGTACATTTTGCGCGGCTCCGCTTAACTCTGACATTTGAGTGACGCGATGGTTTCGCTACACTTTTTTATTCTTCCGTGTTTTCTATTGCACTTATCCCTCTCATTGAATTTAATTATGTTTTAACTGTAATCATTTCTGGAAGGTTTATGTTGGTTTTGTTATGTACTTACATTAACATGTGTATCTCGAACAGGTCAACATACAATATTAATAATAATTACTTGAGACATCTCACACATGATCGTCTAAACCCAAACTAGGCGGAGCCCGTACTATGGTAACCAGACTGCTGATAAACATACAAATATACCAATGACTAAATACATACATATTTTAGATAAAATAAACCCAGACAAATGATTGCGCTCATCACAAAATTAATTACTTGTCCTGGGTGGCAATGGAACCCATGACCTCTGGCTACAGCAGTCAAAAATGTATTACATATATTGTTATACTCATACTTCGCTAGGGATATTTTTGGTCTCACGTAATAAATATCTATTAAGCCTATTGAAGTCTACCGTCCTTTCTAGAGTCTATTGCTGCTACTGATAGTTTTCTGACTGAAAAACCTTAGACATTTTTATCAGAAATCGCCTAAAACTTAGCTATCTAGTAACTGAACCATTTCAGTATATGAGTTTCTAATTTTAGTTGGTTCAAATGTCTCCGTAACCCGTAGTTCAGGAAAAGCTCTATACGCATATTATTTTGAATTTCTAACTACCCCAAAGCCACTACAATTAAACTAAATCTCTCAATCAAAGACTTCAGTATAAATCCTACAACATAAATAAATCGTTCGATAATTTCGAAGCTTAACGCAGCCAAACAAACTCAGTTCCCATCATTTCATGGTATTAAGAGAGTCGTGACAAGATCCCTGTTGAGAAATTACTGTAAACACAGTTATGATATGTAAACCCACAATCAGTGGGTTTGAGTCCGGCCAAGAACCTGTTTTACAACCATAATAATATAAATTTAGAATACAGTCTTTGTTAATTTTTGAGCATTCGTAAAATTTTAAGAGGAAAGTCGCCCTTTAAACATAAAGCATGTATAAGACAAATGTTCCAGGATAACCTTTGAGGCAGATCATGAAATTTTTGTGCTTGTATTATTTTCTTGTTAATGTCTAGTAAATAAATAAGGCTGTAGGTCTTGTAAATCAACATTAAGAGGTACCTATAAAAGACAGTTTTCATAGATTTTATTTGGCCAATAAATTTGCTCTATCAGCTATCCTGTCAGCTATCCGAGCTGAGCAGTTATCCGAGGTTATAAACTTTCGCCATATGTTTCGCCGTGATGTCTCCCGTACGTTGGAGCACTAGGAATGTTGGTCTAGTGGTTGGTGATTCTAGCCCCAGGTCGTAGGTTAGATTCCCACCCTGGACAAAACTGTGTGATAAGCACGATCATTTAGTCTGTACAGTGTAACTTATCTATAATATGTATGTATTTTATTAACAGTCTGGTTATCATAATACATACTCTACCTAGTTTGGGATTGTTATCATTAGAGGTCTTGAGGACTCATGAATTTATAATACCACGGTATTTAACACAGTTATATATCTTTGTTTAAATAATGAAAAAAAGCCTTTCATAGTTAATAATAGCTATCTCGGTCCGTGAAGGGTCACTTTATTTTCTCAAACTGGTAATACTGACTGTAATAAATTAATTCCTACAATTTCAAATCATAACAAAAACTTAGGTTAATTAGTTTTCTTATAAAGTAATTTATATAAGGAATCAGCACAGATCCTTCCGCTGCATACCACATTATGTCGCAACTTTATTCTAGAAAGTAATTTCAACACAATAAACCGAGGTTCATCAAGAATCATGATACATCACGTTACTAATAAAACCGCAAGCATTAACTTCCTGCGACTCATAAGGAAAACGAATCCATTGTTTTGATATTTTTCTCAGAATTTGTTAGATGGACTATCCTTTTGTGGCGAGGTGTTCGCGATAAGCGCGCTTCCAGGACCCGTTCTTATAGCTTCCAGAAATTTAATATTTGTACCTTTGACCAGTATATTTTCTTTTCTTTTAATAGACATGGAACAGATTAAATTTTTTTCAACCAAACTAATTTTAGCCCCAAAATTTAATTTTGTTTTTACGTATACTATTTCATTTACATTTATTTATTTTTGTCCTTATTTTTAATACTTAAACATATTTATATTCCGAATTTTGTTTCAGGTAAGACTTTCTTATTTATTGTATCCCATCCCGATTCATCAAAAAAATAAGGGTAAGTTACAAATTAGTGGTAATAACTACGAAATCAAAATATACTTACACATTAACTTTCTAAGATTTGACGCGGGCACTTCTAAATTAAGTCATCCATAAAGTTCAACCACTTTTGTTGCACCTAGACTTACTGTAACGTAACCTTATAAAAACTGTGACACTGACCGTGACTAAGGCCAAAATATATTTACTATTATTAAAGAAACCAACTTCAAAAATGAACCTTATACTTATACATATATAAGAACTGGAATAGGATACGGTGATTCTTGGAATAGAGTTAAGTTGGTGTTCACAAAATTCAATCGATCATACTAAGTTTATTAACCGTCAGATTAACTTTCGATTTGAAGTGCGTAATGTGACACGACCCTTATTAGATGATGAGATAATACATAGAAAGGTAGAAAGCGTTATTAAAAAAAAAAAAAAAGATAAAGATCCCACATGTATTGTGTGTCAAGGATTTGGTACAACACTCCATATTTGAAGAAATACACTTTAGCTTAGGATTAATAAAGACTTACGTATCTGAGTGAAGTGAAGATCTGAGTAATTTAGTCTTAGGGATAAAAAGCCGACAGTTACGTACAACTGACTTCAAGGAGTCGCCAATTTGCGGTTGTATTTTATATTTTTAATGCGAGTAGATAAATTATTACCTAGAGATAAATTATAAGAGTAAAATTAAAATCTGTTCAAAACTAGTGGAGATATCGCGTAGCTACATAGACACAAAAAACTTTGCGGTTAAAATTTAAGATAACAGGTTCTTCATATAGGATTTCAATTTAAAATGCCTTTTGATTTTTCGAGGTTTCGCGAGTTCCATCGTTCGTGGTCTGGGGTATATTACCACAAAACGGCACGGAAAAAAACCACATAGAAAATCGAGGCCGGTAAGCTCATCTTCAAACACTTGAAAAGACCAAACTATTACTGCAAATAACGAAACATCGGGATATTTTTTTTTTTCATAAATAAAATAGGTAGTATAGGGGATTGAGACCCATTGACATTTATTTTATAACCAACGTCCAAAGCATAATTTCATTTAAGGATTAATCTAATGGTTGTGTTACATCTAACGTTTTGATGACCTGTATTGTAGTTTGCCTCACTAAACATTTTTATGCAAATAATAATGAAAATAAATAAATTATAATAAATTTTAATAATAATCACAACTTAAATAAAAATGTCTAATGTAAATGAAATTGGGGATCAGTTGATGACTTTTATCAGCAAACAAAATTTAACCTAGCAAAACGTCGATGCTACCGGAACGGAATCATAAATCATTTCAAGTAACACCATAACTGAACTTCAATAGACAATATCTGATGGTGTATTCGACAAAGTCTGACTTTCTATTTAAGGAAACAAAAATTAGGAAATTATAAACCTTTATGATAAAGAAATAGAGCTCAAAACTGTTGAAGTAGAATTTGTAGATGAAAGAAAACATGTTGGTAATGCACAAACAAAATAAGAAGGAATGGGAGTAAGAAATTGTCTAGCAAAGGCTTATGGGCGTTTCGCTTCATTTAGCAAAAGTATATCGAATTCATCATGTGTAACGTCTTTGTTGTGTGTTTTTATTAAAAATTGTATATCGTAATGTGAAGGCGACGTCATTTCAAGTTGATGGCATATGCTTCCATATCTTGGGTAGTTCGTTATTACGTCGCTAAGCACTTTAAAGGAAATAAGGGAATTGTATCATGATTAGCTTTGGTCTGTCGGTCTCATATTCTGATTAGGTTTGGTTTAGATTATATTTTTACTTATATCGACTTGGATATATCATTACAAACATTAAATTTTATCTACGTAAGTACCTTCAACGCAGGTTGCTTTATGGTTTTTTGCTTTGACACTTTCATATATAGGATTACCTACTACTACTTTGTAATATATTTTTCTTTGTGACATTGAAACATACTCTTTGCATTGCGTCACGCAAAGCACTTTCATGTAGGCACTCTCCGCTATTCATACTTACAACTGCAACATTAATAAGTACCATCTATTGCTTTGTCTGAACCCTTATCTTTGCTGTGCTCATTATACAAGCAGTAATGGACGGGACATTTACAAATAGTCACGACCCGGCATTATGTTTTAGTGACACATTATCGACATGATATTATGACGTTGATGACCAGCTACTTATGGGGCTTTTAGCGTTCCGATTTAAAATATGACATGTCTTTTTGTGGTTACTGATGGCGAATGCTAGAGGCCTCATATTTCATAGGCAATTAGCAATTTTTCATATCTTTCTTGAGCTTTTAGTAGCATTAAAGTGCTTATTTTAAAAGTGTAAAGGGACGCGTAGATTAGTTAGTGATATATTGTATCTGAAGATGCTCTTAGGACTCGAAGATACGTAGGTCTTTGCTTTAATTCTTTATTTTTAATAAATGTAGCTATATTAGAATGTCACCTCCTTATCTTTTCTTATTAGGCCGTCAGCCGCATATCAGGGATGTTACAGATGGGAATACAGATAGGTAATGATTTGGATTTATTTCTGGGTTATCCTTGGGCAGTAAAATCCAAAAAAATAATTTCAATTAGTCATATAAGTAATTATTATAACTTCTCATTTTTAAGTGTTATATACTTAAAACCAAATTACAATAAAACAAACAATATTATAAAACCATTTCAGCCACATAGAAATAATAAAAACCTTCGGAAGGTATTTAGACTCCGTCCCTATCCGAAATTTTTCGAAACTTTTATATCAGATTCGGTTACGGTTTCAGATAGATTTTTATTTCGGAATTCAATAGTTTCGGTTACGAAGCTCCTAAGACCCCGGTACAACTACAGTTATAATAGTGCTGGTTAATCGCGGTCTGTTTTACTTTCTGGATGGTGAAGGTGCTTACAATTCGAACAGAAATTTACTTTATCCTTTCAATTACCAGTTATAAATCTACTAATCTAAAAAATATTTTACAAGTCAATAAATATAAAAAATGCGGTTACAAGATAGAAGAAAAGTTTTTAATATTTAATCGTGCATCAATTTAACCATTAAGCGTTGAAACAATAACCATTTTTGGTGCCAGTAACCTATGAAGTAAATAACCTTATCTAATATGACATCACGGCACTTATGGTTTTAAATCATCCGTTCATGCGTTTGTTAAAATATTAATCGATTGAAGCCATAAAGCAGCACGTGGCTACACTTATCTTTGATTAATTGATACAGACACTGATTTTGTGGTTATTTTTAAATGTATTTATGTCTTAAAGCTTGTCTTAAAGTATTAATACTTTTTGGAAATTTAAAAATGTTTCAAAAATTTGTGTTTTATAGAACAAATAAATAAGATTGGGTGCCTACTACATTACTTTTTGTGTTAATTGTTTTAAGAAGTATCCAATCATTCGGAGAAAAAAAATTGGGATCGAAGGAGGGGAGGGAGGGTTTTTTCTGATCTCTATTTGCTATGCTTTGAAATAACAAGTTCGTAAATGTACATTTATGCTTTGCAAGTGTTTTAAAACATTAACATTTGCGCTATTGAATTACCACTCCGTTATTCTTTTAAGAACTTTACAAACACCAAATTACAAGTAACATAGTTGCACCCAGACAGCACATAAAATAATTGTCCAATATCATAATCGAACTCATGTTCAGTGCAATGGCAATTATTTACATGACCATTTAAATCGCTGTGCCATCCTTAATGTGTCTACAACAAGGAGAGACGACTATAAAATCTGTAACATATCATAATACAGTCTTGGATTGACCTCTGACGGGCCTTTTCCCCTCACGATTTGGGGGCTTACTACCGCCCTTAAACCACATTGGCAGATCCAACTGATCGCCGCAATGAGCCACAACCTACAACGCCGGGGACCAACGACGTGCGGGGCTTGCTTAACCTCGTAGAACATTGCGTGTAAACCTCAATAGCTTCAACATTTACACCGGAGAATACTGGGATAACTTGGAAGTAGGTTTAGAACAGCCTTACTCCCAACCACTGCTTTACTGTGTAGAAACGGACTCCCCAGTTAAAAAGTTAAAAGGTTAAAAATAATAGGCAACAAGAGATGAATCTGAAGTTAAACATGTCACAGTGTAGTTTAGATCGAAGTCCCGTCTTTATCTCTAGCTGGAAAACTATAATCACTGACAAACGACAATCGTATAGAAGACACGCCACACGCGACGTCTGCGCATCGTCATCGTGACAGGCGCAATAAGTGCGCTTGATTGTAAAATGAGAAATAATTTTTATATCCACTTAATGGATGGTTTTGTGACACACGGTTAAAAATGTTATACAACAAATTAAGGTTATGGTAGTGTTAGGGGTTATTGTAACAAAGATAACTAATAAGGTGCATTTAAACATCTTTTTTTCAGTACCCAAAATTTTTTTTTATTTTTTTTTTATTTATTTAATACTTCCTGCATTTTATATTGCACGAGGCGGACTTAATGCCATATGGCATTATCTACCAGTCAACCTTTGGCTGATTCAGTGAGGGACAAAATTATCACATTTGCTTTAATGTTTACGTAGAAAAAATATACTGTTTGTAAAAATTCCTATTAGTATTCCCTCGAAATCTTATAAGAAAAATACTTGTAAATTTCTTACATATTCTAATATCGGTTTCTAAACTCTGTCAACCAGCAGTTGGCGAGTGACAGATAGAACGTTTATCTTTCGTAAAAAGCAGCATAATAGTTCATAAACTAATATTGTTATTAAAATACTGAAATCGTTTCAAAAACGTTACCTTAAGACGGTACTTTGGATGAAAGTTAGTTTAAAAGTTCCAAAAAACAGATTTTTATAAGTTTTTTATTCGTTTGAAACCTAATTAATATTACAATGCCTTTTTATTATATGTAACGGTAATTTAAAAGGTTAACCACATATATTCTATTCAGAACCTATTTAAAATTGGTCCTATGACATCATACATAGTATTAAAATGGCACGCAATCCTAGAAAAACAGTTTAGATAAGACACTATTAACGCAGACTGACGGGTCCCTTTTGGATTTACCTATTTGTTTATAACTTCATGTTTAAAATTATACATTAACTTTAGCATGTACGTTCTCTACTAGAGCTACTACTTTAAGAGCAATATAGATATTGCAGAGATAGAGAAGCATATGAATGCATCCATATTGTCTTCATAGTAATAATGATAATAATAACTTGAGACATCTCACAAACAGCCGTCTGATCAAACACTAGGCAGAGCCTGTACTATGGTAACCATACTGTTGATGAACATACTTATATATTTCTAAATACATCCATATTTTAGATAAGACAGACATAGAACAAATGATCGTGCTCATCACACAATAATTTGTCCTGGCCCACAGTGACTGGCCACTAGACCAACAGACCAGTCAATTAATAGTAAGGCAACATTTAAATACTAGCTTTTGCCCGTTGTTTCACTCGCGTTAATATTGATTTTGTTAATCAATCCATGATCCATCCCGAATAGGTGTATGCAACATTTCATAATGATCAGTTGTTGAGAAGTTACATTTGCATTTATAATATTATTTAGGAAATAAAATTATAGCAATCGAGTTGTAGTAATACAAAATCATATGACACATAAATAGGGATTATATAATAATATATAACATTTTTACCAGTGACCAGAATAGGTCCATTTCAGCAAAATGTTAACTTTCTAATTCCTAACCTAATAAATATAAGCATACATATGTATCCAAGCTTAAAAACGTAAACTCAATGCATTGTTATAGGCTTAAATTCGAATTCCCAACAAGTTCGCGAGTAAGCTCGCCGTTATTCAATGCTGTATTTTCTCATCACTCCCAGCAAGTTCTATGCAACATACGATGACGAGTTGAGCGAAGACGTCTACATAGTTAATTAACAGAGCTTTTTCTTACGATTTAATATTGTTTTTGTACTGTAATAAATTACTGCTGACTTACTTTGGTTATAAGGAAAATTAAGTGTTAATTTGTGACACCCGACGAAGATGAGCAGTGTGTAAGGTTTCTTTGTTTGAGCATTATGTTAGGTTTGAACCTAGATTTGTGATTGCGTTTTGGTTTGATTTTAGTACGAGAGGTATATATTTGACTGGTCTGTTGGTCTAGTGGTTAGTGACCCTGACTGCTAAGCCAGAGGTCGTGGGTTCGATTCCCACCCAGGACGAATAATTGTGTGATGAGCATGATCATTTGTTCTGTGTCTGGGTGTAATTTATCTATAATATGTATGTATTTAGAAATATATAAGTATGTTTATCAGCAGTCTGATTACCATAGTACAGGCTCTGCCTAGTTTGGGATCAGACGGCCGTGTGTGAGATGTGTGGAGTTATTATTATTATTCTCTTTATTAACATTTATAAAAAATATAAATCACATATTATTATTATTAATAGAGTGCATGCTGAGTCTGTTTTTAACCCCCGTCGCAAAAAGAGAAGTGTTATAAGTTTGACGTCGATGTCTGTCTGTGGCGTCGTAGCTCTCAAACGGATGGACCGATTTCGATGCGGTTTTTCATTTGAAAGCCAGTTTCCTTGCGGTAGTTCTTAGCTATGTTTGGTTAATATCGGTCCAGCAGTGTAAGAGTATTAGCTCTTTTCCATAATTATGTAAGGCATTTTGTAATCGTTGAAGGGATTTTCGAGTAGGGGGTGTTTTAAATTTTAAATTATGATTATTTTTAATACGTTACCAATTACGTATGTCACACAGTACTGTTATTCTCGTTAAACGCTCCAACTAACTTGAAAGCATGTGTTAGCAATTCGTTCACATCTTTGTAGTGGTAAGTGGTTACCCGTGCCTATAACCCTTCTAAACACTAGTGATAAAACTTGCAATTGCTCCCCCCTCCTCTGTTCCCCCATAAATATAATACTAGCTGAAATTAATACAAAAATTTATGTATCGTCTATTTTCCTCTTGGGTTTCTTCTATTTGTGGAAAATCTGCTTTTCATAAGAAGCAGATTTTCCTTCCTTCTTAGCTCAATATCAAATTTTGAAGAAGGTAGAAAGAGATGTAATAGCTTTGGGAATGAATACCTGTTAACATTTATATCTTAGTACATCAAAGAGAGAGAGGAGAGAGTCATCCACCAAGCTGCCATCTTTAGGATTATAGTCCCTTGATGTTCAAGCTCCGTTACATAGCCTTTATCTCAAATTGCGCGTAAAAGGGCATACCAACAAATCATAATAAAGTCCATGTTAAGGGCAGCTAAACCGTCTAGAATATCACACAAAGTACAGTCAGATTAACTGCTTTAAACTGTGCTCATAAAGACAGTAGCGAATAGCGCTGATGCTGGTAAGGCGCGTATTACACCGACGCCGACGTGTATCATTGCAATTAGTTATAATAACGACAACATTCGTCATATGAGGCAGGTTGCTGTTTCTGAAAATGAATCAAGTCAAACAGAAACAGTTTGATGACTAGCCTATTGGCCTAGTCGTTAGTGACCCTGACTGCTATGCCATAGGTCGTGGGTTCGATTCCCACCAGAGTCTGGGTGTTCTTTGTGTCCGTTGTTTGTATGTTTGTAAAGTCTCCCACGACACAGGAGTAATTCCTAATGCAAGAGTTGCCTTTTTAAAAACTTATCTCTATTTTAAAAATTATTTTAATTTAAGCATGATATTGCTCAATAAACAGGTGCCTTGAAACAAAGGGAATTTTTCAAGTCTAGACTATTGTCTGAGATTACCCAAAAAAAAAAATTGGCTTTAAAATTTTAGTATAGATTAGTTTTAAGATGTAGTATTCTAACTAATAGTATAAATGCGAAAGTGAGTGTGTTTGCTACTCAAATGAGCAACATGAAATTTTGCATGCAGGTTGTCAGGGTTACAGTACAGGAGATAGGGTATATAAAGGTATCTCATAGGAAATTTTTTTTTCCCTGCGGTTTTTATACCCATCTATGTATTGGAATCCTTACAGTGGTATACAAGATTAGCTCAGACTTCAGAGGTAATTTGGTTCAATTCCCTCTCGGTGCAAATATTTGTATGCATAGATATGAATATGCAACAAGTTTACTGTACTTTTATTGGGCTGGTTGTTTTTTGAAGTGAAAACTTCTTTAGGCACGGTGGGCACTTTTGGTATGGGGAAAAAGCACTGAACTTGCGTGACCGTCACGCTCAGACGCATATATATAGATGTGGGTGTGTTTTCACTTAAGACGTGCAGGCATACAACTGACAGTTATTTTTTTTTTATTGTGAAGTGGCATAAGCGTGTGTCTTCTAACTCACCTGGCGGAAAGTGGCGATGAAGATGCCACATTTTACTATGTTCTTAAAACAAATAAAAAAAATTCTAATGTATTTAATAAATTTAAAGCATACTTATTACACGTTGTCATGACCGGTGTGACATACACCCCACTTAGTGGCCGCATAACGTACGGAACAACGAGTTAGACGGCGTTTAACGTTTGATTTATTAAACCATCGTCTAACGGGACATCACTAAGGTTGAATATTGCGTTAGGGATGAAGATCCATTTTTGATCGTTTGTTATATCTGAATATGTAACTACTGCTACTGTTTTACCTGTCCCATAGCGTTACATTTATATGCCCGTTGAAGAATTACACCTTTTTTTTTTGTCGTGTGAAAACCCAGATGGTCTTCAGCTTACCGGGGGTAATTAGAAGATAGTATTTCAGACTCCAACTGACTAAAACCACAAGCTACACCTGGTTATCGAGAATAAAGAAACGCTCGGGCTTAATAAATTTTACGAAATCATATTCGACAATTATTATTTCTAGGTTCCAGTATAATGTAACAATTAACGGAAAGCTAAGGTTTTGATGTCCAGATTTAAAACCTAACACATTACAAATACTATAAAGTCTTAATTCAATGAAAGATCATGAAGTTTAGAAACATAATATCTTTTCATTATTATTGAAGTTATACTTCTTTTGGCGCGTTATGGAAAAATGATGAGAGTAAATTTTTACGATGCGCGCACACCGTCACGAAAAACCAACACCCTGAAGTTAGTCAACATTTTAGTTTTTCAAAAAAGTTACCAACTTCACGATAGTGATAAAAATGGTTTTTACATATTACTTTGAGTATGTTTGTGGAATTTGAGGATAGTTGATGGTATGTATTATTATTTATGATAATTTACTGTAATTATAAGTAATAAGAATGGTTTTTACATATTACTTTGAGTACGTTTGTAGAATTTGAGGTTAGTTGACGGTATGTATTATTTATTATAATATTTAAATAAACTTTATTCAACTAGATAAAAGTATACCTTCTTACGTGCGTACATAAGTACACACACACACTTTTTTTTATTATCATACGGTTAGATATATGATTTTATATTGGACACCTTGTATACCCCCCATACCCCTTACACGATGCGGTATCTTTTCTTCCTGATAAAAAAATTCAGTTATTACCTCGCCGAAAGCACGTACTCGGGGAAGACGCGGTGACTGACAATTTGCTGTGCTAGGATGTGCTAAGATATCCTAGAACATCACAGGATAGTAAATCCTTCTGCTCGCTCAAAAAGCAATATACTGCTGCTATCCCTTAACAGATGCTCACTTAGAAGACTGTCCTGCTTGTTATAAAATATGGATAAAAATTACCAGAAAATCTCTTTTGGGATTTCTTCGTTACGGAATTGAAGAGTCACTGTATTTGTTCTTTGCAAGTCAGGGCTACCGGTAGGCCTGGTAGGATCATATATCATGTTCACCTTTGCGAAAAATTTTTTCTTTCCGCGCCTGTCGTCGACGTTTCTCAAGCAAAACACCTTTAAGAAAAGATGCGTTACCGCTTTCGTAACTAAAGAGCACGGCGACAAGGTTAGAATAACTGAACGCAGTGCTTTAAGAACCCTAAGCTTGTCCTGAATAAACTTTTTGCGCAACTGAATCTTTATCATTTCTTTTGGTTTTCTACCACACCACCATTGTAACTCAATACACATTCGACTTTTATCACATTCTAAGTACATGATTAATAATATTGTTATTCATTTAGCAATAAGAAAATAAATTCTCTACACGATGTGGTCAACTGCAGCACAAACGCAATAAATACGTCGATATTATGTTACAACTTGTATTTCGACTCGGCGCGTGCGCACAGAATCTACCATCGGTTTTAATGCATCCTCTCAACTGTTAGTGATGCGAAGATATCGATAAGTAATAATATGATAATTTACATCAGTACTTATAGACATATATTCTCTAATTGCTTATCGATTTAGAAGTTATAACTTTATGGCAATATCGATTTTGGTGATATTTGCTTTATATTTGTTGCAATGGTAAGTAAGTACCATTGCTACAAATATAAAGCAAAATAATCGTAATTACTTTATTTCTAACTTGATAGGTCGCTACATAACCATATCCGTATTTCTCGTAAATGTGTACATGCTTTCATGGTTTTGAATACAATTGTCTAAAAATAATTGTTTTTAAAATTTTGCGACTATGCATATTAGATGTGTAAATCGGGACTTAATCGCGATAATAATTAGAATATACAATACCTTTTTGATTACTCGATATTTCGATCGAATTGCACAGTTCGTGGTCATGGGTAGACTGGTGAGAACTTAGCGACGCCTTCGTCAGTGCGAGTTTCGGCAACTACTCGCACTTGGTCTTCATTATATTTATTATTAAACATATAATTATTTCTTCGTAGCAAATGGTTCTATTAGACAATAACAAAAAAAAATAGAATGTAAAGTATAAATATTATAATTATTATGGTGAAAGGGAAAAGACATTTTATTAAAATAATATTTCACTAAATTAAACTAAAATGACTAAATACAATTATAATAATATCGATACTTTTGAACTAACAACATCACTACAAGTTACCAGTTTGTCGTATCGAACAAACGGTATTGTGGTGTACCTATGGTTAAAATATAATATTGTGCGGTTAAACATTGTGAATGTAACCCAACCGCGTCGAGTTAATCTAATATTGAAATAACATTGGCTTTTTCTGTTCAATCTGTTTGTAATATACGAAAATTGTAATTTTACAGTAGCCTCAGTAATCTTGGTCGTAATCTTTATTGTTGGTTGTTTTGAAATCGTGTAGCCGGGCGGTCCCTTAGAACGGTGTTAGAGCCCAATGTTTCATTATAATTGGAAGTTAAATTGGTGTGTTGGTTGTTGGTAAATTAAATATAAATTTATATCTTATAAGGAACATACTTACAAATTTTTAGGATACCAATGAAGCAGATCAAATATTGCATAGGGATTTATAGTAACTACATAAAATAAAAAGTGGTAACTATTTTCACAAACATTGCAAAAGTAAAATAACTATAAATTAAAAAATTAAAGAACCCCCGACACAAAATAATAAAAATAGTATGAACGGCTATCTTGGATTTGAAATTTGCGGTGGGGGTTAACAATAGGCCCTCTTCTACGCCTACTTTGCTGTGCCCGACGGGGTTTGGAAGTAAGATTTATATCTTACTAGCAGAGCCCCGCGGTTTCACCCGCGTAAGTCCCAATCCCGTAGGAGTATCGGGATAAAAAGTAGCCTATGTTAATCCAGGTCTCCAGCTATATACATACCAAGTTTCATCACAATCGGTTCAGTGGTATTTGCTTGAAAGAGTAACAAACATCCATCCATCCATCCATTCATCTATCCATCCATCCAAACTTTCACATTTATAATATTAGTAGGATTAGAAAACGTTACTTATAAATACATCCATACTCACGACTGTATCCTTGAAGTTGGCATCCTTGGGTAGGCAAAGGTTATTAAACACACTCATTTTTCAATTAAAATTTGGTCCCAACTCACGTATTAGCAAGCCTATTATTGCCACTAAATTGCCAACCGGGCATTTTGGGAATTAAAGGCTAGAAAATATGGAATATATTGGAAGGGAACGGTAGGCAAGAAGGGAATGCAGTTTAAGGAAAAAGATATTGCTTATTTGGTCACACCTGTAATTCGAATTGGCTATTGGCGAGAAGTTCGAACCTCGAGATATAATAACTTATATTATCTTGTAAACAAATAATTATAAAAACATGTTAAGTACGATTCACACCGAACGGGCCGCTCTGGAGCGCGTTTTTAGTACGGTGATGGAAATTGAAGTTTAGATTTATTGCTTAAAATTCATTTTTGGAGTTTACTCCTTAAGAATCGATTTTCATATAAGGCGCCCGGTGTGAAAAAAATATGAAGAGTAAAATTTAGTGATCGGAGGGCAGCGTAACGCTTTAACGCTTTGTTATGCTTTTTGTGCTTTATTGGAGTTTACTCTTTATCCTCGACGCATGTAAGTAGATATGTGTATATACCTTTATGTAGAAAATATATATGTATGTATATATATATATATATATATATATATATATATAGAATATATACTGTGAACCTACAGTAAATTGTAAACTCCAGTCGTGGGTCGGAGCTGACACACACCTTTTTTGCTCACTTCACTTGCGCTCGGCTACCGAGGCCGGCTTCGACGGCCCGTGCGGTGTGAATCGTACTTTGTACAGTAAAATTGTCTAGTCAAAAGAATTTCAACCTTAAGAATTAAAAGATACGTTAAAAAGGAAAATTATGTTCATTAATAGGTCTCATAGATATATTCATAAAATCTAGTCACCCGTAGTCCATAAGTGCACCAACTTTCATTGATCAATAATAACTATTTTTTTCAATAATCATAATTAAATCATGAATACAAATAAATAAAATTAAAGTGTCTATTTGTAATGTCAAAATAATAGTTTATTTTTAAGCTTATACAGTTACTTGCATGATACCTTTGCCTATAAATCAGCTTTTTTAATTTTTCTCTGTCTGTCTGTTTGTTCCGGATAATCTCCGGAACGCGTTTACCGATTTCCACGGGACTTTCACTGGCAGATAGCTGGTGTTATAAGGAGTAACTTAGGCTACTTTTTTTTAAAAAATAATTAGGGTTCCGCGCAAAATATATAAATATATACACGCGAGCGAAGCCGCACGGGAACTGCTAGTAAGCAATATATTTGATGGCCGACTCCTATGACGTTAAGTTCAAGATTCAAAGTTAGGATTAAATAGCGGTTTGTGTAATTAGCCACGAAAAGCTTCAATAGGATAAACAAAGTAACTTTCTTCTTAACTTCCCTTCTAGAATCGATCCACTTTATTTGTAAATGTATCGATATTAATATCTACCCGTTTATGTAACGTTTCTGGCCATTGTGAACCATCACCAGAAAACCTAGAAATTTCTTAGGTTTCATTATCCATTAAAAAAGTGGTAATTACTTCTTGCTAAAAAAGCACCTTTAATTCAGAGGTGTATCACAGGGTATCGACCTAGGACCGCTGATTGGATGCCAATGATTGGACCGAGTGGTCCAATGTAAAAGACATCACTGTGTTTTTATATGCAATATATAGGTATATTTCGAGTTGTAGATAACAAGGCTCAATAGTGTTACCATAAATTTTATCGTAAGCATTTTACTTGAATAAAATTTGTATTATCGAATAAATGCATGCATGTATATTGTAATATTATCGAATACTATCGCGAGTGCAATGGTTCGGCTTCCTGTGATAGCTGTTGTGTCAATTTACATTTTGTTTATATTTATTTTCAGTTAAGGCAGGGTGATAATGGTGTCAATTCTGTTGTATTTATTCTCTTGACTATAATTGACTAAATTTTCTTCATACAAAATGTAAACCTTGTACTCTTTGAAACAAGGTCTTATTCCAAATTTAAACAAGTAGGTAACATATGTCGCTATCGAAATAAGCAATTTATTTGTCGACTAAAGTCTGATACGCTTAAATAAACTTTAATACCACGTAGCGAGGGCCGCTATCCGTTGAATGCCATCTCTTTTGCTCTGTGTTTTTAGTAAGCGTCTTCGTAGGTGTCGATTAAAATAACGTCATCTTAGTTCGTTTTGAACAAGTTTTTATACGGTAATTATACGGCATTTGAATAAATGGGGACTCTCGCTGCGTGGAAATAAAGTTGAGTATATATTGACAGGTTTTAGTGAAATTTAGTGGCGCTGAGAAATAGATGCCAGTAACAAATAGACCTTGTTACGAAGAAGACAAGGTTGATTTCATATGAAGAAATTAAGTCAGGTTTTAGTTTAGTCGAGTGTACAATAGAATCGGGACCAATATTTTGTCTGTTATTTTAAGTCAAAATAGTTACAAATTAAACGCGACGTGATCAAAGGAAATTCAGTCGTGATCTTCGAATGACTACGTTGTGTATGATAATATGTCGGAATCAAAGCGACTAAAAAACGTGTTCCGTCACAAGTGGTTCTATTGCAGGGAACCCGGGTATACCCTAAAAAGGAAACCCTCGACGACTCCTGCAGACCTTGGCCACTTGTGAGTAGGCGACCACACCGTAGAGTACCGAAGGTCTTTCCGCCCTCCAATAAGCGTCACGAGGTCGTATCGTCCTGCGTCCACGCTGAGCACTCTACGAAGATGTGGAGTGCAGTCATCGCTAAGTTACGTAGTCATGGTTCTTTCTTGAAATTAGACTGATCATTACAGGCTAAAATGAATCATTTTTAAGTCTGTCCAAATAGTATTTGCCAAGCAGGTTATTATTCTTAATTTACCGGGAAGGTAACGTGGATTAATATAAGGTTCTTTTTTTCTTCTTCTTTCTTCTTTTCTCTTCTCTTCTTCTTGATTTTCTTTTTTCTTTCTTTCCATATAAATTCTAAAGTTTTTCCGGAATATTTTTTTATAAAACATACCTATATACACAAAATATTTACATACACCTAGACTTATAATAAATAAAAATAAATACGAATAAAAAATTAAATAGGTGCTACAAGATTTCTTTCGCATCATTGCCATGAGTCCACTTCAATTTGATTCCGTATCTTTATTTAATAAAATAGATCATCAATTATTTGAAATCGTCAATTTAAAAATTAATTAAAAATTGTAGATCAACACACGCAACAGGTGGCTTTGTCAAATGAAAATCTTTAAAATAAAAAAGTTAACAGATAATACCATTTCTGTCTATGTCGATCTATAACTGCCCGTTTCTACGATTCAACGGCTGATAATGCGATTCCTTTAAACACTCGCAACTCGGAAAGAAAACTAAAACAAAACAAAAACATTAAGCTACTAGTTCTGTCTAACCATGGTTCTGAAGCGTGGAATCTTTTTCTTAGTCCTCCGGCTACAATTTTATTAAAAAATTACTATATCTACCCTATATTTCAATAATACAAGTAGAATCTTATTACGATTTCATATGATCACTGTAAAGCAACTTGTAGCAACATGTTGTATTTACATTCCTCAATAAACACGGAATTCGAATAGTAATAATATTATTTAATATATAAATGTATAAAACATATTACTAGAGGTATTTACTATGCATTTCTTATATGGCTGCAATAATTATGGCTAATTGCTAATGATAGTGAATCATTGCTTGTACATAGATGACAATTTGTTAGATGTAATCTCGGAAATATCTATTTAATACCTTTAAACGAGTAATTCTTATATATACCTATGTATAGTAAGTATATACATAATCTGATTTTTGATGAAATTTTGTAGGCAGATACAGTTTTGCATTTTAAGTTCAACTGCATAGTTGTATTTCCTGTAAAAGTGCAATTTTACAAAAAAAAAATGTGATTTTACAAAAAGCTACTAAGCCAATTTCGGTCCCCCAGGTACTATAATCTAAAACGTTAATTGTAGAACAAAATCGTAAATTAAAATGCTAATAGTTGTCGTTCTAAAATGTTGGCTAAAGTGCTTTTAACTTTGGTTTCCTTCCAAGGGGGCGTCGTCCCACAGTTCAATATCCAGTCCTTAGTCACCAGTTTTCTTTCTTCCCCTTCCCTTACCATTTTATCTTCCCAAGGAGGAGAGCTCTGCCGGTGACTTTAGTTTTTTTTTTTGCTTTACAAAAGACAACTCCCACATTAAGAATATTCCTCTGTCACGGGGGGCTTTACAAACATTAAAACAACGGACACAAAGAACACCCAGGCTCTGGACAATTATTTGTGAATCACACAAATTTTTGTCCCGGGTGGGATTTGAACCCACAACACTCGGCGCGGCGTAGTGGCGAGGTGACCACTTAAAACATTCCAGAATAAATAAGGAGAATGTCATACATAAGATAAAATAAATGTATCTTAATCAATACAAAATAAATACAGTTGACGGATGATATCGATCTTTTAACAGTCACATGATAAAAAACGGATCTGGCTTGGGGTGTCATACATTGCTTACTGGGCACTTCGTTGTTTCAAACCACAAGCTCTTCGCACCACGGTGTGAATCGCACAAAAAGCCTTTTTGAATTGTCTGTTTGGCACCATCAATATGGTGTAAATCAGTCAATGTCTTTATTGAACTTCGTCAATTCGATCGAATCACCGAAGAACTCTTTTTGACTTACTTTATTCGAACCATAACCAACTTTCCGGCACTTCAGCACTTTAGAAATAGGCCTATATCCAGCAGTGGACTGCAATAGGCTGGTTGATACCATTAGTAAATTTTGATCTCCAGGACTAAGTCTAAGACTTTCTTGGCCGAAAAATTCAGACAAACTCAATGTCACCCGACCTGGGAATCGAACCTAAAACCTCAGCACTATAATCTTATATATTACATACTACGGTGAGTAAGTGTATGCTTATAATAATACAACTTCACCTTAATAAGTGTCACACAATGCTCTCTTATCGCGACAGACTCAGTCATGCGCGTGCGTAGTAGCCAGTTGTAAAATTATCACATTGTCAATTTATTTATATATTATGTTTATAATGCTTGACAAACTGTAATATTGTACTTAGATAAAGTACATTAAGTATACTTGTGTCATTATAAAGTAGTATTAATAATTAAATTACCGTAGATCGAAGGTAGCTTGTTTTTTTTTAGGCAATGATTTCGCTTCCGTAAATCCGCTAAATAACTTTGAATGGTATACTCTTTAAGTACTACGCGTACGTTTACTTAATATTATAAATGCGAATGTGAGTTTGTTTGTTTGTCACGCTTAACTATACAACCGATCGTCATGGATTGATAACTTGTGTTCAGCACCTCTTTAAATATGACATCTAAATTTTTACTAAAAGAACATTAAATCAATAAATACGTCACGTTTAAAAAATAAATGACTACACTCAACGATATTATTATAATGTCATTAACTGCACTATAGTAAAGGATAATGCAATTAAAGCTATAAATGTTGTTCGTAAATTCACAGAAGTAATAAAACAAGGTACTCACATCTTATGCTCACATTATAAAGAGAACTTTGCGTAGTCCGAGTATATTGATCTAAGTATTTCGAGTAAGTAAATAATATACGCAGTAGCAAATTATTTGAAATATGACTGTTTCAGCAGAAATCTTGAAACAGTATTTTTTTATGGAATAGGGGGCAAATGAAAAAATGCTTCAGCCCATACGTGCCGAAGCATGGCTCTCCCACGATAAGAAGTGTTGTTTTGATTGAATAATTACAATAATTGTCATCATGGCTTACGGACCGAAAACTTCTGCTACAGAATAGCGTTGGTTCCATCTTCACTGTACACATTATCCTGAATCCTGTCTATGTCTATGTAAGACAAAAAATTTCACACATCTAATGTTATAAAATTCACATATTTTTATACCACTTTGGTGGCAAACAAGCATACGGTGCGCCTGACGGTAAGCGGTAACGGTATTGTGTGATATTTTAATCATATAATATGGTTGTGCTATTTTTGCAACTACTGTATTAAATAGTTGAGTTGTGTGACATAAAGGATTGTGACTTTTTTTTGTATCGTATAGGGGGCAAACGAACAGACGGTTCACCTAATGGTAAATGACTACCACCGCCTATGGGCACCTGCAAAAAGCAATGCAAGCATTGCTTCGCTGCCGGTTTTCTATTACTCCGTTCGAGCCGGCCCATACGTGCCGAAGAATACCTTATTACGTTATACCTTTCTATAACAACAAAATTTTCAGTGTATGTATATAATAACACTTTATTTCCTGTTTAATAGTTTATTTTAACCTTATTAGTGACACCAAGGTGGAGGAAAATAACAATTAAAAGTAACACTCCACAGCCTCTTTTAGAGTGAAAAAATCTTAATAGGCCTTGCTAAAAAATATTTACGTACCTACTTTAGTACCCTTACATGGCCGTAGCATTTTATGCCACCGGTCAAAAACCCCTCAAACTTTTATACCATAACTTCATAATCAATATTATCCGTCATTCTTTCTTTTTATCAAGTTAAGGGCTTGTTGGTTCTGCGAGGAATAAACTTGTGAAATGTCACCCAAATGGTCTTGCGGTGGGTGGGTGGCAGCCCGTCACCCGTTCACCGGGTTTTGAAAGGTGCTTTTAAGAAAATTTTAGAGCGAACAAGTACCTACTCAAGACTTTAATAAACATTGCAAATGTGTTGCAATCCCTAAGTAATACCTACATCAATTTTATGCGTTTATACATACCTACATATAAGGTGTATTGAAGAAATTTACTGTGAACAATGAATTTTATAAAAATCGCCCGGAATGTTCAACTTTTTAGATATGTGTGAGTAGATACTACTGAAATAAGTACAGAATAAGACAAAATTATATTAATGTACTAGCTGACCTGCGCATCTTCGTCCACGTTTGTACATTTTCCCCATTTTTGTAACATTTTTCATTGATGCTCCTTTCCTATTGGTTATAGCGTGATGTTATACATAGTATATGGATTAGATACCTTTGAAGCTTTTATGCGCAGTCGATTAAACACCATAATACCACCACTGCTAGAATAGTATGTGGACCATACCGAAACGAATTTATAAAAAATATCGAAAACGTGGGGGTGGATGAATAACCTTTTACCTCACGGGCACGTCGTGGACGACGAATTGCTTGCATTGAACCAGTAAGGCTGTGACCACGGCCAGAGAAACCTGGACGAAACGACCGGCAATTCAAAGGTATATAATACCTATCAAGTACGTGATCGCGTTAATTCCCGTCAACAATAGGTATTATATAGGTATTTTAAATTTAGAAAAATACATTTAATTTAAATAATAATGGTGATAGTTAGATAATAATTGGTGATAGGCAGTTTGATAATGTAGCCACTTGTTGTAATTATTCAGCTGAAAATCTGGACTCTCCGTTTCCATAACAGAGTAAACAGAATGACCTGCGATTAAAACGTTTTCAGAAGGAGGTAAACCACATAAAAGACCACACAAAAAGATATTTTTAATGAATAACAATTGCAGTTCAATGAATCTATCTGCGTATCACAATATTTATTCTTTTCCTCTTAAATGCGTATAATATTCTAAATGTAAACAATAATAATTAATAATTGCTACGTAGTTTTTATTGTTAATGAAATTTCAAGTGTCTCTAACCATAATAGTGCTATATTATTATACCGATTAATTTTCTCCGCTTCGATTATAATTTATATTAAACTCTATTACGGGTCAAGCTTTAATGCATTGTCTCGATATGTACATTATTATTCTTATTATTCAATTGTATTACGTTGTACAATATTTATGTATGTATTAATTTTATTTATGTTATTCAATTGCAGTGATAATTGCTTGCATAATCTCAAGTCGTTAATTACTATCATAAAGTTGTCTTAATAGCTCGATATTGAACTGTTTATTAATTCGCGGCATGCGCCCTTTTTTTAAGAATTATGATGAACCAGCAGCGCCCCGCGGTTTCAGCCGCGTAAGTCCCGATCCCGTGGGAATATGGGGATAAAAAGTAGCCTATATGTTAATCCAGGTCTTCAGCTGTCTATATACCAAGTTCCATTGCAATCGGTTCAGTAGTTTTGTCGTGAAAGAGTAACAAAAATCCATCCGTCCATCCATCTATCCAAACTTTCACATTTATAATATTAGTGGGATTATGAGAATGGACGCATTGAACGTTTTTGTAACGTGATTTTGAAAGGCGAAATTAAAAGTGTTTCATACTTTTTGATTTCGCTTTTCCATTATTATCTATGGTATTACTGTGAATAATAACTACATGGATGGATGGAAGATGCTGTAGCTTAAGTAGTCTCATAGTCTTACGTGTAATAGGTTTCATGCCCATATTAGATAATGATGTGTGTGATTCACAGATATTTAGTTTGAATTTAGCTGTACTTTGTAACCGGTAACTGAATGATGGAAGTTTACAAGCGTACCACCAATAATCCTTGTAAATTTCTTTGCACAAAGATTAGGGTAAGTCCAGTAAGGTCTTAGTGTGTCAGTAATCTTTTAGTACAAATGTAAAATGTAAAAGTAATAGATTATAGGTAGGTATAGGTATTTGATATTAAAAAGTGTTGGTAGATTTCAACTGGAACTAACAACCCAGGGGAAACATCTCCACTCACTCTCAAGAAAACACTGTTAACCACCATTCGCGTAGCGTGGTTTTTTACTGGTGGATATATTTTTTTATACTATAGGGGGCAAACGAGCAGACGGGTCACTTGATGGTAAATGACTACCGCCGCCCATGGGCACCTGCAACTCAAGAGTCACAAGTGCGTTGCCGCCCTTAAATATGTTAGTAATGGCCCTGAATCGAAATACGATGGTGACACCACTTGTGATGTGCGTGTCTAAGATACCCGAGAAACTTTACTTGCCAGTGTAGTACTTTTTCTAATAAGTTATGTTTATGAGATAAATACTAAATTCCCTTAAACGAAATTGTGTTTTTGAAAATAAAAAAACTCCAAAAATTAAAAAGGTACCTAACCTTGTACCACGAAGCTGGCTGTTTCGGCTAGCTGTTTGATTGTGTTACTTATCAAATATTAAGTGTGTCAAATAATTGAAAATTATGATAAAAATAATAAAGAAACTATAACATTAATAACTTAACACTCAAGACCTGACTCAGTAAAATTGATAAACCGTTTCAAGTATATTGATAATCCACTTAAATATTTTGCAATATGAAATATATTTTATCTGAGTCAACAACTGGTGCACTTACCTGAGCAATCATAGTGTGGGAATCATGGATGTGTTTGCTTTAGATAATTGTTATATTACGTGCCGGTAATTTCCATGACCTATATAAACATGGGAAATAGGTAGATACTCACTGCCAGTAGCAAGATATAGAAAGAAAGAAAGAAAGAAAACATATTTTATTTCTGAAACATACGACCATACGACAGCTTTTACATACAATGTTTTAACACTAAGTAAAACATAATATATATAATTTAAAAAAAAATATATGTGATATGAATAATTAGTCTGTTTCCAAAATAGCAACCTAAGTTACTTCTTATAACACCAGCTATGTCCCAGTGAAAGTCCCGTGGAAATCGGTCCACCTGTTTCGGAGATTTGCCGGAATAAACAGACAGACAAAGTTTTTAAAAATTGTTTATTTTGTAAAAGCACCTTGTAAACATTCAGATAGGTTTAGTAAAAAGTTGTTATTATGACATTAAAAACAGACACTTCAATTTTATTTTCAGCATCACTAGCGTTTATCAAAATCAAAATTATTTATTAGTTAATTGACACTATTGATGTTAATATGTGCTATATAATTACACTCAGTTATTATTGAATTTGATTGTTACACGATATATTTATGATAACTAGAGATCGCGTGGTGGTCGAATATCGACCATGGTTTATTTCATTGGCCAATATTACTTGACCTGTCACTGTATAGACTTTTGTACCATGACAGGTCAAAATATATACTGGACACTCATAGCTGTATGTACCCGTTTTCGCATTTTTTTTAAATTTGTAGCAAATATTGTTCAAAAATGTTAGCATTCGTCACTTCATCTCTGTATAAACTATAAATGTGCGAAATTTCATACTCCTCCGTCCGCCCAATTTTCGTAAAAAGGGATCCAAAGTTTCGCTTCACGTATTAATATATAGATTAGATTGTTATTGATGAGTTGTTTTTGATGTAATATTTTGATAGTATTTTCACAAAAAAATGTTAGAAAGCACTAAAGTCACTAAATTTGTATTTAATTGTAATGTTTTATCAAATGATCAGTAGAAGTTTTTGTTAAGGTCGGTTTTTGTAATTGATTTTATGCTAATTTCAGATAACACTTTCACTGATGGTATTGTAGGCGATTAAAATAGAATATACAGTAGATAAGCAACAGAAGGTTCAAAATATTTCTTTTCGGTATTTTTAACACAGAGCCGATCTATGCGTGGCGGCGGTCGCGCGCGATCCCCCCAACTCGTACTCACTCTTTCGTAACATTTATGTTAGGATAACATAAATGTTACGAAAACTTACATGCAAAAGTTTCGCCATTCCTCTAAACCTCACACATTCGACGACTGAGACCAAAACTCGCTAAGCCACTAAGTGCCTATGACTACGACCAGTGTAATATAGTCCAAATAATCAAGTACTTTATTAGTAAAAATAATTACGTATTACAAAATGCGAAGTTTAAACATAATTACAGCTACAGGTGTTTGTGTAAGGAATATTATTTTATTTCTTATAATAAACTCAGGGAAAATTACAATCGTTTTTGCTGGAATAAGTTGAAAACCGTTTTAAACATAGCTTCCGAGGTTAAGTGTTGTAACCCATAAACCCAACTCTTGTCCGAGTGAAGCAGGATTAAACATAATTCTCTAAGCAATATCTAGCTTGAAGTTAAGCTACCGTCTGACGTAACGGCATAAGTTAGAAGATACAACGATGACAACGAAACAATACGATACAAAAGAGTGTTGAGTGATTTTCGTTCCAAAAACTGTGGATACTTCTATTTGAAGGCGGTATATTCGTGAATGTGTACTTTTTAATAGTAAGAAGTAGCTGCGGTTATTCCGATACCTGATTATAATGCAAGTAACCCTAGTTCCTCAAACTTTGATTGGGGATTTTGATGTACTCCTTCTTTTTCTAAACTAAGTACTAAATAGTTTTTCAAACAAAAAAAATTAACTAAATAATTCGGCTATCAATTTTCCTTACATTTTTTTATTGGTTGCTGAGTTCTTACTGAAATCGGTTTCCTTATCATTTCCTTTATAAAAACATTTTTTGTTTTCTTCGCTTAAGCTTGTAACTTAAACCGTTACAAAAACCAAAGTTTTACGTACAACATTATAGCGTAAGGTATACATACTATACACGTATGAACTTTTGCAGTGGGCAACGGCAGAAGCGGTTCTGTAACCGGTTCGGCACTGCAATGTACTTCGACGCGAGGACAGAGCTGTTGAGACTCTATTATAGATAGAATTATATTATTTACTGTAGATACTCTAGACAAACGGGTATACTGATTATAGTTTAGAATAGCCATTCGTGGTGTGTACTCCACGTTGTGACTTTTCATATTTCATACTGCCTTTTGTCCTGTTTAAACAGTAATTCTTAAATATACAATGCATGGTTATCCCAATTTTTTTTAATTCGTTTATTTTGACAGTCGAGTTTTTATGGCATGCATACGTAATATATCCGTATGTAGTGAATAATTACACGAGAAAAACTTCTGAAATATAATTACGAATAGTATTGTTCTAGACAAGATATACCATATCCAGAATTGCCAATCACCTTGTCTGCACTTTTGGAGTAGTTAATTTTAGATTTTCACGGCTCCTTTAAATTTCTAAAAGGAATAATTAATTGTACTTTATTGTACCCATTGTCGAGTTGAGTGTGATAAACTTTTGTTGGTTTTACACTGTAAGTATTTATAAATTTATTTATTTTCTAAACAAAACTAAATATGCTCTTTAGTTTTCCTGTTCTAAAGCTAGATTTAACTGTGAGCTGTCTTTATTACTTCTTGTACTAAGATACTATCGTGCGCTGTACAATCACTTACTATAACTATATTGTGTTCATTTCCTTTCCTATTTCGTATAAAACATGCTTCTTTACATTGTTTACGCAGTTTAGTGTATTCAGTTCTGAAGGATTTAAGTACATAGTTGTAACATCTATTTTAAGAATAACTTCTTTTGTGTCTTTGTTGTCCCTGGTCCCTACTTTTCTTGGTATATAGAATGCAGAGCGTCTTGAGCTAATACCAGTGGTTTGCATTTTTAAATTTCCTTTAAATATATTATATTTTTCATTCAATAACTTATTATTTGGTTTAATTTTTGTTTGCTGTCATGTTCTCGTTATCTCTTTCAAGTCCTTTATTTAGTTTTTACATAGCAAAAGTGAAAACTGTAGTATGTTAGCTACTTTAGTACTTACTTAGTAGCTTAATAGCGCAGGCTTCGGACTTCCAATAAAGCATTCGCGACCCTCCTAGTATACCTCCTTAAAAAATGAGTTATTTGTTGAAACTAGTAATGATCTCTGTGAAACCTGATTGCGTTCCTTAAAAGGTGGTCAATGGCAGCATCTTCCTCTCTGACACCATTCATAAAAATATTTATATTATTTACTTACTTTGGATTTAAATGGTAGCTGCAAACAAAAGTTTAACCGTAGTAAGACCTTCTCCATTGATGAAGGATAAATTTACATTTTACTATTTACCGATATTTGTAAATGAAGTCAATTATTAATTGCCCAATAGTATTGAAAGGGGCTGGTAGCTAAGTGAGATAATAAGATTTGCACATTACAAAGTTAAGTAATACTAGCCAGGTCGGTCTAGGATAGGTGACCTTCTTAACACATTGAGACCCCCGTGCCTCGGAGAGCATGTTAAACCGTCGGACCTGGGTGCCATACAAACTAACTACAGAACTTCGATATCGCTTATTACTGGGGTTGTAGCGGTCTGATGGCAGTCGTTTGACGTAAAATATCAAAGTTCGGCCGTATCGTAGTTAGACTGAAAGCCGACCCCAACTTAGTTGGGAAAAACTATATATATAACTAAGGATCATTTATTGCAAGATATTTATATACGCTCAAGACATTACTTTTCCATTTGATTAAATATAGACCCACGAGAGAAAAATGTAATTAAGTAAACGTTGACCACTGAGTTATTACCATAATATCTCGATGACGTTGACCAATATTTTTTGCAAAGCGTTTGACTACAATGGGTATTTATGATAGTAGACTCATATAATAATAGTAATGCTAGAATTTTATAGAGACTGTCGCACTGATAAAAACAGGCTTTTTCCCAACGAAGTCTAGTTTTGATTGGTAGACTGCTCCAACATTCGAGAATATGACGAAAATCTTTAATCTGTGCAAGTTTTCTCTTGATATATTCCTTTATGTTTTATTCGGTCCAAATTGATTTCATTTCTAAGCATTGACTAAGTGCTTTGCTCGTATTGATATCTGATCGCATTACTCGAAACGAATATTCATACTTCGATTTCATGATTTTGAGCCTAAGAGAACTGTTTTCATTGACGCTCTCATATTATTGTAATGACCAATGCATAAATTATAACACCATCGTTAAATTCAGTCTTGGAGCAACTGCATCGATATAAAGCTATTTTGCTTCTGCAACTTTATGTTTCGCATCAAGTTTATCAATTTTTAAGGCTTATAATAAGGTCTATCAGCTTTTTCAGGAGTTACTTTTTCAAATCTGTTAGTAACATCTTTGGTTTGCGTAATATCAAACTAGATGTATGGAGTAGTATTATGACGATAGCAGTAACCTAAATTTAAGTGCTCCTCTGTGATTGAATTTGGGCTGTAGTATTTTATGCTTTTAACGGTCGAAAGGGTGACTTTATAGGCTTAAGCAAATAGATTATTGTAAGTTGTGAAACGTCTAAAACTAGACCTCTAATGAATGTCAATTATTCTTCAAATGTCTCCTTAAATATCTTACTTGTCTCAGTTTACCTTTTGAATGCATTAAATTGGCTTACTTCTTATGCAATACTTAGTTCTCGTTTATAATGGATCTTAATGAAGAGCCTAGTATTCAGGTTATCTATCCAACTCCACATTGAAGTTGGACAAGACCGGTCATCTATCAAGGGAGACCTACTTACGTTAGGACTTAGCACATGTAAAGACTTCCCTTGCACAACTTTTGCTTCATTTCTATTCAACGCGACCTTGTTATATTTCATAGAAGTGTCAAAAGAATTTTTATAATAAAAAAATCCATCCAAAGCAAGTTACCAATTTAAAAAAAAATCATGAGTTCATAGATCATGTGTTCTGTAATTTGAGACAGTAAATACAAGCCTTAAAAGCCAAGTGTGTCGCAAGAAAAGTCGTACCACGCCATCAAGAACATGCGTAGGAAAGCGACAGTATGCTTTGATTAATCACACAAATTGTTATGATGTTGTCAGTTTACTAGCCGGTTATAAAATTATTGAAACTGATATCAATTTGAATGGATTAAACTAATCACAAAGTCTGGCCTATTCTGTTATGTATCATGCTAAACCAAATTTATACAAAAATAGCAAGATTAAAAATTAAAAATGTACATTATAAGAAAAGTTAAAAGTTTAAATGCCAAGATTTTCTACCAAGTTTTTGATTTCGTTTATCTCTCCCAAGCTACACATATCCTGTGAATAGAATGCATATCTTCTTATAATCCACCTTTATGTATATCATTTACATCAACGAATGATAGCAGAAGCTTTAACAACTTGTGTAAGTGTATCAACAGCTTAAGTTTTTTAAGGGTCGCAATAAGAGATACCTATCATATTAAGTTTGTACATACTAACCTAGAGTATGATGATTACTGTGATATATTCATAATATCTGTGTGTGTATGTGTAATTGTATCTGTGTCTGTAATATAATATTTGTTATAACTGGCCTGTAATGTCTTGTTCATTTTAGCTATATTCTGTTTTGTGTAAGTGAAGATTTCTTATTGGCTGCCTGTTTTCTTGTCAATTAGTTCTAACATGGCTGTAATTTTTCCAAAATAAATATCAATGAATAGGATTTACAAATATCAGTATATGATAATATGATCAATTAATATCTCTTGTAAACTAAAAAAGCACAAGTGATCAGAGAAAACCTGTGTTCTTATAGTATCTGTGGTCTTAAAAGAAGAATCTGTATTATTCACTTGCACGTTGACATAATCCAGAACCTTTTCTTGACTCTGAGGGGTAAATATAGAATTCAGAATTACTGAGATCATGGTTACTATAAGACTGCAGATTTGACAAAATATTATAGGTTTTATAATTTTAAAATGTTTCCATATTTTAATCATGAGGCGGAATTGAAGAATAATTCACAATAGTAGAATTAGCCTTAATATCTTATATACAGTTGCTGAGATATTCGCAGGCGTGGGTGTCGTTGAAAATAACCGAGAGATTATTTACTACCACCTGTTCGTTTACGTTAATACTGTAAGTTAACTTCATACTATGGGTCACTCTGCTTTGCTCTACTCTGCACCGACGCGTTGATTTCAAGGTTTTTGAATTGAAAAGAAATACTAAATACATGCACTTTCATTTATGAAAAAAAAAACTGTTTTAAACTCCACAATTTTAAAGAAAATCTGTACATCAAAGTAGATTTTATTCTTCATAATTTTCTTCGTATACAAGTCACTTTAATAAATCATGCACAAACATTTTTGGTAATTAGGTTGTGTATGTTTAGGTTGGTGCTTACGTTAATCTCCCGTGCTTTTCGGGACAACGATTTAGTTACTCGCGTAAATGGTTGGGATCCCTAAACCTGCTGGGCGATCGTGGGCATCCTGCGCTGCGGGTAAATTGCTTCACCCAAAAACTTGTTATGCTCTCAGAATCATTGCGTGCTTGAAATCATTTTAACACCAACACAACTCTAACATCAGCGTTCCAAATGCACAATCGGACGCTAGAAAAGTTGACGCTTCTACATGCACAACAAATACACCATTCACAGTAATAATATTAAGGATAAATAGATATCGTTCAAAATCACATTTTAATTATAATTTAAAGTGGCAGCTTTCTAAGTTCCGTGTGACCTCCACTGCCATTACAATATTAACAAACCAGGCGTCGAATTCGCAACCTGCGACCAGTTCTGCCCACGCATCTGTAGGCGTAAACATGTTCGTAAACAACCGGCCTCTCACCGTGAAAATACGTTAACATGTAGTTTGACTTTTATTTGAAAACCTCTATGCTCTTAAAGGTACTTACTTTCTTTAGTTTTAAGTTATATTGACAGAGAAACAAAAAAAGATTAAAAAACAGTTGAACTTTTTCTCAAAGCGAATGAACCAAATTTCCCGAGAAATGTAGATGCACTATTGAAGAGATATTAAATCGTTGATATTCGCCTTAAGAATTACTTCTGAAATAAAAAAGACCGCAGTGCATATTAATTATTCGTTAACCAAAAAAGGTATTGCACCTTATTATTATTATCGCGATTATATCCCGAGTTACACATCTAAAATGCAAATCAGTTAGTAGGTATATAAATTATACGTTATCTTATATACTTACAAGCTTCACTTGTTTTTTTTTTAATATCATAGCATTGGGTTATTTTTAATTTATTTATTTATATTATTTTGAAAAGTACATATTGGCTTTGGCAGTATACACACATAGATAAGTTATCAATGTTTTCTTCGTTTCTCTGTTAGTATTTTCCTATTTCAATTCCCTGTTTGACCTTGAGTGCATGTAGAATAATTCAAATACAACAATCTACATTAGAGATGGCATAGAATTGTGATAACTATATCATGCAGTCCAGGCATGTATGTTTAACACATATGTTTGCAATTTAAATCTGAAGTTATAATCCAATATAGACAATAAAAGAAAATATTATGGGAAAACTATAATCATAGATTCTGTTCGTGTATTAACGGCTGGGAATGGTCAAAGATAGTCCCTTGTCCAACTCTAAATAGTCTGCCTTTGTGTCCTTCGATATTTTGCATATTTATTTTTAAACCAAGAGGTGGACCGATTTTCCTTGGGAAAAAGAATCTTTCGGAAACACATTACTAACATTTTCGCTAACCTTTCTAACTAGGAGATTTCCAGCTTTATTCAATAAGAAAGCTACATATTTTAGAAATTCAATGAAACAATATTTAATGATTACTTTGAACGTCTATTCCTATTACTAAAACATACGTAAACATGCAAAATCAACGATTTCCTACTTACTGCGTGTGCGCCGCCGCGTGAATGCAACTAGGTCAAGTACACGATGTGAATCATTTTTTCTACGATTACTGGTCGAGATGCAAAATTTTAATAACTCGTTTTATGCATCTTTGTTATCCTTATAACATTTACATTGAAATTCTGATGTTGCGAGATTTAAATAACAGAGAATCGCGTGATCAAAGCTCTCCATTTAAGAATGTAACTGATGTCAACTGTATCTGACAGTTATGGGTATATATAGATATGGGTATACATGGACAAAGTACCAGTGAAAAAATGTCTGTATGTAATTGAAGTGACTGAGTCGAGCGAGCCTGACACTCACGTTAGAACTCATATTAGATTCTGAATTTTTAAATATATATCACTTAATAAAAACGGACAAATTCTTAGTTGAAGTATTTAAATCAGCCAAAGAACTTTTTTTTATAGTGCAACTCCTGTAGCATCTCTAATTCGCGGAGGCTTTTGAAACGGACAATTAAAGGATTAAATATATACATATACTCTGAATCAGAACAATTGTATCTAATAGTACAAACAGTATGGTGATCGAACCCACAACACTTGATCACCATACCGGCAATTTCGCGTCTTCAACCACTGCACCAGTCGTACAATCGATATTATTTTTTTTTTATGGTATAGGGCGCAAATGAGCAGACGGATCAAAGAATGGTAAATGACTACCGCCGCCCATGGGCACCTACAACTCGAGAGTCACGAGTCCGTTGCCACCCTTTAAGGTGGGAGTAGTAGATTAGGGAGGGAGGGAGAGAGGAGAAGGGCGGGAATAGGGGAGAGGGGGGAGAAGGAAGGGTTAGGGCCTCCGGTAACTTCACTCACGCGCTGAAAAGCAATGCAAGCATTGCTTCACTGCCGGGTTTCTGTGAGGCCGTAGTATCACTCCGGTCGAGCCGGCCCATACGTGCCGAAGCATGGCTCTTAAATCGTCTAGTTATATTTAAAGTAGGTAGCAGTACTATCATAATAACAGCTTCTAATCATTTCATACTTCAAGAGTAATTGACACGTCATTCAATGAAATTAGATATGCTTAAGCAATCACGATGTTAGTGAGCTGTGAGAAAATATTCCTATGACAATGGGTAACGATATTTCAACTTTTTGAAGAATCAGCAGCTTTTACCTATCAATCAACCAATCAAATTATTCAATCATAATTAATTAAATTACGTTTAATCATCCTGATTAAATGTAAAATGCTCATCATCAATAAGATTTCTCTATTCTATCATTTAGTATTGTGTAGCGTATTTCAAAGCAAAAGTAAAAAAAATTGTCCATGAACTTTACCACTCGTTATTAAGGACTATTTTATACTAGCAGCGCCCCGCGGTTTCACCCACGTAAGTCCCGATCCCGTGGGAATATCGGGATAAAAAGTAGCCTATGCTTTAACCCAGGTCTCCAGCTATCTACATACCAAGTTTAATCGCAATCGGTTCAGTGGTTTTCGCGTGAAAGAGTAACAAACATCCATCCATCCATCCATCGAAACTTTCACATTTATAATATTAGTGGGATAGTGGGATATATATTCTCATGGCTATGCATATATTATTATTCTGTAAGAGTAAACAGAGATCTATAACATATTCATATTTCAGCAGCAAAAAAACTTACTATCACGTTTCATTTCATTTTCTACTGGGCAGGTATCCAAACTCCGTGTTAGTACTGACAATTCAAAAGTGCCCTACCCAGGAAACGGAGAAATAAAAACAAACTTAAAGAAAACCAAATCTTGGTTGACACATCCTCGGGTACTGGCACAAAGTCTACTCAAACCCGGTGACTAAGTGATTGGCTATCTGGGTAACAATTTACAGATGTTCTTTCTTGCAATCCTATACCGCCGTAGTGCAGACACTACGGCTGTATAGGAGCCAGACCTCTTGCCTTATTTTCTGTCTTTGTTAGATCAAGAAGAAGGCGAACTATTATGTCTCTTCACCATTGCTTTTTTCACCCAATGATGTTCTGAACGCAGCAGAACATTTAATGCAAAAGGCTATATCGCTTCTGTGGTCCGGGTGCACGAAGAAAAGGTTTTCTGGCCAGGCAACGGCTTTTTAAATTAGTCCTTAAGAAGGGCTTACTGCTGTTAAGAGCTAATTGAAAAACAGTCTCATGGTCCTTATTAGCATGCCCATTGCTCGTATTGTTTCCAGTCCATTTACTTATCATTGCTAGTCTAAAGCTTACTACATATTTTATCACAGGTCCCTTCACAATGATATTCCTATCAGCAACTATAACAAGGCACATCCTCACGACTTATAACGGGGACATTACTATGCTACACAACCCACATTTAGACAAGACCTAGGCAATGAATATTTGATTAGGTCACGAAGGCATTTAGGTACTGTTAGTATATATGTTGCGGTATCGTATGTTGATGGGTGACCGGTTATAAAAAGGCCACGGTGATACTGAACATCAAAGCGCAAATCATCATTCCTGACCGTGAGCAGTATAGGGATAAAGATATCTCGACACTACAGAATTATCCCTGTGACGCAGGGATTTCGTGATAATGTATCCCACCAACATGTTACAAATAACACTCTTCTTCTCCTAAACTACCATCCCGATATTTATGTTGATTTTTTTAAACTTGCATACTTTTGCACTTGAGTTGGTAGGTGGCGCTGTTATCTAGAACAAGTTCTTCAAAATTACCACAGGACAATTAAATGTTATTGGTAGTCATCAATCTAACACCACTGTTTTTTACAATAAAATTCAAAGCAACACTACTTGTATCTGTTACTTGGAACTGACAATACGAAATCGTTCGCCATCGTTCAACGCGACACAACTTTCATCCCTATCTCCTGGATAATTGGCAATCCACCAAAGTTTCTCCAGAATTTTTTTGCCTCGCACGTCCAATCTCTGTAACAAATTGTCGCCTGCGGTATTTCCGGGCCGATACGACTTTCAAATCTTCAAGAAAAGAGCGTACTCCCATCTCAAAAGCTGGCAACGCACTTGCGGCTCTTGAGTCGCAGGTGTCCATGGGCGACGGTAGTCTGCTTGTTTGCCCCCTATAATATAAAAAAATATTTTTAATTTGGTGACCCTTAAAACTAATACGTCTTCCGTGAAAACTCAATAGCATTCACATCATTTAAACATGTATTTGTAAAAACATCCAACGAAGTTTTATTGTGCGAAATAAAATGTGCAAACTACAACAAATTAATAAACTTAATCATCAGCCTATCGCCATCCACTACAGGACGAAGGCCTCCCCCAAGGAGCGCCGACTATTCTTAGGCAGTTCGCATCCATCCGCTGCCAGCCACCTAATTAGTAAACTTCATAGCATCTTATTAAGAGATTACATGTCACACTTCTTATGGTACCATAGTCAGCATTTGCAATTTTAGTATTCACAGAAAAATCCTTTGTTTTTAAGTCATAATAATTATTTAAAGCAGTTGTTATGATATCATATTACAAACAAAATGAATGGTATCATACTCCCGAGACATGCTAATTAGATACCTACTCAATATTTCACAATTACTACCTTGTACGGTCAGCGACATACTATAAATTGCTAACATTTTTTTTAAACACATAAACATTACAGTTGAAATTAAATATATAATCGGTTGAACACAAAGCTTTAATGAAACCGAATTAAATGCTTTCATTAGCAATGTTTCGATTCTTTGCAGTTTTTTAAATCAAATTGAGATTCTCTTCTTTCAAAATCAGTTCTTTCTGTTTTGAAACTTTCATCAGCGGTACAATTTAAGTGTCAAGCTTGATTTTCTACTGTAGTTGTAAGTGGCGTCTAATAGGAGTTACTCTGAAGTTGTGAGTTTGTAACGTATCTGTGTATGTGTGCACGTAATGAAGGTGTAACTTCCTATCATTATGTCAAATTGATAAATAATTATTATGCATTTTAATGTACAGACAGCTTGTGGAGTGTGATGTACTGTAAATAAGATAGGATTTATTTGAAAGAGTAGTGAAATGCAATGGTTTTAGAATTCCTTCTAGTAGAATTGTATTGCAGACAGAGTATTCTCCGACTAGATTACGCGGAGAATACCTGCTTATAGACATTGAAATAATGGTATAGGATAATAAAATAAGATGGTAATCAGAGTATGAACTTCTAACTTCTCCTTGGGGTCTAGTTAAAAATCAGCGCTCTTGTGGTTATCCGAATAGTTTGTAAAGTGATAACTTTATCACGTATAAATTTACCTAATGTTATTTTTAAAATAAAAATTTCTAATTCGTTTTTTGTCAAATGCACAAGGGTGTCCTGTATACCTTTGTGCAGAGAACTGACAGCAGTGACCGGAACCATTCTGCGGCATCATCAAACAGCGAGCTATTGCAATCATAAACGCCCAACGCATCAATGGCAATTAAGAGATGGAAGACCACGACTAGTTTAAGACACTCGAAGGCTTTGATAAAGGGTTATGATAACAAAGTATCTAAAGAACTTCTAGCTTAAAAGATACAAAACCTGTGCAGTAACACGGGTCCTTAACGGATACTGCAAACTGAACAAACACATTATGTTCAACCGAAAGTAGGAATACACAACATGCAGATTCTGTCGAAAGGCAGAAGAAACTGCAATGCATATTCTATGCTCTTGTGGCTCACGAAGTATTAACCTAGGGTTGCACATCATGTAACCACAGGAAGTACACTTATCCAGGCAAATCCGTACTGAATTCCTTTTAGGTGCCGTCACGAGACATCCTTTCTCAATTATTTTGTTTTTTTATAATTCTTGTCAACTGTGTATTTTCTTTTTTAAAGATTTTTTTGTGAAAATTAACACACTAGCCTCTATAAGATTTCATTTGCGTTTCTGTGAAATTTCTTTTGATTTGAATAACTATGACTTAAATTGACCCGTTAAAGTGATGCGATGCTCTCTCCTGTAGTACATGGAACCTTGGAATGCTGACAGTGTTCCTCCACAACAATTTAGGTACAAAATGACATTACACTTTGACAAGACTAGACTATAGTGTTTCCACATTTGTACTATTACAAACCTTCAACTGGGACTTCTCCCGTGGATCCTTGAATTTCAGTTCCTATATGTGTGGCGACTTCCACGTACAGCGAAAAACATACTTCAATGCCATCTAACGAAGACACACCGAAATACGAATCCTGTATCGCGCTATGAAAAGTTCTTGATTTGTATATTTATATCCAACTTTCCAACATCAACGGTTGGGCCGCGGTCCGTCATGCTTGATCACCTAGCGTGGTCGGAGGATCCTCCGTTTGCATAGGAGGGATGTAACACCCGTTCCTGCACATTATGTGTACACATTTTATCTGTTTACAAAATTTGACCCAAATTTTAAAAATACTTAAATCTTCACTAACTGTATTAATAATATATTTGCATATATTAGATGTTGCATGTTCAGGTAAGAAAATATATTGGTCGAAAAAAGTAATTAAATAAAATATTAGTTTTTTTTGTTAACGGTACCTATAAGATTATTATCTATTGTTGAATCGTGCAACCAAAGCTTTAGTGACTAATCGTTTAATGCCAATACTAATACTTGAATTGCTTAATAAGCGATGTATAATGATCATATTTATATTACGTTTTATAGTAAACTAATACTGTATTTAATACGATCTTATTTAAAATATTTATGGAAATACCTACATGCTATAATTGCTTGTTTATATAAGACTAGCAACCCGCCCCGGTTTCGCACGGGAGACATCTTCAACAGTTATCATCATATTTCAACCAATTTACACAAAACCTTAACAAATTATATATTTAAACCTTTCTCATGAATCGCTCTATCTATTGGTGAAAATCGCATGAAAATCCGTTCAGTAGTTTTTGAGTTTATCGCGAATAGACAGACAGACGCAGCGGGGGCCTTTGTTTTATAATATGTAGTGATTAACGTGATGATTTTGTAACATGTACATACCTTTAAAGTGCCTGACTTTTCGACCAGAACTATATAAATGACTGTCTATCAATCTTTCAGGTACACCGTTCGTGGCCACAAGTTTATGGCGTTATAGTAAAGCGGAATCATCTTTTTTTTTACCTTACATTAGATATTGTTATACTAATATTATAAATCTAAAGAGTTTTCTTGTTATGATTATTTGTTTCTTAAACGCTAATCTCTGGAAGCTGGAGCCTTAGGAGCTTAGCAGTGACCATAAATAAAAGTAAATGGATAGTCTTCGAATAATGTTCAACCGAGGTGAGAGTGACCCACACTCAAGGCTTACTTCTTCACGGCCCTTTATTGTTTACACTCTGCTAAACAGAGAAACAGCCGACAAGACAGTATGAGCGACATTCCCGCCTCGGCAAAAAGTCATTCGGAGGTAGCAACATCTAAAAAAAAGAAGAATGTGCTCCAGTTGCCCAAATCAGGACGTGACGTGGACATGGTCTAACACGGACCTTCGTTCGGCCAAAACAAACTTCTGAAATTTCTAAGTTCTTGCTCCTATTAACACCTTCTTTGCTCCACTTAATTTCCTCATTAAACGCCTTAGTGCCGTCATTTTCCGGTGAATTACTTACTTAAGTGCACTAAGCCCTTGCGTTCCTACTTAGTACTTCCATGTATATAGCTTAGAACTCTATGGATTATCTGTGGTGAAGTTTGTCACTGCCAAAGGAGAAGAGTTGTAAGGTTTTATGCAGAGCTCTCAAGAATATATAAATTAAGAAAAGTTTGTGGTATACTTTTTTTTTTTTTTTGCCTGTGGAAACCCCCCCGGGCCGTCACCCCACCGGGGTTTTCGGTGGGGCGGTGTGTCGGAATCGAACCGACTAAAACCACACGGTGTGCCGTACTGCGCCTTAAGTAGGAGGGATCCGGGAACTGCTTTATTAAGACATCCGGAACGTGGTATACTTGCCCTAACTTTGGCCACTTAAATCAAAGAACGTTTCATCTTTTGCCATAGCTTTTGCAACATTCTTTAAGCAAAGTAGTTCTTTGGTTTTTAGACACATACATGACTAGTAAAAATGAAGTTGAAATACGCTGCAGTTCGAGCCAAAGTACATTTATTAAACTGATTGCTCCACTGCCTCCCAGTTTCAGTTATTCAACCATCTTCAAATTAGTAGAATGTTTCTGTTAACAGCCATTTCCTCAAATGATCCTAAGGCTACCCGTAATGTTCAAACCCATAAACTCAATCGCTTACTGCATAATACACAACTATCACGCAACATAACACAAACTATTTTAAAATAGCCAAAGATTGATCACCTCAAGTACCTAGGAGTAGCGGTCGGTTGTACGTAAAAAACAACGACTGATTAGATAATGATGCCTTTGTCATTAGATAGAGAAGGCAAAAAGTGTCGAGTCTTGATAGTCGTTTCAGGGTTGACAAAAATTGTAATTAAAGATAAAAACTAAAAAAAAACGAAAGAAAAAGAAGTTCTGGATAAAGTGGAGTAAACTGGTCTGAATTAAAACATGAATAACAGTTGGCACGAAAAATAAGTTAGCATAAAGAACCTGTTTGGAGGAGAAATAATCCAGGGAACTGTGATCTGCCACTACGACGATTCACCATGTCTAAAATAAAAAGATAATTCAGATAACTCCTGTAAGCAAGATATAAGGAATAAATAATCATCATCATCATCATTTGAGCAATGTGATGTTTACCGATAACCATTGCCATCTTATAAAGACTTCGCTAAAAACGTAGTTGCCACCAATCAGTGTATCTGTTAAGAAACAAATGACTAAGTAGTTAATATAAAAAAACTTATCATTCTCATAGTAAAATCAAAATAATAAGGAATAGCTATTTTATGTTATAAAGTGTCAACCCTAATTCATAGAACAGAGCTACTGTACAGTTCAAAAGCCGATCACGAGCCACAATTGTCGATAGCGAACGTGAACCAATACTTACCTATAACCACTACAGTAACAATTTTTGTTTTTTTTTCTAAACGTGCCGAAACTTCTTGGCTTGATGCAGTCTTTTTTTTTAGGTTAGTAGCTGATATTGTTAATTAGGATCTTTAATTAATACCAACATTTTACAAAAAAAGTAAGATTAGCAAGAAATCTGAAATTGAGAGACCGCAGACAGACATCTAGAGTAATTTCATTTATGTATTCTGATCTAGAACCATATACACAATGTAAATATGAATATACATACATACAAAAGTGATTTCCAACGATTAGGTAAATGCAGTCTTTCGCATTTTTCGTGGGAGAGCCATGCTACGGCATGGGCATAATGTGCGGGCTCGCCCAGAATGATACTCTGCAATGCTTTGTGTTTCGCCTAGTGAGTAAGGTTACCGGAGGCCCTAACCCTTCTCTCCCCCCTCTCCCCCTCTTACACCCTTCCCCTACTCCCACCTTAAGGGCCGACCCTTAAAGCACTTGTGACTCTTGAGTTGCAGGTGCCCATGGGCGGTGGTAGTCACTGACCATTAGATGACCTGTCGGCTCGTTTGCCTCCTGTCCCTTAAAAAAAGTCTTAATCTTATTTAACTAATAGACTAAAATCTAAAATACAAAGATCAATTGACTTGTCAAACAGTGAATCTATGGCAATGCCTTCCCAGAACGCTAGATCATCTATTACAATTATATTATTAATTCATGGGTCCACATTTTGAAGTGAATGGTGATCTCATACTGCATTTATGGCGTATTGGGCAATACAGCTATTAAATTGCTTGTCTATCATTTATGATTACTACTAACAATACCATTTACCATATTAGGCCTTGCAAAACAGCTATACATAATGGCTGAGAACTAGGTTCTTTTTTTCAATTTTCTGTTGATATATGAAATTAAGAAGAAGCGATTATATGTATGCCAATGCTTTTAGATAATAGCATAATACCAGCGCTGCTTCTTACGAAGTAGCACAATGCTAAGCCAACGACCATTTTTGAATCATGCAGAGGTATTTATTTTAACTTACTGTGATAAACGAAAGAAATGAGTCCCGCGGGCTCGACCGGAGTGATACCACGGCCTCACAGAAAACCTGCAGTGAAGCAATGCGGCGTTTTTTCGCCGAGTGAGTGAGGTTATCGGAGGCCCTAAGCCTTCCCTCTCCCTTCCACTCTTCCCGCTGTCGCTACTCCCACCTTAAGGGCCGGCAACGCACTTACCATCAGGAGAACCATTTGCTCGTTTGCCTCCTATACCATAAAGAAAAGGAGTTACACGCGAGCCCTTTTCCTAAGGCTGCCTATGCTGTTTTCATGTTTATGTGTGTGTATCTTTCATGACGTATTCTAACATGCCCACGTATTTTCAAATTTTGTATTATCAATGACCGCCAATTTAGTTACGGGTTAGCAGACATTAATTTTGAATACACCTTCAATTAAAACCGTCATAGTTACCGTGGTAGCAAGATCCATGTCAATGCCACTTGGTATTAGTAAGAATATAATCAGCATTAGGATACATTATTTTGTAAACATAGTTTTAAGTTACAAACGCGTGTCGGGTGTTTGTACACTGATAATGACGCGTGTGTATCTTAGAATCAGGTTTCAGTTCAACCTGATGTAATAATGTAATTTGCTACTTATATTGAACCAGCTCAGAATTTTTTTTCTTTGTTCTTAGCAGGAATACAAGTATGTAGGACTTAGCAGATTACTGGTCAATATCTTTATTAGAAGATTGTAGGTAAACAGGAAGATCGCCTAGTACTAGGGTTGTGGGGGTCTGAGGGCGGTCGCTCCACGTAAAATATCGTATTCTCTGCTTAGTTTGGATCTAGATAGGGGGGAGGGAAGGGTTAGGGCATCCGGTAACCTCACTCACTCGGCGAAAAGCAATGCAAACATTGCACCACTGCCGGTTTTCTGTGAGGCCGTGGTATCACTCCGGTCGAGCCGGCCCATATGTGCCGAAGCATGGCTCTTCCACGATAAAAACATATACCTACTTATCACTACATATTATAAAACAAAGTCCTCCGCCGCGTCTGTCTATCTGTCTGTTCGCGATAAACGGAAAACTACTGAACGGATTTTCATGCGGTTTTCACCAATGGATAGAGTGATTCAAGAGGAAGGTTTATATGTAGTATACATGCATATTATTGTAGAGAAAAGTCGAGAAATTCAAAGATTTGTAATGTCATATCGTAACAAACATTTTTGTGCGCTTACATTGCAAACGCTGGCTAAACCTTACGAGATAGATCAAATTAATGTACTACGGAATTGTATATCTTAAAAAGATCAATAAAAAAGTCCGCGATGGTGTATGTTTATCTCCTAAGGATAACCCACAGTAACCATTTTTATCTTTTACATAATACAAAAAAATTATGGGTTATTTATCAAACTATTTTAAACAATACAGTATTATTCCTTATCCAATTAAATACATTAAGTACGTTGTGCATTTCATGCAGATCAAAATTGCCCTTTACAGCATATAATAAAAATTAATATCTTAGAAGATATCAGAGATTTAAAAAGAGGGGGCAGAGCGGCTGGCGGGTCGAACCGATTTTGATAATTCTTTTTTGTTAGATAGGATAGGGTCAGGTGGCCAACAGTGAGCCAGTGGTACACAGTTAACCAACACTCATTCGGTATGAACCCGACGTTACCAAATCGTGCTACGAACTCGATTCGACTTGTTTTCCGTCTCCTCCCGCTCTCCCCAGTCCACGGCGCGCTCCCGCCAGAAGGGCACGTGTGCCGCGTTGTTTTACTGTTGGCGTCGAAAAAAGTAAGAAAACGTAAGTCCATTTATTTCTTTTCTACAACCATTGTATATTCATTTTCATTATGTTTCACCAATTACACATGAAAAGTGACTATTCTTAAATATGTTAGATATTTTGTTACCCTTTGATTTTGTTTTATTAAATAGTTACATAACTTCATACGTGAAAAAACGTTCCTAGTACACAGTGGCCCACAAACATAGGGTACACAGTGAACCATAGTTCACTGTGTACCCTATGTTTGTGGGCTGAAGGCTGAATAAATTGTAGTAGTGTAAATTGTAGTACTGTGTAAATTAATTAACTTTTACCTAAATGTTAAGTGATTTTTTTCTAATTTAATAATTTTACTATTTTAGAATGGGTCGAACTAAAACTGAAAATAGAAAAAAAGGCGGTCATAATGCAAAAGATATGATGAAGGCGATATATCTTGTAAAAGACGGTATGAGCATCCACAAAGCAGCAGATAAATGTTATTTAAAATATTCAACTTTAAGAAGATATGTGGAAAAACACAATACGCAAGATATAGAAAACAAATGTGAAACAGATGAGAAAGAACTGGAAGCGCCATGTTCAACTTCCACTTTGTTGTCAATATCTCAAGAAATGGCCCGTCTTCCAATTACAGACGCTGCTGTAAATGAATCTCACACTATACCGATACATGTCAAGTCTGATTCATCAAAACCCTCAACTTCAAAACAAGACACAAGTTTCATAACATCGAAAATGCTAAGACATCCTCTCAAAGCAGGTCCTCGAAAAAACAAAAGACGTAGGCCTTTCGGCAAAAGTATGATAGCGACAGATAGGAGGAGAATTATTTGTGACTGACAGTGAAGATGATGAAAATATGATACTGGATGATGAAATTATTGCAAAGCCTCTGCCCAGAAACCCAAGAGTGGGTGAATATGTTATTATTTTGATAGAAACAAATAAGAAGAAAAAATATTATTATATTGGATAGATTTTAGAAGAGTCAGTGGAACCGGAATATGATTATTTTGTATCCTATTTAAAACTGAAGAGTAAAGTTTATCATAAATTTGTTGAACCGCTGGAACCTGATATGGCAGGGGTTATGCTAAATGACATAAAATTTATACTTCCTAATCCCAAGGTTGAGGGCAGTAGTCGTCGCCAAGGAACATACACATTTCCAGTAAATTTGTCACTTTTGTATTTTCCTTTATAATTTTATAGTGATTTTGTTTCTATTAGGTATGTTACAGTACTATGTTAATTCTTTCTATAAGTTTTAGTATCTTAAAAATTTGATTATAAGACTAGTTAAAAGGCTGTTTAAATTTATAAGGTAGACTTAAAAGAGCCAAGCTTTATTAATATAGTCAAAGTTCCTAATTAGATTTCTAACAAGTGTTTTTTATTCTGAGTTTATATGATTATTGCTGTTAAATGCAAATAAATAAACAATTTTTAAAACCAATTATAAATATATTATTGTTCTGAACAACATTCCTTTTCAAAATTCCCTATTCAATTATAAATAAAGAAAAGTAATTAATACGATGGCTCACTGTGTACATAGTGGTTCACTGTCGACTACCCCCCCGGTTCACTGTGTGCCTATGGTTGCACACAATGGCCCAATCGCCATCTTTAAAAAAAATGATAATAAATCTAATTTTAGAGGAGTTAGAGTTGAATTTTGTATGTAAAACAAATCTGTAATATATCTCCTGTCGTCTAATCAAAATAGATCTTTAATACAGTCACGTAGGGTGAATTTTTGAAGGTTCTAACTTTTACTGGTTCATTGTTGGCCATGTCACCCTACCTCAAGGGTGGTCCCATGTCAAGGAAGTCAGGATCTGATGATACGATCCTGATAAAATTGAGAGAAATCCTCGAAAATTGTAGGAACGAATAATGTTTCTGTTTACTTTTTATTACTTTCTGAGGTTTTTGCGTTTAGAATCATCATCATATCAGGTAGCTGAGATAGTGATGAAAAAAAATCATATTATAAAAATCTTCACTAGATATCACTACATATTATAAAACAAAGTCCCCCGCCGCGTCTGTCTGTCTGTTCGCGATAAACTGAAAAACTACTGAACGGATTTTCATGCGGCTTTCACTAATAGACAGAGTGATTAATGAGGAAGGTTTAGATGTATAATTTGTACCCGTGCAAAGCTGAAAAATGAAGCTAAATGATGAGAAATAAAAAAATAATCTATACGTCATAGAACTCACAAAGATAAGTGGTAACGTACCCATAAGCCTTGAAACACCAGCCTTTTATAGGGCTTGGATAAAAGGTTGACTTTAACCTGTGCCGTACCTGCCTGGGCGACCGAACTTTAGCAGGTGTTTTTTTTTAATCGTAACTTTAAACGCGTTTTATTGTCACTTAAAAGCAAAACCTTGTCGTACTACAACATTTGATCCAAATAGTTAGAGTCGTTTCAGAGATACACGTAATATACCCTTCGACATATAATCCCGGGTCCTTTAAGCGGGGCGTGAATAAGCATCACTCGAGGCCGTCAAACTGGGGGCCACCATTTTAGTATCATCCATTTCTATAATAGTGGTCTTCAATCTTTGGACCTCACTTTAGCTTTCCATCAGGCGGTTTGAACTCATTCTGACGTGTCATTATAAGAAACAATTATACTATTTAATTTTTTTTTTCGTAGGCCAGGATAACTTGAACATTATATAGACTTACGTACTATGGCAAGTTAACATATTCTACTGGACCCGTGAAGTTTAATGTAGCGGTTTTCACGTAATTTTTAAATTTGTAATACAATTTTTTTTTTTATTTTAACGTGGGGGATGGGGGATGCTTCGGCTTCGGATACCACGGCCTCACAGAAAACCGGTAGTGAAGCAATGCTTGCATTGTATTTCACCACGTGAGTGAGGTTACCGGAGGCCCTATCCCTTCCCTCTCCCCTATTCCCGTCCTTCCCCTATCCCACTCTGCCCTCTTCCTACTCTTCCCCCCTCCCCCTCTTCTCCTACTCCCACCTTAAAGGGCGGTAACGCACTTGTGACTCTCGAGTTACAAGTGCCCATGGACGGCGGTAGTCATTTACCATCAGGTGACCCGTCTACTCGTTTGCCCCCAATACCATAAAAAAAAAAATTGTTACAAATTTTAGACTTTTGGACTTTTTCTATACATAGGCTTTCAAATTTCAGATTCTTTCGATCGCGAAATATTACGAATAATTTTCTTCACGTAGGCTTGTATACCCAACAAGCATTGCTTCGTTTAAAGTTATACTCAGTACAAGTATGAGTGAGACGCAAGACCTTCAAAGTTTATTGAGTTGTTTATTGTCATTAAATTATAATATTCCGCGTTACTTAACTTATATATATTTTTATCATATCGTATTACAGTGATGGTATCTTTAAAACACTGAGTGTATAGACCTGGCTTTTCTTACGGTTAATTACGGTCGAATTGAACGTTTGCAGTCCGTGGCTTATTTTTGTGTGGTCCAAGTTAAAAACTGATGACAAGAAAAGGGTTTTAAGCGCTAACCTCTTTTTATTTTGTTTTTTTATAGAGTTCTCCAGCGCTTAAAACCCTTTTCTTGTCATCAGTTTTTAATTTGTAGGTATTACATACTTTTGAATTGCCTGATAAAGAAAAACACTTTTTACTGTGGAGACATTTTCTATGCACCTTTTCTTTACCTATAGAAAATGTGTTAATCTAATCCAAAACGTAAAGACCTCTAAGACGTCTAATTGTTTTTTAAATGTACGCTTGCAAATGCATGAGTAATAGTATCATACTTGACTGACTGTCCTGTTGATCTAGTGGTTAGTGATCCTGTCTTCTGAGCCAGAGGTCGTAGGTTTGATTTGCAGCCAGGACAAATAATTGTATGATGGGCATGATCATTTGTTCTGTATCTGGGTGTAATTTATCTAAAATATGTACATATGTAGTTAGAAATATATAAGTATGTTTATCAGCAGAAGTAACAAGACTGTTGCCATAGTAAAGGCTCTGTCTAGTTCGAGATCAGATGGCCCTGTGTGAGATGTGTCAAGTTATTATTATTATACTTCAAATATTTATATGTCATATAGGATTCCTTCATTCCGCATTCATATAACTTTAGATATGATTACAAGTAGGTAAGACGTATATCTATAACTTCATTTCTAAAGGGCCATGCAAAAACATGTGTTACTCAGTATTGCGGAAATGCGGAACACTTGAATAAATGGTCGCTATTTCTTATCACTTGCGGCACCTAAGTGTTGGTGGTAAAACAGACGGTCTCTTTGAGACGCAACTCGACACCACGAACCGTCGCGGCTCGGCTTCTATACGAGACGTAATTAGAAACTAAGATAACGTTTAATGTGATCTGAAAATACTTAATGCGATGTTGTTGCGTATTACGAGTAAGTTGTCGAAGCTCCTGGTGTAGGAAATGAATAACACTTGAAGTTAATATAGATATGAAACTTAGATGATCATCTGATCTAACTTAATCAGTCTACATCATAGAATTGTTAGTAATACAGTAAAACGCAAGCAAAGGATGATGTGGGGTTCAGTGTTTGTGTAGTTTCGTCTAGAGAGTGCTGTGCATTTTCTTTTTTAAGTTTTGTAACAATGTATGAGAATGTAATATCTATCTTGTGGCTACTTTGACCATTAGAATCAACGAATTATGCATGTAAAAATGTCACCGTAACCAAAGTCCGTTTTAAACACCAAATGCATCACCGTGCAAAAACTTTTTAATGCCATTTATTAATAACCAAACCATGTATATTGATTGGAAAACAACATGTCAGGAGGGCAATTCCACAATTTAACACCCATCGACAAAAGGAATTGTTAAACTCCATGCCGTTAAAACAATAGACTATCTATGGATTAGATATCACGCTTGCGGGACTAGTTCACTTCAGAACCTTCCAATACTAATGCCAATTAACAACAATATATATACACACACAAACAAACACACACACACACACACACACACACACACACACACACACACACACACACACACACACACGCACACACACTCACACACACTCACACTCACACTCCCACGTTTACTCACAGACACATAAATAACAAATAATTATAAAGTTTACGTATCTATATTTCGCAGTATTCGAACAACTGCGAATGTAACCAATTTCCACGTTGTTTGTCCTTACAAGCCCTTGACACGAATTTATAAGCTAGCAGATAATAATGCACACCTGTGTCTACGTAATAGTTATTGGATGTTTTTGTTGAGGGACAATTATATTGAGGTAGACGTGGCGGCGGCTAAGATTGATTATTGTTTAGTTATAAACAACCACAGTAATCTATTGGCCACAGTACGATATCATTATTAATAAATTTTGGAAGGAAGTTATGGTTAGGTTGGAATTCCAGAGTTCCATGGGATGAAGGTTTTTGGGTTGGTAACGCACAAGTAACGGTAGCGGTGTTACGAATGTTTATAGTCACCAGTAATTGGTTTTAAATTGGTGGCTCGTGTGCTTGTTGGCTTACTTACTTGTATAAAAAGAAAGAAAAATGTCACTAATTTTAGTAAAAAAATAGGACCTTAAAAGCATTAGTAGAGAATTTTCCAAGTTTGTATATGTGTGAAGGGTAGTCTACGTAAACACACGGCACGTATTTAAAAAACCGGCCAAATCGAACTCGCGTGATTGTTATGTATAAATTTAACATTTTAGTTGTAGAGCATGTCCTCCTATACAATTCAACTGTAAATGTAAGTTTGTACGTATAGTATTGACCGATTTACCATGTTGTTTTAAGACCGTAGACTTCTTTTAAGTTTTTCCGTAATTTATATAAAAATAAGTAAAGAAAATATATATTTCTCTCTCTCTCTCTCTCTCTCTCTCTCTCTCTCTCTCTCTCTCTCTCTCTGTACTTTCTAATTTTTAATCCGGTCGAAGTTGGGATTTATTTTGCTGAGAAAGCTTATATTTCGTTTATAGAGAATCAAGAAATGCCAGGATTTATTTGCAAATGTCTAGTTAAAACAATAATTTAACAAAATCATTATGAGAACAATGATTATAGGACATTATCAATATAGTATGTGCATCTAGACAGGTTAAGACATATTATTTATATTATTATAACTGGCCTGTTGTTCTAGTGGTTAGTAACCCTGACTACTAAGCCAGAGGTCGTGGGTTCGATTCCCACCCAAGACAAATAATTGTGTGATGAGCACGATCATTTGTTCTGTGTCTGGGTGTAATTTATCTATAATATGTATGTATTTAGAAATATATAAATTTGTCTGGTTACCATAGTACAGGCTCTGCCTAGTTTGGGATCAGACGGCCGTCTATGAGATGTGTGAAGTGAAGTTATTATTTAACACAATTTTTTCAACATTGAACCCCACTACTTTTCAGGCTGTCTCAACAGCTTATCAGTTATCCTAAACTATAAATACACTTCAGCATTGATTTGTAAACTAAAATAATTACATAGACGTCTTACATCTGGTATATAATTAATCAAATTTCGCAGCAACGAACACCGGCTCCAATTAAATTCGCTTGAATAGTTAAAATTAAATTCAGAAAACGCCCAAGCGTTAAAACAATATGACATTGAATGCACTATAACAATGAGTGCACTATAACCATATACACCCATAAACTTATAGATACCTAATAGTAGAGATGGCCTAGTGGTCGAATAACGACCATGGTTTATTTCATTGGCCAGTATAACTAGAATTACGTTAGTATATTAAGTTTATGCATACACCTATGTATGTTTCATATAAAATATATGTGGTGAGAAAAATATGTCTTCAATATGCATTAATAGCATTTATTGGTTTTGAAAAACTAAGTTAGCAAACAAGCTTACTTGTGACCTTAACCGCCAGCTGGAACACAAAACTAAGCTAATAATAACTGGTTATTCGCTGTCTTCTGTAGTGTAAAAGCTCAAATTCTAGCAGAAATTTGCTATGACTTTCATTGTGATGTTTAATAACCTTGTTTCGCAGTATAATCTTAAATTATTTGAAAATGTTCATTTCATAAAATAAACTAAAAATAATAACTAAACTAGTAATAATAATAACTTCACACATCTCACACACGGCCGTCTGATCCCAAACTAGGCAGAGCCTGTACTATTATGACCAGACTGCTGATAAACATACTTATATATTTCTAAATATCTAAATATCACTACCTACATATTATAAAACAAAGTCCCCCGCCGCGTCTGTCTGTCTGTTTGCGATAAACTGAAAAACTACTGAACGGATTTTCATGGGGTTTTCATTAATAGACCGAGTGATTCATGAGGAAGGTTTAGGTGTATAAATTGTACTCGTGCGAAGCCGGGGCGGGTTACTAGTTATAGATAAATTACACCCAGACACAGAACAAACAGAACAAATGATCATGCTCATCACACAATTATTTATCCAAGTGGGAATCGAACCCACGACCCCTGGCTCAGCAGTCAGAGTCACCAACCACTAGGCCAACAGCGTTCCTGAGTAAAAATCAGCACACCATTTACTTTTTAATATTAAAAATGTATGAAAAAACCCATCAGCGATTCAAACATGTAGGTTCTGTAAATCCCACCTTCAATACAACAAGCTATTGTGAAAGTGTTGGCATTTCACGATAGCGCATAGGGCCCTAGCAGGGGCATCACGAGCTCACTGACATTTGCGCCAATAGCTAAGGCAACTGAAGATTACCATTGATTTAATACTCTAATTGTATTTGTTTTGTTTGTTATGTTCATCAATAATGTTTCGTTCATTTGCTCGCAGAAAAATGGAGTTTGGTTGTTGTAGTAATACATTAAGAAATTTATAATAATTATAATAATTAGACGGCTGGATCAAGGGACTGATGCAGAAGGCAGTGGTCTACTATTTTCTTATATTTTTAAATATATATATTATTTTGTAGAAATTTAAAAATGTAATTTATAAGTATTAAGTTGAATAAAGAGGAATAATAATTAGAGATCGCCTGGTGGCCAATTTTCGACCAAACTACATAATAATGTATTTTTTACCTATTCATTACAGTTTAAATTGAACTGTTATTGTTAGACTTTCTGTGCTATGACAGGTCCGAATATATTAGAAGCGTGTTGCTTGATGCACGTGTTGCTCAATTTTTTTTCTGACCTGTCATCAAAGGTATCATTAGCACTGTCGTCTGTCTTCGTTTTCGGGAGCGTTTCGCTAACACCCGGTATGACAATGGAACATTTACATGAAACACTGAAAGGGCATGACTCTAGCATGCACTTACAAAAAGAATTTTTGAAAAAAACCCCATCCATTTACAAATACGACTGTTTCAATTTCCAGGTACTATAACTTCCGTTTCGAATAAAAGCAGGTGGAATGTGTAAAGTTAAAGATTTTATATTTTTTAATTTGGCATTTTTCGTTCCGCTTCTAAGAAAATCCATGAAAACTAATTTCGAAAACTTTTTAAAGTAGTTTTTGTGGTTTTTCTTCTATTTTTTGTGTCTTCACGCCCGTCGTTAATGTGTGTGCTTTTAGTGATAATTCCTTACAATTTGGATCCTTGTATTTTTACGAAATGTATTTCATTCTACAATAAAATCAAGGTAATTATTTTATTGCTTACATAGTGCGTAGTTTTATCGTGGAAATTTGGTGTGTGTGTATGTTTATTCATCGGATATGAATTTTCTTCTAAAATTCTACAAATGGTTGTAACTATAGAACCACTTCTTCTTTCCCTCTCAGGACATCCATACTATAATCATAAAGTACACAGCCCTACAAATTATACAAAAATCTTATATGAACAAAAGGTTTTCTATTTCCAAACAACTATTTCTCCCATCTGCCATACCCCAACCAACTTAAATATTTATCCCTTAACTTGCTGAGGGCCTTTCATGTGTGATCTGTAGTCTTACCTCGTCATTTTTTTTCTGAAAAAAAATATAAACAACTGAAACATCAAAGTGTACCCCACACCGCGTTTAAAAAGTGAGTTTAATATGAGTATAAAATTACATTGTTCTTACTGTAAATGATGAACTTGGGGCGGTATTTAGAGTAAAAGAGTGCATCAGTGGATACTAGATATCAGTAAGTAAGTAAGCTGTAAATTAGGGAATTATTTCGTGTGTGTAGTATTCCGCACGACACAGGTTCTTCTTCGTTGTCAGTTATTTTAAAAATAGTTTTGAAGATGTATATTTGTATAATGCTTACGAGCACAATAGTCAGAGTTAAACTTCTCATTGCGCGTGAAATGTAAAATATATGCAATCTGAACTCTGTCCTTTATACCGCTAAAACGGTATCCACACGATACAATGTTACTACCTGATCAGATTTGTGATTGAATTGGCATACGAACAGATTTCGCGCTCACACATCGTAACTAAATCGCCAATTTTTATTTGAAAACATTCAGAATAAGTCTGCTTGCTATTCTGTTTATTTATAATGACAATATTGAAGTGATTTAAACAATCAAAAAGTGAACATAGGCCTTCCCCAATTTCCCAAACTCCTACATTTAATACGGAATAAATATCGACTAGAGCGACCTCAAAAACATTTACCTACTCTGAATTAACAGTTTGCGGTCACGCACTGAATAATATTTTAATGACGACATAAAAGGAGATACCTTTTTAAAGCGACTAAAGGTCTTTAGCGTAGAAAGTTACTGATCATTAAGACCACATCGCTACTAGACATTTAAAAAATGTTACATGAGATGTATTTCTGTCTTCGTATTTCTTTTACATATTCCGTACTCGGAACTCCGAAATACCCCAGTTCCAAATTAAGGGTGTGTTTACATTTGTGACTAAATTTATAAACAACGATATACATAGATGGCACGTGTTACAGTGTCATAAAAATTGTTGGAACAACGCATCTGGTGTGGTTAGTGTACACCAGGCTTTAAGCTGTATGTCCATGAAATAAAAAAAAAACTTACGCAGCAATGTTAAAATGAGGAATTGAAGGAGATAGGTACATGTTATTAAAAAAATAAAAACACCGTAATAAGTCTGAACCTTTAAAAAAAACTTTACTTTTTTCTAAATCAATCATTGGTGTTATTTCATAGTAATGTATTTAATTAGAATTTCTTTATCGTAAATATAACCATACATTTAAATCATTAGACGTACAGACTTTAAGAAGTAGCCCGAAAGACCAAGAGACGCTTGGCTGAGGACAAGGGGCAACGGCGGTCCATCTTTACATATTTTGTAAAACACACACACGTTTAACCTCCTTGAAAATGTTTCTAAAACTTGTGCGCCTTTGATTTTAATTCTTTATGATGTATGACTATGCTATTATTACTATGTATACGCTATACCATGTTGTGTATATGTATACAGAGTTTAAGCAAGGTGCAGGCGAGTACGAAATCTGACAAAAAATAGAATTTTGGTTATAAAATGTCTATTTGTCACAGATTTTATAGGAGATAGTGATTTATAACGCAGGGTTTTATGTGTAATAAAAATGGCGTAAATGTTGAAAGTTGAACGTATTTAGTGTTTAATGGTATAATTAATTTAAACTATCGATATAGATTTTATTACAAACAAAAGCATATTGTGTGTTTTATGTAAGACATGCTAATTTTAATTATGCATGCCTGTACTGCATGTTAGGATCTATATTTACATTTGATAACTCTATTTGAGTTTTTATACTACAAAGTTAAACAAACAATTGCGGCCTCATGGTCTACAGTTACACACACAGTGGTTATAAACACTTACAACACCAATGGTGTCAATCACTCGTTGCCAATTTACCCTACCTCCCTCTGTAACTCTGAACCAATCAACACTGTTATATTAAACAAACAAAGATGCATTACGGAATGTTTTGCAACGTTGTATTAAAGCGCGAATCAACGCCACGTCTGATTTATGTCGTTCTTCTTGGAGCTATTGTTGTTACTGACACGGGTTTTCCACTTCTGCCAATAAGGGCCTTTTTAATGGACTTCTAAAAAGGAGGAGGTTCTCAATTCGACTGTATTTTTTTTTAAGTTTGTTACCTCAGAACTTTCGACTGGGTGAACCGATTTTGTTGATGCTTTTTTTATTTGAAAGCTGGTGCTTCCCGTGTGGTCCCATTTTAATTTGGTCTAGTTCTGATAATTGCATCCATGAGAAAACCATATAAGTCTTTTATGGAATAGTTTTTTTTTTAAGTATTTTTTTTTTTTAATGAATTATTCAAAGCCGCATACGCGTCACATATACTTACTTATCGTCAACTATAGTCTAATTGTAAAGCTTGCAGTTCGTCGATGGATGTAGGCGCTTCCAACAGGTCTAACGGAACTAACTGAAATCATGATGATGAAGATAACCTAATGTTCCAAGCCAAAAAGGGTTTCATATGCTTAATTATCACCATTGGTGTTTATAGGTTACCAATAAAATTGTAAATAAGTTTACGATCGCCTGATGCAATTAACACCCCTAGTATTGCAAGCTGTCATAGGCCCTATTGCAAGCTTACTACCTGGTATAATATTAATTCCTTTATTATACTTTATACTTAATTTGTATGCACTACAAGAAGTATGTAAATTTTCTGTTTGAAATTTATAGATTTAATATTTATAGTTTTGTATCTTGTTTCAGGTAAGTATCGGATACAGATATAGAATACAAAGTTTCTTACAGAAGAAAAAAAAGGGTAAGTATTGCTACTGCTAACTGTGTTTATGCCTTCAAGTAGGGGAAGAGCTGGGTGTACTTCAACACAAAGTGACTTTACGATCAGGTTTGGTGATCAGGGCTAATGAAGGGTAATGATTCTATATAGTAATCAGTTTATAGATACCGGTGTATCAAATGAAGTGCGAAGGGGTGGAATTACTTCAAAATTCGGATTTTCGTCGATAGTTGGCATTTAGCGCGTCCTAAATGCAAACTGGCCAACTGCATAGGATAAACTACCTGCCTTCATAAGCATCACTATATTTCAAGTTATCTTCGATTATATTAAATCAATACCTTGAGATTGAAAAGGTTAAAAGTTCCTTTCCTGAAGCTAAACTATTAATTAGATTTCTAGAGAAGACAAGGGATAGAAAAATCAAATAATGATATGAATACCCAAGTCCAGTAGACATTCTTCAAACTACTTCTCAACATACAGCCTTTTCAGTTTCAACTCACAACTCTACTTCCAAAAATATTGTCTGTCAGTGAAATCCTAAATAAATAGTTAACATTTGTTTTTGTAATATTCAGAATTGCCTTGTTCTGAACTTTGTTTTTCTGATTAATCACAGTATTAATAGTCTGATTGAAAACAGTAAATTAAACAAATTACTATTGGGCAATATTATAAGAATTAAATAGTTCCTAAATAGTAAATGCAAACTAAATATTCATAAAATGTACAAAACAATTCGCGCATAATCTGCGCTTGCGCCGCTTGCACTCATGGCAATTACACGCACACAGTTGCACTGTTTGAAAAACGAACGTTTCTCGTGTTACGATAGATTGCTGTGTAGATAGATACTGGATCTGTTTATGGTTTGTTTGTGACACTGGTGCTTAAAGTTTCGGATTGACTATTTGACTGGTGACCATTTTAAAGACAAGGTATTCAGTGATATACTTTGAATAAAATAATGTTATCTCTAGGTAATAAGTAGCATTCTACGAGAAGTTAAGATCAGTCTATAGACGTTTTCAAGATTGGAGGTATTGATGTGTGTAATATTTTGCATGGTGGAGGTATATCCCTTGTGAGGGTTCACCAAAATTATGTTATGACCTTGATGTCCCTGCGGAAACCCTCCACTTCCGAAGGTAAGACGAAGTGGTTATATCCAAGTGAGACAAACTAAAACTACTAGGTGTCTCTGTAATCAAAACTATAGAGAAACGTCATACACGTACTACCCAACCACCCTCGGCCTTGTCTACCATTTGAGAATAAGTACCTCACCTGAAAGGTGTCCAAAAGATGTATCATTAGAGTGCCTTGAACACAACGCAAGAAAGGAGTTAGGAGTTTCCGAAGGTGTACTGCGAATTTTCTACCCCCTCTTTTAAAGAAATATATATAAAGATACAATACTGTAACTATTTTTAGTTAATTTAAAAAAGCAATGTTCTTCAATTTGAAATTGGGTACTTTTCAAATCATGCATAAGAACCATGACAGAGAGCTGTAAATTAATCTCACAAATATAATCCAACTGAAGTTATTGTAAAACTTTGAGAATCATACGACTGATTCGCTAATCGCTAGATAATGTTCGCGTCGCACTAACCTTGCACCGGCGCGGCTGCTTTTATATAAGCTATATGTTATTTTATAATATAAAGCTTTTCGTTATTTGTTAGATTTATTGTTATTACTGCGCAGTTTCTAGACTTGTACAGTAAGCTTGGCTTTAGGATTTAGAGCTTAGGTTAGACTTATGCTAAAACTAAGAAAGGATTTTGTTTATTGAGACTTCCTTTGTCATTTTTATTACTTTTAAAGCTAGTACTAGTAGGAAAATAGTGATATATCTAAGTTTATACACGCCATTTCCGTGGTTTATAATTACTTGATCTATAAATTTCAAGTTCAGATCCGTATACAATTTAAGAAATCAAAAGATGGATATAAAGAGCAATGACATTTGTTTAAGAAGAATCAATGATTTGTTATGGCTATTTCATTAAAGTGAAACCTTTTTTAGAATCGTTGTGATTTGAAATTCAAAGAAATGAAAAACTCACACTAAAAAGAGACAAACAAGACAAACATTCATAAATGAGATTTAGCCTGCGAGAGAATGAGATAGAATACAAGTATAGTGTCTCCTATTATCTTTGTCTTTGCGCCTGGGTACTACGAAGCATTTAGAAAGTGCGTCAATGTCAACGTGGTGTCATTTTTGTGCATTTGCGTATTAAAATTCGTTGGTTAATTAATTTATGTTAATTAAAATTACTGAAATTATCTTTGCATCTACCAATAATAGAAAAAAAAATGCAATTTAAAAGTGTGAAACACCTGTTGTGAACCAGTTAATCTTGGTTCTCAGTAAAATTCCACAGTAGTTGTTGCAAGACTACTGTGTCGAATGCAAATGACAAATCCCTAGCCAGCACGACTCCGATGCATAGTGCTGACATACGTATTATATAATTATGTAAAATAGATATCGATAAATATACTTTAATAAATAACTAATTCTTTACTAATACTACTACTACAGCAGGTAAACAAATATTAGACCGTTATTTAGTAGACAATTTCCGTAATATGTGTCAAAGTAAAAAAAAAAAAACTTTCGATACATAGTTGCTATTAAAATAGGATCTAAAAAATAAATCCAAGCCAAGAGCAAGTAATTAAAATGACTGCACGGATGGTGCAATGGTTTAAGTGATCACCTCACCACTACGCCGCGCGCCAAATGTTGTGGATTCAAATCCATGTTCAAATGTGTGCTTTTGTACAGTAGAAATATCATCAGAGCTATATTAGTTTGTAAAAAGCCACAGCCTTAAACCGGCAGTGAAGCAATTGCAATTTCATTGCTTTTCGCCGCGTGAGTGAGTTTACCGGAGGCCCTAACCCTTCCCTCCTCCCCACTTCCCCTCTTCCACCCTTCCCCTATTGCCACCAAAGGCCAAAGGCCGGCAACGCACTTCTGACTCTTGAGTTGCAGGTGCTCATGGGCGGCGGGAGTCATTTACCAGCAGGTGACCTGTCTGCTCGTTTGCCCCTATACCATAAAAAAAAAATACTTGCCACTGAAAAATATAATCTGAAGTAAATTAACAGACTGCTTCACATTTTGATGAAAGGTATTCTACATTCACTTTTGCATTTATAACATTAGTAAGAAAGACAGGATTATAAAATAACTAGCGACCCGCCGCGATAGCGACGCGTAGATATGGCAAACAATTATCTGGCGATAATTGATTATTTTAACAAAATAATATTAAACTATACATATAAACCCTCTTCTTGATTGAATCTATTGATGAAAATCGCATTAAAATCCGTTAAGTAGTTTAACAGATCTAAGCGTACAGACGGTGACAAGCGATGTCTTTGTATTATACTACGTAAAGTTATCATTCTGAAAATACATTTTTTACACAAATGTTATGTATGTGTATTTACGACAATGTAGTGTAATCTCGATAACCGTTACAATACAATTTGGAACAATAACGACACTACAAAATACTCTAAACAAAACAAACATTCAAACAGTCACTTAAATTTTGACTCCCAAAACATTCCCACGTTACAAAAATAAAATTAAACTTTAATTACAAATATAATGCTCTATTACTATTAATAAAGGTACCAGGGGAGCAGGAGAACTCAAGACGTCCACTTTAGATCGAGTGGCTAGAAAAGTTCCCATGTTGCCAAAAATAGACCCAGTGAGCTTTGATACACATAATTAGTATGCTTCTTCAGTTCGACTAGCTGTGTACAGAAAGTTTTATAAAGGAAACCAACCTTATGTTGTGCTAAGTCTAGCATGTGTGTATTTCAAGGCCTCGATGCTTGTCAGTATGACAGCAAAATTAATCGATATAACATACTAATGATTATTAACGAAGAACCTAAAGCATCAGGTGCAGTTATTGAGAAAGATCAGTCAGCTTTAAATCTACGATATATCTAAGAGGAGACAGACTGCCTTTTCTTTATAAAGATATGCTTTTCCATTCATAAAATTGTAAAACATAACTTAATATACCAATAGCAATCAATACAACGCTTAATAAAAATTCTTTTTTTAGAGCTAAAATAAGCTGTAAGCTAAGATTTATGGTAACAATGACTCTTGGGCTTAAAAACAATCTCACACCTACTTTGTAAAACTTAATAATAAGTGTTTTAATCCCCTTTAGGGATACAATAATTTATGTTTAAATTTGATTTTATATTTAGTATTCTAAAATATTTAAATGATAAATCCATTATTTACTGTAAAAAATAAATTTGATTAGTTAAATACATAAAGAGCAAATCTAGACTCTAGAGAAACAAAGGAAGCTTAGTGTCTTCAAGGTTGATAATAATAGAATTCAAAGAAAGCATTTCAGATTTGCATCGACATAAGTAGGATTAGGAATAAATTTTCTTGAATAAATTTTACATATGTTAAGAAACAAATTCTGTATTATCTAAAGCTGAAATTGTACATGAATACAACAAAACTATCATACTTTTTCATTATAAATTTAAGATCCTGTTAAAATAATTCCGTGATTACGACATAACATTTTGTTCGGTCTCATTTAACAATATAATCGAATCTTAAGATTAATAACATCCAGATGTGGCAGAAGAAATGTGATTCATAATATCGATGTAGATATGAGCTTGTTTTTAATAAAACCCTGTCTTTACCATATCAGATGTTAACAACCCATTGGCTTCTAAACACTCTAGCGTATGAGAATGTCAAGAGCCATAAAGATATTAAAATATAGTTCTTTATTCTCAGTTTCAGTATGAAGTTAAAGACAAAGCAAAGTTAGCTGTTGTTACCAGGTATTACTTAATTAAGTTAGTGCATAAAAACTTGTAAGTAGCTTCTCCAGTTTATAACAAAATTACTTTATACCTTGAAAAGTCTGACAAACTCACATCTTTCCTTATTTTAAACGTAAAAGGAAATTAGTTTATTCAACACAATGACGTTTATATATTAAATGTGAAGACAATGGAAAACGTCCGGTAAATAATAATAGACTAGAAATGGTAAACAATGTGATGAATGCCCATATATCAAAAATTGATGTATTAAATTCTGTAATGCTGCGTATATTAATAGCAATCAAGGAAAATAATATAATTTACTTCCTACACAAAGCAATGAAACAAAATCAAATTATATTCCTTAAATTGATCTATTAGCTACCGAATAATATTGTATATTCATCAATCACTACAGTCCTGTTAAATTTAAGTCGAGATGTCCGTATTTGAAAGCCAAAGCCCGTATAATGTTGATAAATTTAAAAATTATATTTTTGTGATTTATTTACTCGACATACGTCATACCCTACAATACAATACAATAATATTCTTTATTGTACACCATAAAACAATTAAAAGGTACAAACGGCGGCCTTATCGCTAGTTGTGATTTCTTACAGACACAGAGCATGGATTTAACAAACAAAACAATAGTTTTCGTCAAGCACTTGGTTATGATTAATTAAAAAATAATAAAAATAGTTTGTTGAGAAAACTGACTAGAAAAGAACGTGAGTTCAGAGCAACGCTGCATAATGAAAGAGGATCACAGTTACTTACTAAAATATGACCACATTTACTAAACCCACAAAATCACGTCTTTCAAAATTACCCATAAAAATATCCTTTAAGAAATCCACCTTGGTGCTTCCTATCTACTTAGTCCAAGTTCCACCATAACATTTTATGTTACGACTCAAAGATTGTAAATTGACATATCTATATTGAAGTTAACTTTGGGAAATTGGTAAGTATCTAAGCTTGCTAGGTGTGGTGGCTTCTTTTAAGTGCTCATTAATATATTTATTAAGTGGTGTTAGAGCTTGTAATGCTCCATCAAATATTATGGAGTTAAGTTACTGATAAGTTTACTCAGTTTTATGTAAATTTACAACGAGTGTTACAGAAACACGTAGTCGTATTTAGTGGCCCTTATTTTGAACATGACTCATCCCCTGCGTCTTTTTCCCAAATAAGTTGGAGTCGGTTTTCAGTCTAACTACGATACGGAAGAACTTTGATACTTTCGTGAAGCGACTGCCATCACACCTCCACAACCCAAGTACTAGGCGATATCGAAGTTTTGTAGTTAGACCAGGTTGTCGAACTTTTTAGGGCTCCATCTACCCGTAACGAATACCAGAGATATTCGTATGGCAACCAGGACCGACGGCTTATCGTACCCTCCGAGGCACGGAGGGGTCTCAATGTGTTAATAATGGTCACCCATTCTGAGACTGAACCGACTAGTACAACTTAACCTTGTAATGGAACCTACTCGGTTACCACTTAGCCACGAGTTCCTCAAACTTTACCGAACTTGAGCGAACTTCAAAATTGACCATTAAGTACAGCTAATATTTCGTAAGAGAGTGCTGACATGAATAATAAAACTATGGGTTCATTTTTATAAGCCAAGATGACTTCAAGTAGGTACTAATAGGATATAGCCTCAAATTGTTATTGAATAAAACATAAACTGTCGAGTTGAACGTATAGCACCATCATTTATGCCACTTGCCCTTTGCTTGATCTCGTGGAATTGTTATTAGTTCCATACTTATGTACCAAACGATAGACAAATTAAGGATATAAGACTAAGATTCCATTGGGAACGCCCTAGTCAAATATACCTCGATTAAATTTGTGATATCCTAATATGCGATAGGTCAGAAGCTTCCAAAACTGGGCAGCCTCCTTCTAGTAAGGCATCTACGTACAACAGTGACGGACAATAGCAAAATGCCTACCGATAGTTAAAACAGCCAAAGTTTAGGTGCGCAGAAAACAGTTGTTTTTTAATAGACTTCAAAAAATTAGGTTCTGTATTCGATCTGTATATGTGTATATTTGTATGTCAACGATTTTCTTCAGAAGTAATGGATCATTTTCATGATTGTTTCACCAACGCATTCCACATATTTTTAAGAACGATTCAGTACATTAGGTGTTTATGAGTTCAATTTATTTTGTCACAATAAATTTCGTAAAAAAATAAACTGTCGTGTCGTTTATATTTGTTAATTATCTCGTCGCACTATCGCCTTACAATTTTAGTTCTCAAAATACACAATAACTTATCCGCTTTCCCTAATTACCCTGCCGTAAACACCAAATATTTAAAACTAATTAATCACCGTACGACTCTGCCCGACATAAATCGCCATCAGATTCTCAAAAAACCTTTCAACAAAATACTACAGTGTATAATTACGCACAAATTTATTAACTGTCTACTAACTTCAGTGAGTCTTTTGTCAAAATCAGGGAAACAGAAAAAACGGGACAAAAAAGAAACATTAATTTAAACGTCTGATGTCGGGCTTAAGTTTGTGTTGTCCTTTGGGTTTCTATTTTATTTGAAGGGTGTTTGCAGCAGTTGTTATGTTTAGAAATACATACATATGATATTTTAGGATGATTTCTTTTCAAATCAAATTAGCTTTTGTAGAGAGTATCTTATTAATTTTAAACCGACTTCAAAAAGAGGGAGGAGGGCGTTCAAATAAAAATTTGACTATGTATTCGTCTGTCGTACAATATTACTGGTAAAGAAAGAAGATAGTAGTGTATAATTTATCACCATCATATTATGATTAGAATCGGTTTATCTGCTAGCATAGTACATTCTGTCAAAAAAGTATCGGGAACTGATAATTTAATTTTAATTCCAAATTCAATTCAAATAATTCTTTTTTGTTCTTAAGTTGGCACAACTGTTTCCTATATTGGCTTGAAGTTTGCGCAATATCTGTCATTTAGTTTGTTTTCAGTTCTCCATTTTGTAAACTCATCTCAAGAGTGTTTTGCGACTTTTGTAATATTTGTATAATTTTGCATTGCAAATGGAATATCATGTTCAGAGTCGCTGAAAATGTGACAGAACGCATACGGTGAATCAACTTTATCAAATGTTAGCTTCTTATTGCTATGTTGTTGTAGTTAAATCAAATCTTGAGCGTCAATTTAGCGTAAGATATGTGATTTGTGTAAAAAAATCGACTGTTCAAATTTAAGAAATTATATTTTTAAATTACAAACTTTGTTGTAGCGGAAAAAAATAAGAAATTATGTTTTAAATTTATTTTAGAACTAGCAACCCGCCCCGGCTTCGCACGGGTAGCAGATACATCTTCAACAATCATCATCATATTTCAATCAATGTACACAAAATCTTAACAAATTATATCCCTAAACCTTCCTCATAAATCACTCTGTCTATTAGCGAAAATCGCATGAAAATCCGTTCAGTTGTTTTTCAGTTTATCGCGAACAGACAGACAGACAGATGCGGCAGGGGACTTTGTTTTATAATATGTAGTGATGTTGTATGTTCTAATAAATAAATTTTAAGATTATCTACAGAACTTGGTACCCATTTAGATCTCAATTCTTTTGTCGGCGAAGTCGACAACCATGCATATATTATTCATAATACTGACCTTGGCTCCTCTTTTCACATTTATGTTTTTGATGGGATTGACCTTTTCCCGGTACTTTCTTGACAGAGTAGTATACCATCTTTTTGTATTTTAAATTCATCGTGACAAATGAAAAACAAAAAAATCTTGTCTTAATTCCTACGCGACTGTCGAGAATGAAACATCTGAAGATAAAATTATTTTATTAACCATTCATTTCTACCCAAAAATGTGGGATACTTTAACAATATGTATATATAATTGGAAATAAAGATAACATAGTGTTATATCATTTCTTTAAATTATCTTTTGACTATCGTATAGTTCTTTCTTTCTTTTCTTTTCATCTTTCATAAACTTCACAACTCGTAGAAATGACAGCTTCAAATGTACTAAGTTTAGCAAATGTTTCACCAAACTTATAAATCAAGATCTCAAGGGTGCATCGTCCCCACCTAATTAATATTCCTTTAAAATGTTAAGATTTTCAAGATTAATTCTTTTGTGTTATTTTTGGGAGTTAATAAAAAGATCTTTGTCACAGGAGTTCATAGTTAAGTTTTGATTAATTATTCTTATAACTTTTGAATAATAGGCCTCATTTATTCATAGTTTGTTGTGACTTAGAATATTTTAATTGGGGTGTTTTTATTGTTAGTTTTAAGTAGTACCTACTACTGTATTGGACAATAGAATCAAAACAGTTTTTATTTTTGTACAAGCAAACAAATTAGATTATTATAATTAATAATAATAGTTATTTATTTTTTTCTTAAATTATATAACGTATGTATATTTACAAGAACTATTAAAGACAGACAGAGAGAGAGAGAGAGAGAAAGAGATCTTTCTCTGTCTCTGTCTTTAATAGATCTTGTGTGTGAGAGAGCTATAAAGAGATATTAACCTTTAAGCTAACACTAGAACATTGTTTTCAAAGGTTCTTTTAGTTAAATGTTTAAATTTAAACTAAACAGAAACGTTTATCAAATTATTGGAGTAAGTTGGGGTATTTTGTATTACTGTTGACATACAATAAAACTAATGGTAATTAAATCAAATCCGTTAAAGCAATTAAAACAAACCATTTGCTTCATGTGACGGATAAACATAAAATAGGAAAATAAAAATAATCTTAAAACACCCCATTGTAAAACCTACTTTAACACAAAATTAGAACCAAATTAACCTGTCAATAGTCATCACCTTTCTATTTGAAGAAACACTAAAGTATTTCGGAAAGTAAGAAAAATCGCTACATGATTAACCTTCCTTACTCTGACAGTTTGACAGAGACATCGATTTTGGACATTTTAATTTCAGGTCAAATGACAGGCGTCCCCCAAGGAAGTATTTTGGTTCCGAATTCCGGATCTCTTTTGAAATCACAGAATGCGAGGAATTTGTCAAGAACTTGACTTGACACGTGCTTTTAAATAGTATTGAGTGGCACTTAACCTTTCTATGGGGATGCTTTTAAGTTAGATATTGATTTTTATTAAAATAATTTTTTTTTGTGTTTCTAAGTTGGTAAAAAAATGACAAGGCCCATATAATTATATTCATACATTAGTATAATTAGAAGTTTAATAAAACTTTACATTTCTACTTATTTCGGATGAAACAGTTTCAATTTATTATATGTTTAATACAACCAGCTATGCCCGCGACTTCGTCCGCATAGAATAGTGTATTTATATCGAATCAACAGTCTAAAAAATAAGTTTCAAGCTTCTAGCTCTAAATATGACGATACTTATATATAACTTTTCATCCCCACTTTTTAACCCTTTACACCACTTTTTTCGCATTAAAAAGTAACCTATGTCCTTTCTCAGGCTCTAGACTATCTGTGTATTAAATTTCATTCAAATCGGTTCAGTAGTTTTGGCGTGAAAGGGCGACAGACAGACAGACAGAGTTACTTTCGCATTTATAATATTAGTAAGGATTTCTATTACAATGTTTTCAGTCCAAATAAATCATACTATAAAACAATTACCATTGTTAACAAAATAGGTTATAAACTGAACTCATAGACAATGATGACGATAAATTTCATAGAGATACCATTGCTATGAAAACCGTACAAAATTAATCTTAGTGAATGCAGATATACTATGACAGAAACGCATTACTTGTAAATCTTGTTTCTCCATATAAAGAACCACAGCTAGCTAGTAATAGTGAGCTATTAATTTGGATATCTAGATTTGAGTTCCGTTTTGAAACAAGGCCGAGAAATGGGATACCATTAGGAATATGTTTTAGCGGCATATATGTACAACTCTCTCGAGGCTATTATGGAGATGATATTGTCAATTATTTAAGCCTTCTCTGGTAAATTTAATACAAATTTTGTTTGATATAATTTAGTAAATGAATGATTTAATACACGAGCCCTAAAGATCGATACGGAGCGATGGCATAATTATGAAAATATTGCATGGTACTTATAATTTTCTAAAACTTGCTTCAGAACGCAAAATTATTTACATGGTTATTTTATCTCTTACTTATATCTTTTGTCTTTCTTAAATTTATACTAAATTAAAATTTCAGTCCAAATATAGAAAATTTGTTAACAAATGTCATACATTTTCTTCAAAGTCTTCCACAAAAGGATATACGTAAACATTTCAAATCACTACATGCATTACTCCTTTTGCTGAACTGTTAACAGCATCAATGACAATGCAGACCACAATTGCTTCACATTTTAACCAATCTCTACCTTATACTTTAAACGTTACAATTTCTTTTTCAGTGACTTATCTAGGTAACAACTATCAAAGGATTTGTGCCCTTATTTGTAAAGATCGTAAGTAAGAATATGGTATACATCTTTAATGTTACGCTCGTTGACCATTTCGGTCGTCGCCGCCGTAAAGTCTAGCAAGATTAGTCCAGTTATTTCTGTAGTACAGTGACACATGCGCACACGCAGCTGGTGGTCGTGATCTGTCGTAATGGAATTCGCCACTAATGGTGACTTGGTTTCAGAAATAGAGATTTATGGTACCCTGAGTGGGGTCGTTTTAAAATATGTTCTATTATTATAAGGTAGAAACGTATGCAAAAACGTGTAAAAGAGAATACCAACATTTAATGTAGAAGATTTTTTTTCTATTTTGAATAATGAAAATGGTGTATTTGTTTATTTGTTATTGCTGGGTGGGTTTTAGTTACTTACCGCCGCCACACCTGTAATGAGATATAAAGGGTGGTACGGGGTTAAACTAGTACTGCATATTTTTGTAACTGTACTCCTTCTAATAACTACATATGCCCTGCAATGTTCTTAGTCGAGATTAAACATGTATTGCTAAACAGCATGACCCGGGTGTCGCTTAAGAATCAGATAAGCCTAGCATAGTGATTATTGATTCTTACGTTGTCGAGCAAGGTTCAAAATTCGATAGTAATTCATAAAATTATTGATGACAAGGAAGCTCCGTCGAAGGTAGAAAAAAAGAGTTACCAACCTTCTTTTATGCATACAATTTAAGCTTGTATAGAGCTACTAAACAAAAATAACAGAAAACCGGTTGAAAAAATGAGGAATGAAGGTATCGAACTTTTTTGTAGCGTATAGATGTTTTAGAAGCTAGATCGTTATGTTAGTTATTAAGATTTGCAAGGTTTGGGAAAAAGGACATTCGAAGTGGAATCAAAAATTAACGCTAGTGTCAATGGCAATTTCTTTTTTATTTCATTCCTCCAAAATCCTCCTCCTCCTTTTTTAGTAGCCTATTTGTGGGTCCGGGGACCCACAAATAGGCTACTAGAAAATTACTCTCTAGATTTTTCTGCATATTACAGACGTTTATATACATATTTCAATGTTTTCTTTAGCAAAGGCCGTGTTCGGGCCTTGAGGTACAAAAGCTGTTATTCATAACCGAGACGTGAGTTTATGGCAAACAAAGAGTTCAGCCGCCAAGCTGTCTGGCCGCACGTGTACATGAGTAATAGAGTATATTAGAAATATGATTTTGTTCAAAATTTATAAGTACTTTAAGTTAATGAGGTGAAATAAATAATGGAGACCCTTATTTGTGTAAGTCATCAAAGTGAATATCAGACCTTTAACCTATCCTTCTGCTAAACACTTCTGGTTTCTGCTTTTGTGTTGTTATTGTAAGAATAATTTAATAATACAACAATCCTACGAAGTTGCGGACAAGCGGACGAAGTTGCGCGGGTCAGCTACTTATTAATAAAATTTAAAAGATAGATTTATTTATTTTATGACAAACAAATCCGTGACAATGAAGTACAAAATCCAAGCATTAAACAAAACACGTCGTGACAGGTTGAGCACGTACACACAGTGATCATACGACCGAGTTGGAGATCCAAGAACTCAACCAAATGAAGGATGAACCGATTACTCGACAAGTCGAGATAATCGATCAACCTTGTAAGTGGTCTATGTCTTTCTTCGTATTTTTTTTAAATACGTGGTATATGAAGTTATAGCTTCTCTTTATACCTACATAAAAACATAATCAGATACTCATCTGTTGCGTCTACGTTTCAATAAACCAAGCCAAGTAATGTCAAGGGCATTCATATCGACAAACGATTTTCCAGTTTCCTTTTTCAGTAAAAACATGTCTGTCTTGATACATTCTAGTCACACATCAATGATATAATTTACAATCTTGCAAGTCTTAACTACTTATTTGAATGTTGTTAATATAGGCTGAATCACTTAGTGCTTACGGTTCCATTTCCTATGTAGGTTGATCGTTTTATTCTTTTTCATTATTGGCATGTCTGGGGTTATAGTAATCAAGGCCTCTCCGAGATACTTCGTAAGTTGAATGTCAACATTTTGTTTACATTTTTACGTGCACGTGTTATTCTTTTATATACATATTTCTTTATAAGCTTTAATAGTGTATTAAATAAGTATTTTTTTAATTAATCAATAAGCTTTTTTTTTCGTTATATGGTTAATTGTAAAACTGCATCCAGGCCATTGAGTTGAGTTGAGTGATCGAATTTCGAACGTTTTGAATTTCTTGTTTTGTACGTGGGCAGTATAACTTGAACTGCCATTCTGAAGACTTTTGTACCATGACAGGTCAAAATGTAACTGGACCCCTATAACCTTATGTAGCTGTTTTACAAAATTTTGGGAGAGCCTTACTTCGGCACGTATCCCGGCCGGCTCGACCGGAGTGATACCAGTTACCATCGCCTCACAGAAAACCGGCAGTGAAGCAATGCATGTATGCTTTTCGCCGAGTGAGTGAGTTTACCGGAGGCCCTAACCCTTTCCCCCACCCTCTCCCCTCTTCCACCCTTCCCCTACTCACACCCTTCCCCTACTCCCACCTAAAAGGCCGGTACTTGTAACTCTTGAGTTACAGGTGCCCATGAGTGGCGGTAGTCATTTACCATCAGGTGACCCGTCTGCACGTTTGCTCCCGATACCCATCGAGATATTATGCACTAGAGAAGCCACTCAGAACAAAATTCATGTTCCGTTTTTATTTTAATTAAAACAAAAAAGCGCTGCAGCGCTAAAACAATAATTTGTAGTTAAATCCTACAGTATTAACAAGCAGCGCTCGATCGTTTTTGAGTTGTAGGTTTTTCGCGAGCGTAAGGTCCTAAGCGCCGTGATTTTAATGGTGTTTACGCGTATTGCCGAACGAACTGCTACAAAGATTTGTTTTCACTGCGGTGCAGGGACCGCAGTTCGCGTTACAAATTTTTTCTTCGCGGTATCTACTCTATGCGCTAGTAATAATAATAACTCAGTGCCTATACCATAAAAAAAATCCAATTCTACATAAATTCAAACTGTGCAAGTGTTACTTTTATGTTACCAATAATTTTATGGAACTTTTTAATAATGAGTAGTTGGTAATGTGTATTAGGTACTCTTGTCGCTATTAATAACCAAATATCTTTTAAGTGCACTTTTATTTTTAAATATACCTACCTAACTGGCGTCAGTGTTAGGGTCTTTAGTATCAAATATTTTTTGTTGATACTACCTAACTGTCTTGTTCTACCATTTATGGATTATCGACAATCAAATTCGGCGACCCAAACCGAATCTTAATGTGTTATTTGTGTAGGGACTGTAAAATTAACGGGACCTTTGCCCAGCTTGTTGTTTTGTGTGGTACAAGAGATAGAAAGGTTTAAAACTGTTAACTTGATTTAATATTATTCATTTTAATCTTTCTGACCGACTTCTTCGACTTTCGGTCAGATTGGTAGTTTGTTTGGTAAAAAAAAAAAACAGTCAGTCGTAGGACTGCACGTCAGAAGTGAAAACATAACTTCACAATTTAGTTGCATATACATACACACACATTTGTACATATATAATTAGGTTAAAAATAAAAAGTAGGTAATAACATATCTAAATGTATACATGGGTACACTGGATGTTCTGCGCTCCTGGCCGCTCATAAATGTTTGAATTTCGAATGTTATATTTTTTTAAATATAAGAAACTCGTCTCCGTGTCCTGACGCGAGTTTAACATTTTTTACCCATCCCAAAAAGTGCACAACGCCGCTAAAGAAGTTTTCACTTCAAAAAAACAAATTGGCAGTCATGGGAGTGCCGACAGAAGTGGAAACTTAAACGAAACGATGAACTTAAAACGTCACATTAGCAGGTTGGTGGCATTAATTAATAAGGAGCTGACAGAAATCAATCTTTAAATTAGCGCCCTCTAGTAGATCTATATATGTATTATTAGCGTGACGGTCACGAGTTCAGTGCTTTTTCCCCATAGCAAAAGTACACAAACGTGCCTAAAGAAGTTTTCACTACAAAAAATATTACGATTTTGGTAATATCTGTTTGCGTTTCAGTATACATTTTTAGTTTCAGTATAAAGAAAATTGATAAAAAATTGTACTAGAATAAAAAGAAAGCACGTTATTAGCAGTTCGTACCAACTGATACCTATTTCTATTTTACTGAAAGGCCCTCCAATTAGTCAAAGCTCATCTGTATCAACATCTTAAATATTTCGATGCAATAAATAACATATTACGGAGACCTAATAATCTTACAAACATACGTCTTTCGGTAGGTTTAAAAAAATAAAACGTATTTAGGTAATTTTTTCCAGGTCGCTATTCTCTCAAAAATTACACCAGAACCCGTTACTCAAACTGGTTACCAATGTTTGTAACCTTTTGTTTGTTTACTGTTTATTTTTAAAAGTAACCCTCCGAGTTAATTCTAAAATAAATTGATTTTCACAAACCATATCAGTTTTAAGGCCAGTTTTTATCGTGGGAGAGCCATGCTTCGGCACGTATGGGCCGGCTCGACCGGAGTGATACCACGGCCGCACATAAAACCGGCAGTAAAGCAATGCTTTTTTTTTTTTTTGTGCGTGTGGAAACCCCCTCGGGAGTAAAGCAATGCTTGCCCTAACCCTTCCCTCTACCCCCCCCCCCCCCCCCCGTCCCACTCTTTCCCACCTTAAAGGCCGGCAACGCACTTGTGACTCTTGAGTTGCAGGTGCCCATGGGCAGCGGTAGTCATTTACCATAATGTGACTCGTCTGCCCGTTTGCTCCCTATACCATTAAAAACAGAAAATTCAAATATATTGGCAATAAAATTTAAGTTCAACTCAATTAACTACAACATTAATGTGATTGTTGAGTTTTGATTTTATGTCTCGTTAAATTGGAAGACTAAAAGTAATGATATTTTAATTTTTATGAAGGTCTTAAAGCGCTGTTGATTAATATTGAGTTCATTGCATTCACAAAGTTTTAATGTTGCTTGCATCAGTATATTTGTCAACGAGGTAGACACATAGAATACTAGCAGCACCCCACGGTTTCATCCGCGTAAGTCCCGATCCTGTGGGAAAATAGTGATAAAAAGTAGCCTATGCGTTAATCCAGGTCTCCAGCTATCTACATACTAAGTTTCATCGCAATCGGTTCAGTGGTTTTTGAGTAAAGAGTAACAAATCTATCCATCCATCAAAACTTTCACATTTATAATATTAGTGGGATAGAAGAACTACATATTTACACATCTGTTACCATTGTAATGTTCTCAACTAAAAAAGAAATTGGAAAAAAAGATTACCGATACTCCTAATGAATTCCTTGATTCAGCCCCTGATCAAGTTATTGGGTATTTAAATTTCACATTGAACGTCACTCGTCATTCCTTTGGTGATACTTTATAAACAACTTTACTTCTATAAAGAATATAATATAATCTGTATAAACAGGGTATATTTGAAAAAGGAACACTTACTTGAATCACCGAAAGGGCATGACTCTAGCATGCAGTTACAATAAGAATTTAAAAAAAAAACTATCCGTTTACAAGTTATGACCGTTCGAATTTCCAGGTATTTTTGCCTCCGTTTTATATAAAAGTAGGTGGAATGTGTAAAGTTAAAGATTTTAAATCAAAAGTGGAACAGCGCTAACCTCTGTAATTTCTGGTTGGATTCAAGCAATTCTTTTTGCTTTGGATACTCAAATTTTTCAGGAAGATTATAGCTATTAAACATCACGCTAAAAACCTTAGGAGAAACTATGGGATAACGGCTAGTATTAAAGTTTTTCTTCAAACCAAAGCCTTAGGGACCTTTACCCTGGTATTAAAAGTGTTGTCGTGGACATTCAAACGCGGAAACATCGCTTACAGTAGCAACTGATGATTGCGCTCAAGTGGTTATTAAGCTGTCTTCAAGTGTAACTGTTCAAATGCAGATGAACCACTAGTAAAGCATTTAAGATAACTAGCTCTAGTAACGCCTCTAGCTCTTTAAGCAAGACTGGCTGGTACTAATAACGGTTTGCTTTAAACGAAAATTTAATCTTCTTGTAGGCTTTTTTTTTAAATTGTAATTACTAGAGTAACATGTTTTATCATTTTTTTTTTAACTGCTTACTACTATTAATAAATGCGAAGGTTTGTATGAATGGATGGTTGTTACTCAATCACGGCTCAAGGGATCTTTATCCCGGAAAAAATTACGTTTACCGATTAAAAATGCCCACGTGAAGCTAGTCAATATATACACTTGGGTGCAAAAAATTCACACACATACAACATTTTGAGCAATTTTCATGCTGACAAATTCACAGAAAACGTGTACGTTAATGTCCGATAAAATTTTATTGAATTTAGCTCCAATAACAATAAAAATCAGTTGTGCCCACAGATCAAGGTTGATTCTATGATCTGAGGTTGTGCCCTACCTCCTTTTTTTTAGACTACTTCCGCATTAGGAATATACCTGTGTCGCAGAGGAGTTCACAAACACAAAGAACACCCATACTCGGGACAACTATTGGTGGATCACACAAACTATTGTCCCGTCTGGCATTTGAACCCACAACACTTGCCGCGGTGTAGAGGCGAAGTAACCAATTAAACCATTGGGCCATTCTTTACATAATAACTTAATATTACATGTTTAACACTAAAACGCAAGCATAAACACCCAAGCTTAATAAAATCCATTGTTTAATAGCATTCATTGAACATTTGAATGGTTGTGAGTACAACCAGATTACGACTCAATTCACCTCCTACGTTGTGCTCACAACTACTTAATTAAATTAACATAGAAACTATATTAACATTGCAACAAAATAAGGCCCTATAAACTACTATAACTATAGTGTATAAGATTAAACAAAGCAAAATATTGGCTTTCTCATTTTATTCGTCTCATAAGCATGCGTACGCACGTCCACCAACGTACATGGTCTTAGGGCGAATGACCGATTGTGTCGAAACGTGTATAAAATACTCTAACACCTCTAGTATAACTCGACCTATGATCATAAACTGTATACTTAAAACAACAGCTCTTACTACATTGGAGATACTCAGTAATGTGGCCAGTTTAACTTGAGCTTTATTTTCGAAATTAAGGTTTGCATTGATGAGTGTACTTAGACTGGTTTTTATGACAATGTTCTGAGCAATTTGTTTAAAATTAACTTTGCTTGTATCTTTGGTATTGAGTTGATTGCTTTGTTTAGTAAAATGAATATTTTATTTTGTTTTATACCTTGTTATGGTTATAAGGTCTAGTTAATTATGATAATATCATTGATGGTGTAAACAGATGCACAAACTCGCCCATCTTGTAATAAAAATAAATACTAGTTTAAAAAAACTAAATAAGAACACGCATTAATAGCAAATCGAACTAAAAAGTAGGTATTAGTAGAAGGCTCCGTTTTTTACGGTATAGGTGGCAAACGAGTAGGCGGGTCACCTGATGGTAAGTGACTACCGCCGCCAATGGGCATCTGCAACTTACGAGTCACAAGTGCGTTGCCGACCTTTAAGGTAGGAGGGGTAGAATATGGGGGAGGGGTAGAGGAGGGGAGAGGAGGGAAGATGAGGAGAAGGGGGAGAGGGAAGGGTAACCTCACTGACTCGTCGAAACACAACATAATCGTTGCTATGAGGCCGGTTTTCTGTAAGGCCGTGGTATCACTCCGGTCGAGCCGGCCCATACGTGCCGAAGCATGGCTCTCCTACTTACTCTTTCCGCATTTACAACTAAGAAGTAGAAAAAGAGAGCGTGTAGAGTATTTATTTTAGTATAATTAAGTATGAAATAACTCAACTTTTTTACCAACGAACTATTTCTTTCATTTGATATCAAGCACCCCACGCTGTTTTAGCCGTCTTCAAAAAGAAGGAGGTTCTCAATTCAATTGTTTTTTTTTTGTTTTTACAATCAAAAAATATTTTTTACTTTTTAATCCGGTTTCATATTAAAATGTGTTTTTTTGTTTCTTTAACTTTAATTTATTTACTTATTTTTTAGTCTACGATATTCTTCTATTTCCATCGGTCTTTTATACGTAGGTACGTATGCAAATTTAGAAGCTAGCTGGACGTCTTGAAGTTGGTGAATATTACGTTAAAAGATTGCATTACATAGATAGATAGATCCAGGGACAAGCTATGATGTGATTCCCACAAGATAAAAAAGCGTGAAAAAGACACAAACATACTTCCTTAAACAGTCATTATTATGAAGATAAATAAAACAAGTATAGCATAAATAGCGAATATAATAACAAACAACTATTTCACATCAACTGAAATGACTAAACAATTCATTTGCAAACTCCAAAACAATAATAGTTCACGATTCAATTTGCATCTTGGTACTAAAATAAAGCCAACGTTTCATTTACGCGGCATCTCAAAGAAGTAGACGTAGTAAACATATTTTTCTGTTTACAATACACAAGTTATTTCCAGATTGATAAATAAAGCTAGTATTTCTTCGGTTCGTTGTTTATGTAGGGGTTACATAAGTTTTTGTTTTACGGGATAGGTCCTCGATAAATTTTCATTTTACAAAATTAGGGAAATAATAACTTCTTTCGTTATATCAGTTTTTAACAAGCGATAACAGAGCCTAATCAATTTTGTAAAGATATGGAAATAAACTTTTAAAATTTACGTGGGAGAGCCATGCTTCGGCACGTATGGGCCGGCTCGACTCCGCTCGTTACCACGGCCTAACAGAAAACCGGCCGTGAAGCAATGGTTGCATTGCATTCCCTCTTCCCACTCATCCCCCCTCCCCCTCTCCCCCTTCTTCTCACTCTTCCCCCCTCCCCCCTCTTCCCACTCTTCCCCCCCCTACCCCTCTTCTCCTACTCCCACCTTAAAGGGCGGCAACACACTTGTGTCTCTCGAGTTGCAAGTGCCCATGGGCGGCGGTGGTCATTTACCATCAGGTGACCCGTCTGCTCGTTTGCCCCCTTTACCATAAAAAAAAACTACTTTGCTTATTTACTTTTTGAAGTTATACTTTTTTTGGCGTGTTAGGAAAAAATGATGAGAGTAAATTTTTACGATGCGCGCGCACACTGTCACAAAAATCCGACACCCTGAAGTGAGCTAGTCAACATTTTAGTTTTTCAAAAAAGTTACCAACTTCACGATATTTATTCAAGTGTTTCTGAACCTACAACACGTGTTTTGTATCAGTCCGAATAAAATATATCTAAATATACATAAATATTTTTTTTTTCACATAATATGTCGTGGTGACTGATATTTATTAACAATTTATTGATTTAAAAATAATTTACTGTGATTATAAGTGATAAAAATGGTTTTTACATATTACTTTGAGTACGTTTGTAGAATTTGAGGTTAGTTGACGTATATATTATTTATTGTGATATTTAAATAAACTTTATTTTAATAGATAATGCGTTATAATAAAACTTTCAATGTATTAAATACCTTTTTTTCTATTATTATTTTTATCTTGTTACGCCAAACAAGTATAACTTCTAACGTGCGTACATAAGTGCACACACACTTTTTTTTTTAATATACAAGACACTAAATGTAAATTATTGACAATTCTATTTTATGACGTCACCCGTGGTTTATTGTTACAAGTTTTTTATTTGTGTTTTTATATATTAGTGGCGGTTATTTTATCCTTGGGTAACTCGTCTAATAAGTAAATTTGGCCTAGTCCTCAAGATACCTCATCCTCATTAATCTATGGAGTTTTAGAAACCCTATTCACCTATAAAATTAAACAGCGCTACAGTGCTGTTATTTGTGGCGGTGAGTAGTCTATAAGTTCTTCCCCAGCAAGCAGGGGGCCAATGCAAGTATAAAATTTGTATTAACTTTGTTGACATTGACATTAATTTGTCTTTTTGTACCAACATTATTTCAGAGATTATAAAAAAAACTGTCAGTCGTAGGACTCCACATCAGAAGTGAAAATATAACTTTAGTCGCGCGAGTTCAGTTATTTGCCCCATAGCGAAAGTGATCAGCGTGCCTAAAGAAGTTTTCACTTCAAAAGTTGTTTGTTAAACAAATTTCTCTCGCTAATACAAAAAAAGCCCTGCCCTCAATTTTCTCCAATAACGTGGTCACCCTGTAACTGTTATGAGAAATGTTCGGTCTACGTTGACGCAGGTCATGAACATCTGGTGCGCTGCACTTTTTGTACCACGTGGCACCAACAGTACCGATTAGTACCGCCTGCGTAGTGTCTGTGCATATTGTCGTAAAATTGGTAGTGCTATTTTGAGAATAGTTAAACACGGGTTATACGGGGTGTCGAAAGAGGTAGCCGAAGATATAGTTAGGAGGGTAGTAGGTAGATACTGTTCCGTAGTTAGCGAAACATAATAGGTATTATATATTACCCAGCTTTTGGCCCAGGCGGGGCAACTTTCTTTTTGTCAACCCAAGGGGGCAAGTCAAACATTTGACTCAAAATTATTTTTATAAACTTCATAATACGTAAACATACAAAAGATAAGTCGACTAAAGCCGACGTAATAGACAATTTTATGTTTTTGCAACTTAGCTGTACGAAAACGAATAACAAGAGCCAAAACAGCATTTTATATTACAGTTTCTTAAGTAGTTAGACAACTTTTATCATATTTGTAACAAAATACATATATAAATTGTTGAAAGGGATAATTTGTACTGGAATTTATCTGGATTTTAGAACTAAATATTTGATTTAGTAAACATTGTAAAGCATCTATGTGGAACAATTGCCATTTCTTGACTAACTTAAAAACAGGAAGACGTTAAGAAACATAAAAGTCGACATTCACACCTTGTTGCTACAGCATATGAGGCTAAAATATGTTCACATATCGCTGAAACCTTAGTAAAATTTAAATAAACTTTTAATATTTAATCCCAAAGTATGCTACAGACATAAAGTACATAATAGTTCTAGGTCACAGGTATCCTATTTGCCATAAGTAAACTCAAATAGCTATGATGAGACAACACCAAGCAGCACCCACCTGCGAATTTGTATTAAAGTAAATTGACTTTTAGATGCACGTGGAGATAGAACTTTCCGAACGGTAATTTAATATGAATATACAAAGTAAAACTAATCAAGTGTCATTCATTTGCAATATTTATATAAGTTTATGTGAAATAAATGAAATATATATAATAAACGATATAGTGTAGTAGTAGTATACACGAGTTCCTTCAAAACAAAACTAAAAGAGTATCTGCTTATGAGATGTCTGTATAGTGTAGTAGATGAATTTTATTAGTGTAGTGTAGTAGATGAATTTTATTAGTGTAGTGTAGTAGATGAATTTTATTAGTGTAGTGTAGTAGATGAATTTTATTATGACTTTCTGTGGAAACCATAGTTTGAGTTTTATTTGTGTATTAATGAATTAGTTATGTAATATATGTATGTAACGAGATGTATCGTTATTGACATGGATAATTTTACATTAAAAAATCTTAGTAATAAATGCGAAAATGTTTACGAATAAATAAATAGTTATAAGTAATCAGATTTTGCAAAAGGATGTAAACAAAATGACGATGGATTATAAGAAATATTATAACAAATAAAGGCTCTTGGGCAAGTTAAATATTACACATTAGCTAAAAGTATTAATGATGTTAGAATTTAGGTTAAACTTTAAGTATTTTATAGTTTTGGTAGATTATTATAACTTTCATGTTTACGCCACTATTCGGTCGACTTATTTGTAAAAAAAATCAATTATATTCTATGTTATTACTGTGGTGCAAATATCCACTGAAAGTGTAATTTTCAAGATGTATAAAACCTAATGGGTATTTAAAATATCAAGTAATGTGTATGGAAATAATTACTGAACATGACGATGCTTAAATAAATAGGTCAATTTGAAATGTTGTGTCACGTTGTTTGTCCGCGATGAACCGATCTTAATAAAATTTTGCACACTGTTTGGTCCAACTTAAAAGACAGGATAGCTTTTATCTCAATTTATAGTCACAATATATTTTGTTTGGAAATTACTTAGCCATAGCAACGCGTGGTCGGGTTGCTGTGGCATATACATTCTCAGAGCATGATAATACCTTTGAAATTTATTCCTATACATGTAAACGTAATGTAAATTTTACTTGCACCATTCAGAAACAACTAGCTCAAATTATTTCAATCTGTTTTTACTAGATGGCGTTAAAAGTATTGATCATGGTCATGTGTAAGAAATTGGGCAATTAGTTTCTATTTATTGTCACTAATATCTCAAAAAAACATATAATAATATCATATACATTACAAATTAATCATGACTATATCCAAAAGTAGGACAACACCATCGGACACAATCAATCAATTAATCAACCTATCATAGTCCATGCTGGACATAGGCCTCTCCCAATGTGCGCCACAGCATCCAGTCCTCCACCTTTCCCATCCAGTCCATCCCTATCTTCCATCCTACCTTCTTCAGGTCGTAGGTCCATCTGGCTGAGGGGCGTCCTACCTTCCGTTTACCGATTCGCGGACTCTACTCTAGGTCCCGTCTGGTCCAACGGCCACCTGTCCGTACGTGGCCAGCCCATTGCCACTTCAGCATGCTTATCCTGCGAGGTATGTCAGTAACTTTCGTTCTTTTTCGGATGACCTCATTGCCAAATTTATCTGAATTTGTGGACTACCCCCACCGTTGTGTCTACGCACTGATCGAACACTTTCCTTTTAAGGCATTGCGGTAATGGCGAAGAGAAAACTCGGCGTAGTTTGCCAAATGCTGGCCCTAACTAAAACCTAATTAGATCCTTCTGGTGACTTCTTTCTCTGGCATAAACACAAAAATGTTTTTTTCTTTACGATGTTATTATGATTAATATAACTAGGTTAAATACAATACTCACCCAATTTAATATGACTTTTACAACCGTAAATTCAACGAAGGTAAATTGACGCGCAGTGCGTTTTTAAATTAGTAATATCTCAAGCAAAATGATTGCAAATTGTATAGCTACCGGTTTATTTCGCTAAGTTAATTGATAGGTGGGGCAATTTATAAGTGAAAGCGGAAATTTTGTTTATTTGCGCGGTTTGACTGTTCGCTTAAGTACTTTGCTATTTCTTCTATTTTCTATGATGTTTGACATTTAAGGAAGGTAAAGGGAATTGGCTCTAAAATAACAAGGTATTCCATTATAGTCATAAATAAGGCTATGTTTCTTAATCAGGCGTAAGTCGTTTGTCATAGGGACTATAATTTATTAGTTATTAGTCAAATTTAAAATCAATAAAGTTTTAATCAAGATTTCTCTTTTGAAAATATTATAAATATTTTGTAACCCTAACTAATATTATAAATGCGAATATGAGTTTGTTTGTTTTGCTTTCAAGCCTAAACTTCTCAATCGATAACATGAAATTTTGCAAACATGTTGTTAGGGGACAAGGGTATCTTTGATCCAAAAAAAAAGCACTATTCCCAAATGATACACAAATAACTTATACGCAAGAGAAGTAGCAAGCTAAAGCTGGTATCATATTTTATTCAAAGAATGTTAGCTTGTTAGAAAATAGACTAATTAATAAAGTTTAAATCAAGATCAATTTTCAAATGTTATTTAAAAAAAGTATGATTCCCTCTTACAATTAAACTCTCTCAATTAAATTAATCTAAATTTGTCCAGATTAATATGTAAAAAAATCTTCTAAAAACTCTTTCAACTCATAAGTTAGCCCACGCGACCTACAACACACTTACGTCGAACAGTATGTATTATCAGGCGCCACGTTTATGGTATGTTTTTATACAAAACTTTATAAAACCGGGACACGTGGACGAGTCCATAAATTATAATTTATTTTCTCATAAATTTTACTATGTATTTTGTACAAAGAAAAGGGGTTTTGACTTAATAATACAGTCTTAATGAGAAAGTCTGGCCGAGCAGAAATTCATCACTATGATAAGGCTTTTACACAGCTGCCTTCTTTAAGGTTCTGGACACACTTTCCCTGTTTATTTTCTTATTTTCACCTTCGCCTTTTTTCGTGTAGAAACCCCTGTGGGTTGTCACCTCGCTGGGGATAAATGGTAAAGTGGTATGCCAGACTCGCGTCGACTAAAACCATTCGGTGTTCCGTCGCGGAGTCTAATTTCCAAGGCCTCAAATGGCCTTACCACGGAAGGAAATCCCTGTGAATCCCGGTATCCCTGTCAGACCTTCTATTCAAGCTGAAGTGTTAATTTAATTATTATTTCCTTTTTACCTAATTGCATTAAAAAATATTTCATTTCATTTCTTCATAATCCATACATAAATAAACCGTAATTCCATCTGCAATGTTATTGTTATACAGTTTCTATAGGTATTAAAAATAAACAAATGTTACGCTTGAACAAAATTACATCTTAAAGTTAATTGTATATTCTGTTTCTTAACATTTAATGCACCAGCATAAAAAAATTGAACTGTTATCGATGGGAAACGTAACACATGGCATATATTGTCATCATAAAACGCTATCCCATCTTAAACTATATGACACAATAGCTCGAGTGTATCGTACAAAAACTATATCGAGTGTGACGCCACTGTAAAAAAAATGTCGAAGTTCAAGTGTCATTTTAATCGTTATTGTCACTGCACCGCTCTTAAGGATTGTTGCTTAATGTTGCACTGCCTATAAACTTCCTCAATTAATACTTTATCAAATACAAAAAGAAATATGAATTTAACTGATTGTCCCAGAGATTAGCACGTTTAAACAAACAAACAATGAAACTAAAAACTATTATTATTTTACATAATATTAACGTGCTGATCGCAATTAGTGCAACATTTTACAAACACCTTTTATAATTCAGATTTAATATTTGGTTACTAGTGTACAGTGAATAGTTTAACTGTGGGAGAGCCATGCTTCGGCACGTATGGGCTGGCTCAACCGGAGTAATACCACGGCCTCACAGAAAACCGGCAGTGAAGCAATGCTTGCATTGCTTTTCACCGAGTGAGTGAGGTTACCGGAGGCCCTAATCCTTCCCTCTACCCCTCTTCCCCCTTCTCTCCCTACCCGCACTCTCCCTCTTCAACCCTTCCCCTACTCCCACCTTAAACGCCGGCAACCCGTTTGTAACTTTTGAATTGCAGGTACTCATGGGCGGCGGTAGTCGCTTACCATCAGGTGACCCGTCTGCTCGGTTGCCCCCTATCCCATAAAAAAATGGTATTTTGATTCAAAATCTTCTCCTAATTTATAAATTTAATATTTAAAAAAAAATTACCATAGAATAAAAAAGTAATTTCTATTCAAAACAATAAAGTTAGCAAAGGTTTGGTGCCTATGATTTTGGTATGTTTGTTAGTCCACTAAAATGAATGATAAGCTTACATACTTAATAGTCTTAGTCCATAAAAAGCTATATTTATATGCCGCTATACAGTATTGAAACTAGCTTATTAGTTACTCATCACTATCACTACATATTATAAAACAAAGTCTCCCACCGCGTCTGTCTGTCTGTTCGCGATAAACTGAAAAACTACTGAACGGATTATCATGCGGTTTTCACTAATAGACAAAGTGATTTATGAGGAAGGTTTAGGTGTATAATTTGTACCTGTGCGAAGGCGGAGCGGGTTGCTAGTTACAATTTTAATACATCTCGAACCTAACCTTCTGCGTCTATCGCTTGTATGGTAACACAAAAAACTGAGATGGGTCGGAGCTCCGAGTGACCGTCGGGTCAATCAACTTTGCCCGGTAGCGATACAATTTTTAATACAATATAAATAATGATGCACTTAACCTTTTTATTCAATACTCACTGTACTTATCTTTTTAATCTTTAAATGTATATACATATAATGTTAAACTTTAGAAACCATATATCAAACGATTCAAAAGCACACTTTCTATACGAAAGCTAAATAAGCTAAATACCTACAAGTTCAATTTAAATCTAATATATAAAATTCTCGTGTCGCGGTGTTTGTAGTTAAACTCCTCCGAAACGGCTTGACCGATTCTCATAAAATTTTGTGTGCATATTGGGTAGGTCTGAGAATCGGACAACATCTCTTTTTCATCCCCCTAAATGTTAAGGGTAGTCCACCACAATTTTTTTTTTTAATTTTTAGATAAAAAAAAATATTTTTTTATGATACAGCAGATTATAGAAAATACATACAACCCTGAATTTTCAATCCTCTACGATCAACCAATATTTTTTAATCGCGATTTTAATATTATTCTGTTCCATCCACAGATCCGTAATAGGGTTGCAAGATGGCAATCGAATACAATAATTGTAGGTACGATAAATTTTCATGTAAAATTATAAAAAAAGGCGTTGCAACGCATGCCGGGTGCATCTAGTTAATATATATTTTTCAAATGTTGTAGTCTGATGGTAATTTGGTTTTTAAATTCTTTTTTTTTGCCAGAGCACTTCGTTCTGAAACAAGTGACCGATTTTTAAGTACAACTAAGTTAGCAAGCAAGCAAATTACTTCTTCTGACGACTCAAATTTTATGCTAATGAAATTACACATACATACATAATTACACTAACACCTGTACCCCCGAAGGGAGTGTATTAAACCCATATTTTGACAACTATAATATGGCCCCATTCACGTATTGAACATAAAACCGTAAACCGCACTTTGGGAATTAAAGATTGGAAGATTTGGAATATGGAGGAAGGAAAAGGTAGGTAAGGCAATTAATAGCTTGAGCAGGTCAGGCTCGCATACTTGGAACTCGCTCACTTTTTATCGTGTGAGAGCCATGCTTCGGCACGTATGCGAGCCGGCCGCTCGACCGGAGTAATATCACGGCCTCACAGAAAACCGGCATTAAAGCAATGTTGCATTGCTTTTCGCCGAGTGAGTGAGGTTACCGGAGGCCCTAACCCTTCCCTCTCCCCCTCTTCCCCCCTTCTCCTACTCCCTCCTTCCACCAATCCCACATTAAAGGCCGCCAAGGCACTTGTGACTCTTGAGTTGCCGGTTACATATCAATTTAGTTTCTCAGCAGACAAAACCGCGGTCAAACTATTAGCTATCACGATGTAAGTAATACTACATTTATCTTTCTCAATCTATAATTTGATTCAAATTCAAATACATTATTTATACAGAGCAATAAAGTTTGTTTGTAGTAATTTCCCAAATTGGGTGTGGTTTGTTTTTATTGGTTCGATATTGAATTAATTTAAACCAGAAAGGGTACATATGGATTTCCGGCCTTTCGAAAAAGATAGAGCACATAATAGTTACTTTTAATAGTGTAATGAATAGGCATTGTTCTGTGTGATCCAAATGCTGAGTACATTCTAAAAAATATTATAAAACAAATTTATCACAAAGTTTTTCTGAAGTACCAGCATTTAATTGAATCATCAAAATATCACTACATATTGTAAAACGAAGTCCCCCGCCGCGTCTTTGTTTCTGTCTGTCTGTTCGCGATAAACTTAAAAACTACTTAACGGATTTTCATGCGGTTTTCACCAATGGATAGAGCGATTCATGAGAAAGGTTTAGGTATATAATTTGTTAAGGTTTTGTGTAAACAAGTTGAATTATGATAATGATTGTTGAAGATGTCTCTACTACCCTTGCGAAGCCGGGGCGGATTGCTAGTAGATAATAAAACTACCAAGATTCAAAGTCACACCAGTATGTTTAAGAATTTCTCTCTACTCATCTACATGGAGATTGAGATCAGAGTCAAAAATTTCGAAATATTTGTCACAATAGATTTCAATTTTAACAAAACGTATTAATTCCCGTTAAATATTATATGCTACCTATATTTTATAATAATTTTGAAATATTCTAACGTACTGTATACCGGGGATTGATTGATTGTATATCCGTAGGGTATCCGTTCCGTACTACGTTTTTTCGTATGCCTTTAGAAAAAACAAAATCTGAGTACGAGGGCGGGCCTTGTACGAGGCACTGAAAGAATAGCCTAAAGTAATACAATATCATCTATTACAACGATTACAAATCTTTACAAATTCATAATACAGTAACCGTAACTTAATACTTGGCAGGTTCTCCCTTACTATTCAAATGCAAATTAATAAAAAAATATTTGAAAATATAATCAATTAGAATTAAACACTTGTATGTCAACGATACCTTGGTGAGCTATCATTAATCAAAATATAATCATAGTGCATTCAAATTCATATTTCGAATAAAAAACTCATTCCATATTCGGGAGCCCTGCGCAGGAGTTGATTTTTTGTAGGAATAATATTCCCATAAGTGTGAGATGAGAGACTTTTTTTGTAATAAAAACGTTTGAATTTATTATTCAGAAGCGTTTAACTGAGAAATTTGAATATTTTTGAGAGGATTTCTAAGGAGTCGTTATCTTGGTTATCTGGAAACATTTTAGTTTTATTAATTGACTGCAATCACTAAATTTTACGTTAGTTTAGCAACATTTTTTAAGACGAAGAGACTTAAACAAAAACAGCAGCAGTACACCCGTACTTTTGCCATGTTTGCCAACATACATATTTTTGAAGTGAAAACTGCTTTAGGCAGGTTGGGCACTTTTAGTATGGGGAAAAAACACTGAACTCGCGTGACCGTCATGATCAGATACATATATGTATATATGTGCGTGTGTTTTCACTTTTTACTATTTTTTTAACGAAACAATGATGTATTAAAATCTATTCTTACATAACATTGAACCTAAAGATGCATTTTCGTTCTGCAACACTGACTAATAAACAATTCTCCTCCCTAAACTGCCAACACTTACAAAACTACACATAAAAGAACAATGTTGGCGAACATAAATCAACGCAAGACTGGGGTCAAAATGGCGACATTAGCAGTCGACCGTCATTCAACACTTAGAATTATAATTAGCTTACGTTATGTCAGATGTGAGGAAAGTGGTAAAGTACTGCACTAAAAGAGTTAACCGTTTAGTATTTACAACAGTGTTTTAACCGCACACTGCCTAATGGCGAGGAGAGACCTGAAACCTACTAATAAAGGTTTTAGGTCTCTCCTTTCTATGGTGGTGTCTTTGACTACAGCTTTAGACGGGAACGACAGTGGGAAATACAAATAACGCGTGATTTTTATGTAGAAATCGCTTTGCCGTCTCGCTGCCACTGTCATCGAGGACGAAGACAACAAGGGATAAGATTTTTTTTAACATTTATCTTTAGTTTTAGAATAATAACTTTTAGAAGTGATATTCATATATACATTACGGTTTTACTCACGTGTATATTTTGGGGCGCATAAGCACCTGACACCGACGTGAAAGGTCGCTTCACTCCTTGATAAAGGGCCCCCGTCTTGTCCGTAACTAGTCGGGCGTCCCCGAAATACACACATGAGTAAAACCATATATGACTACATATTATAAAACAAAGTCCCCCGTCGCGTCTGTCTATGTGTCTGTTCGCGATAAACTGAAAAACTACTGAACGGATTTTCATGCGGTTTTCACTAATAGACAGAGAGGTTCATGAGAAAGGTTTGGGTGTATAATTTGTTAACGTTTTGTGTAAATTGGTTGAAATATGATGATGATTGTTGAAGACGCCTCTACCACCCGTGCGAAGGCGGGTTGTTAGTATGCAATAAAAAAAGAAACTATCCTATTTCTCTGCACATATTATGCAAAATTTCATTATGTGTAATAGTGATTCATGAGGAACGTTTTGGTATATTATTTGTACCCGTGCGAAGCCGGGGCCGGTTGCTAGTTTTCAATAAATATGTACTTAGTTTTTCCATCTTTATGTTTTGAGGTTGTTGACTCACTTAACCTCCTCACAAATAAGGAATTGTGACGAGATTAACCCTAATTAAAAACAATCAGAGCTACTTTATAGAAACAGTTGTTGCGAAATCATACAAACACTATATTTATCTTTAGATGTACAACTCGGGACTTATTCGCGATTAAGTCCCGAGTTACACATTTAATATTTATCAAAGTCGCGAAAGTTGAAAACAATTAGTATATTTATATATATAATGCGAAATTCAGTACATTTAAAAACAATGTTACGCATATTATGTCATCAACGTAATTCTAATTTGTGATAAATTTTAAATTTTACATTTGGTATTTTATGTTAATATTTAGCTTGTTAAGTTGCATGTAGTCTCGTCTTGTATCACTCACATTGCCATGTTGTGTACACATATTTACGAACATAGCTAATAACAAAACTGTTAGTGACAGCTATTTATAAGACTAAGTATTGTGTTATGTTCTGATTTATGTCCCTAAATAAATAAATAAATAAATTTATCTAAAGAATTCACTTCACCTTTCAGAAGAAACATGACGTAAGCAAATTATGTTACAGAAAGCTAAAACTAGACTTGTGTACATAGCCACTGTCACTAGATCCAGTGTCATTAAATAAATTGATAGTTCGTCACTCCAACATTGGCCGGCCGTAAACGTCTTTACAGAATCAGTGTAAAAATATACGTACAGGAATAAATATCATGAGAAATAACCTTTCTTGTGTCAATTCAAGTATTACTGGTTTTGCTCAGTCACTTTTCAAAAAATATATACCAGTATGAAAGTAATGAAGAAAGAGTATTACGCGAAAGCACAAAAAGAAAGACATGCCGTTCATGATTGCAACTACACTAAATGCGGTTGAACATAGCGCTTATTATAATTCGAAGGTACAATACCTCTTTTGGTTCCCCGACGTTTCTCCCCTACTCTCACCTTAGAGGCCGGCAACGCACTTGTGACTCTTGAATTGCAGGTGCCCGTGGGCGGGGGGTAGTCATTTACCATCAGGTGACTCGTCTGCTCGTTTGCCCTTTATACCATAAAATAAAAAAACCTACCCTACGGAAACCGCACATTTTTCCGGGACTTTCCCTTGTCGTATTCCAGGTTGTAATCTATCTCTATGCCAAATTTCATCCAGATCCTTTCAGCCGTTTTTGCGTGATTACTCTATCACGCAAAAACGGCTGAACGGATCTATCGACACAATGTCTATCGAAACATTCATCGATCCATCCTCACAAAGTTTCGTCTTTATAATGTTAGTTGGATAATGTTTTGATAATCTTTGATAACGAATATTTAAGGTTTTTAATATTTCTTAATTTGCTAGACTGCTTTCTGCATCAGGCTCTTAATCCAGATACCTAACGTGAGCCTCTGAAGGTCGAAGCCCTTAGCAATTAACCCATGAATTATATTATTATTCTTATTATTATTTAAGTTATTTTATGATATTATGTAGTATTTTAAAATAATTTGAGAAATTAAGGTTATATAGACCATATAGTATATTATGTAGTATAAGTATACCTATAGTTAAGACTTCAAACAACTCTCGCCAAAGTAAAATACTTAGTCACTGTTGACTGTTGTCTTTGCAAAATGCAGAGTATCCAGTCTCAGAAAAACTGTTTCTGAATTTGCATAAAGAATTGTCCAACTAAGCGGAAAGGGCCCAGTTGAAAACCTAAAACCCAGTTCTGTGTTTAGAATTTGATAATTAAGTGTTTCACTCTGTTAGCGTCTCGTTTAGTTGTAAACGTATTTTCTTTCTTTCTTTCTTTCAACTACGGGACATTTTATCCGCTGTGACATCGAACATCACGTCGACATGACATTGAAAAAAATAAACAATTAATAAAACTAACTGCTTTCCATTATATATTTATTTGTTACTTTATCTAAAAAGTAAATCAAACTTATGTAAATGTTATCCGATCTTTGCGAATAAACCTTTCATATAACGCTTCACTAACCTAAGTGCATTTAATAACTCGACCTATTTTTTGTCCAATTCAAAGCTATTCTATATTGTATAAAAAAAGTTCAACAAAACAGTAATTTTGCAGCAAAATCTCAGCAATTTACTTCCTCTAAACCCCCAACAATAGGATTAGTAAACAGGTGTTCCCCTTTTATTACTATTACAATACATTAGTATACGCATTAAACTAAAAAAAATACTCCATCTTGCTACGAATCAAATCGGTATACGACAATGATTGCCTTACTACGAAATACGATGCATCTGTAATTACGACAACATATCTATATAATGTACCGTCAGATAAAAAGTTACGGCGCAATATTCTATACGACAGAACGTCTACATATGACGTTTCGTCTCGCTGTCGCCAGAGGTCGTTGGTACTCAGGGGAAACTAAAGCACAGGTGTCCAACGCTCGGCCTGATAGAAAGAGATGGAGATACCCTAACTGCACATGCGCGAAAAGGACGCAACCAAAATAAACGTTGAACTTGTGTTGTGTTTTTTTGTCTTTTTGCTCTCCCTCGCCTATGTTCGTGACGGACCTTTTTTTTTATTTCATTTTGTTTCTCTTGTACAACCTTTTTGACTTATTTCGTTGCTTTTAGCTATATTTTAGACTAACTTACCAATTAAAGTTATTAAGTTAGCGGTTTTTTGTTGTTTTTTGTAGGTTATAAATTGTCTGCGCTTGCGCAGGTTGCAGTTTTCTTGGATGATTTGTTACTGTAGTGGATTGGGGTCGCCTTTTGACGCCGTATTTTTAAGCATTGGTGTTTATCAGTGTGATAATTTATCACGATTCGAGGAGTCCGTATAAATTCTATAATAAGGCATTCAATAACTGTAGTTTTCATGAACTCAATTTAAAACGCATTTATAAAATGTTTTAATGCTAATTTAGTTTCAAAAACAAAAATGAAAAGGTTAAAATAAATAAATTGTAATGTTATATTCTAAATAAATATTTGTTTAGATTAAACAGATTTTCGTAACTTTTAACTTTATCTACTTGTTTGATAATTTTTAAAATCATTTTTTCTTGTTATTGACATAACATAAGTTCAAGATGAAATAATGTTATATTGCCTATTCGGAAATAGTAAACAGACAACATAACCAGATCTTTAAAATTCTATTTTTTTATTTTGTTTTCTCTTTCAGCATTCATCTAACATAAAGGTCATAATAAAATATGTTTTCGCTCCAGAACCAATAATTTATTTTCCATGTTGTGTGAGTTACACTGTACCTACTGAAGTACGGCTTTGTTCGTTCCAGTGTAAAAATAATCAACAAAGTATTATCGCTTATTATTTGGGGATACAAGAGAATTATGTCACCCTAATGATACTTTGGCGTTAAATCGCATTATTCATTATTACTTTTACTGAGCTTTTCTTCGTAATCATTTCTTGTTGTTTATTTGTGTGTACGTTACTAGAGAAGTAATTTCTGATGAAAAATGCTTCTTGTAAGTTTCGGATTATATTCCCTTCGATTTTGGCAAAAAAATATTTACATTTTGAAAAACGTGATTTTATTACCGTCCAGTAGGTACTGTAGCTTTTTCTCCGCAATATACGTAGTAACTGTTATAAAAAAAATCTGCTAGATACTAACAGCAAACAAAAAAGGAAAGCTATAATTTTTTACCATAGGATGTAGTATTAGACGTGCAAGCAAAAACTTATTCAGAATTTTTCTTTAGTCCTTTTAATAGATTTTTACATAATCTCACAAAAAATATGTTAAGGCTTGGTGCCAGATTTGGCCCTGGTTTTGATGTGTATACTATATTTCTACCTACACTTTATGGGGTATATAGGCGCGAGTGGTACAGTTGCAATGAAAAACTCTCATTACCAGAAATTGAATTCGCGTGTATGGAAATCTATTCCCCCAACAAAGAAGTTCAAGGGACCATGCTCATTAGTGAAAACACATTACTGCAATGAATGCTGTTAGACTAAAGCTTTCTGAATATTGGAGGTACTTTCACAGACTTCTATTACAGTCCATTAAGACCCATTCACACAATCATATAAGTGAAGTCACAGTTCCGGCACAGTACCCTGACTGCACTGATATGTGTGAATCAGCCTTTAGTCTTAAAGATACTCTTTTTTTAGGAAACCAGGTACGCGTGCGTATACGTTTACCTGGTTTCCTAAAAAACAGTCTGAATATTAAGCCGTTACCGGTACCTATAAATACCGTATCACTAAGATCCCTTTCGACCATACTCACCAAATCTGCATTACCACGGCAGATTTTTTCTACATAATATGCCGTTCGAATAAAAATTCGAGCCATGGATGTTCAAATTATCTAATTACTCACCTGCTATGGTTTAACATTGAACATAGGGTCCGCTTGATGGAAAGCGGTCAGTGTGGGTACACTGCCCTCTTTCCATCAAGTGAACCCTGCAAGAGATCGTCTTTTTTCTAAGTACCCAAGTAACATTATTATCAAAATCAGTTGTCTAACAACCGAACCACTCGAAGCTTCCGTTGTCACTCCATACTAAAACGAAACCAAAAACTGTTTTTACTCCGACCATATATAATTCGAAACACTAATGTCCCACAATCATATACGAGTTAGAGTACAACAATACAGACATAATCACAACCATCTAAAGGCGATATCACTGTCATTAAATTATTTTTGTATTACCACACTCTTGAGATTATGCTTCAAAACATAATTCACTCACAGATAAACATTTAAGACCCTAATTTTTAGGATATAAGGCTCAAATTCAAATGACAATTCTAAATTCAGCGACTTTTTAATTTGGTGTTGTAAGCTTTTGTTTTTTGCTAACGGTACACAGTGGACTGCAGTGATATATTTACGTGCATTTGTTTACGAGTTTATTTTTAATGTTTTTGTTCTGTGGTCTTGTTTGGTAATAGGTGTTTATGAGCTTGATTTGGTCTGGTTTTTTAAAGGTTGGTCCATGAGTTTATTCTTTATAAAAGTAAACTTACAGTGTTTTACGTTTTTATTTACTTTTGCTGTTGGTGAAATCGCCAAGATTTCTAAAAATTGTAAGATCTATCATTGTAAGAAGAAGTAGGTATTTTTTGATGGCTTCTTATTTTATTTTTCTTATTCTTTCTTTATACAACTCAGTAGTAATACTTTTCTTACCCAGTAAAATAATCTAGAATCAAGATAAAATGAATAAACTATCAATTTACACTCGAATCATATATTAACAGAAGAAACATTAAACTATTGACATCGAATAAATCGAATAGAAAATTAAAAACCACACATACTCCTGCGCAAGCACAACGAGTTTCTTATGGCACTCACACAAGCATACAAAACTGTGTTAATAGTAAACCCACACCTATACATACCCAGGTGTAAGTTAGTATTCACGCACACATTCACAATGCGTAAGGCCAGTAGCGAGCCAGTTTATACGTAACCGAACGGTAATAATCATGGTATTGTTGTGTAGAGATAGCATAGTGAAGATTATGAAGTTAGACATAAGTTCAATGACTTTTTTTGTACGAAAACATTGGTATTTGCATTTTTTTTGTGATAAATATTGTCAGATGTCGACTGCAAGTACGATTTCTCAAATTTATTTAACAGAACTAGCTATATGTTATGAATATAGTATTTTATTAAGATAAAAGTAATGTATAATAAATTGTAGGTTCAATATGATCTTGATGTGTACAGACATACGAAGTAAACCTCTACAGTTTGAGAGCCATGCTTCGGAACGTATGGGTCTGCTCTACTCCGCTCGATACCACGGCCTCATAGAAAACCGGCAGTGAAGCAATGCTTGCATTGCATTTCGCCGCGTGAGTGAGGTTACCGGAGGCCCTAATCCTTCCCTCTCCCCTATTCCCGTCCTTCCCCTATCCCCCTCTTCCCACTCTTCCCCCCTCCCACTCTTCTCTTACTCCCACCATAAAGGGCGGCAACGCATTTGTGACTCTCGAGTTACAGGTGCCCATGGGCGGCGGTAGTCATTTACCATTAGGTGACCCGTCTGCTCGTTTGCCCACTATACCATAAAAAAAAACACTATGTACGAGCTGGAGTAAAAAGGAAAATGTGTTATTCCATAACCGCGGCTGGTGAAATCTAGACAAAAAACAATTACCATATTATTATTTTAAAGTATTAGGTAGATACTATAGATAACTTCAAATGTCTTTCGTTTCCTTTTCGTCCTAATCTCTAAACTTTTATCTCGATATCAACACACAACTAAAAGAAATTATCAAAATTAGAATACCGCACAAATTAAAATTTGCTTTGTTCTTATAAAAAAAAGTAAACATATTTGCTGACCATACCAGTCGCCAAGCCTCCACACGTGGTACAAGAAAAAGAGAAAATAATAAAACCTTTAATTTATTCCTTGATAGTACTTGTATCTTGAAAATAAAATATAATCGTTTTTTTTTCACTCCGTACCCTTTTTGGGTCACTGGCCTTTAGAGATGTGCTGTGCCGATATCGATACTTTTTTTTTTGTTTTTCTGTCAAGCCGATGACGTATGTCTGATGCATTTAAGTTTTATTTTTGGAACTATCTTGTTCTATTTTGTTTAGTGGTTTAAGTGCTTATCTACGGTATCGTGCTTGTTATTAACTTCTGTGATTATAGTGATAACGTTAAAATATTGTAGATATCTTTGTTTTTACTTCATACGGTCGTATTCAAATATATAATATAAAATTACCATGTCTATATCTGATACCACTTACAAAATAACGCAGAATAGGTTCTTAGGAAACGCAGAATCTAATATTATAGTTCTTTGAAAATCAACCATAAAAGTTATGAAAAAGTTTGATTATTTTGTGAATTTCAATTTGATAAAGCAATACATAGCCCTAAATCGCACTGTACCGATGAAAGTTTCTCTACAATGAAGTCTTTAAATTTACTAGCACATATGTCCAAATATTTATTTAAAACATTCTAACATGCGGTATATATTATGTGGATACTTTATCTAAAAAATCTAATATACAGTATCTTATCCGAGTGTCTTATCGATCCTTCGATATCAGCTTCAGTTACAACACTACACCACAGCACGGTAGCCAGCTCAACGCCTACACGATCACCGTCATCACAAATCACGACATAGACTCTCCCTTTTCAAGTTTATAACACTCGTAAAATGAAACCGCAACGAACGCCGCAAATCTCAACTTTAGTACTAAAAAATGTACATATTCGGACATAAAAAATGCCTGAAAAAAAGGTAAGACATCAATCCCCAAAAGGTTCACCAATAAGATCCTTAAATGTGTACTTTTAAGACGTCCAGCGCCTAAGCCCAAAATTTGTACCATACATAGTAGATAGATACTGGTACAAATTTTGGGCTTAAGTGTTGAAAATTATTGTAAGATGGATGGATTTAAATGAAAATAGAAAATAAATTAACACTAATTTCCATATCATACACAATCTATATCTCAAGATGAAGTTCTAGAATAATAAGCAGAATTCATAAAAAAAAAAGAAATAAACAATCCTAATCTTGACAAATATTTTAATAATTATGATCAGAGGGGGATGGGGACTGGTTATTTCTTACAACACGATAACTTTTTAGGCCACCTTGAAGAAAACATGTTTTTTTTTTTTTTTTGGCATAGAGGGCAATCGAGCAGACGGATCATCTGATGGTAAATGACTACCGCCGCCCATGGGCACCTGCAACTCAAGAGTCACAAGTGCGTTGCCGGCCTTTAAGGGGAAGGGTGCGAGTAGGGGAAAGGTGGAAGAGTGTTAGAGCCTCCGGTAACCTCACTCACTCGGCGAAAAGCCATGTAGAGGAAAATTGAAAGCCTAGTCAAGAGAAATATAGAAGAGAGGTTAAGGTGAAAATTGTTTCAAAGATAAAAGCATCACCGTGTACTAAGTTACCAAAAGATATTAACAGTAATAATTTTTAGTGTTTTTAGCAAACTTCATAATTCATGTTATGTATAGATTATTATTATGGATATTAAATTACGTAAAAAAAAAAAAAAAAATTACCTAAAAAAAGATTTAATTTCTTAATTTCAAGTACAAATGATTTTGCTATCCATACCACCGTCTTTGTTGAAGGTGAACAGGTACTTGTAAATGCGTTCCCATATGCAACATAATATTTTACGTGAACGTTTTAAATTGCGATAAATCGTCAAGAATGATTTTTACCATAAATAGGAACCACAGCTACTGGTCTTGTATTTTGAATACGGGCCTAAAACCAAACGGGACCGAAAAAAAAACTCGCAAAAAAATACGGGCACATTTTGGATAAATGTATAGGTACATTACAAGTGAATAAGTTTTGTGGTTCGCGACCACAGCTACCTGAACTGAAAATCCTTTATTTTGACAAAATGTGGTCATTCAATTTTGTATGGGGGTGTATTGAGATGGGTCAAGCTCAAAGTATAGTAAATTTTTTTGCCATAATAAGCACCATGACGATTGTCGTAATGTATCCCTCAATATTCATACTACAGAAGGTACAAATCTATACAGAAACCACAAATTAGTAACGCAGTACACATTTAAATATAATATTTACTTAGCCGCAGAATACTACAAACTTGAGTGATTATTTTTCGCCTAATAACTTAACCCTTAATTATTATGAATCAAAGGGAGCCTAAACATCATCTGTCTTTTATTCCCACAGTCGGAACTACGTCATATGGCAGCCGATTTCAACCCCAAAATATGTATTAAGTCTTTGACCATATGTCTACATATTCAGCAAAAAGTAAAATGCAATCTATACTGATATTATAAATGCGAAACTAACTCTGTCTGTCTGTTTCGCTTATACACTCCTCACTCCTTCAGTATTAACGGCGCAATGTTGCCACTTGTATCTAATTTTTGTTCTATGTTTTATTTAAAGTGTTACCAGAATTATTTGTCAAAAAGTGTTTTTTATTGATATAAACCCTTGTATGTACAAGGTGTCAGTGTGTTTCAGAAATAAAATATGTTTTCGTTCTTTCTTTCTTTTTCCTCAGCCGGTCATCATAAAATTTCGCATAGACGTTGTCAGGGCCACATGAAAGGCCTTAGCGTATCTTTCATGCAGATAAAAGTACTACTCCTGTCGCATAGAAAAATAACCCTTACGTGAGCGAAGCTGCGGAAAAAGCTAGTATGAAACTAATCTAAAAACATCTATAATAAAATGATTTACATCAATGTTGCCTTACGCAAAAATACCATAATCATGGCAACATATTACCACTTCAATTTCAATTCTATGTTAAGGAGTTCAACCTTCTAAGTTCAAACAATTTCTATGTTAAGAAATTGATAAATTTGTAGAAGTATCGTATTAGTTATCTGTGGCAATTTCAACATACATGTGTTTGTCATAACATGATCGTCATCATCTACCTGCCCTTTTCCCAAGTTATACTGGGATCGGCGTGTGTAATGCATGTGTAACGTTGCAAAGGGGTTTGGCTGATTTCTTTTATGGCCGGCCACCTGCCTGACGCCAACCCTCCTTGGGAATGTAGTAGTTTTAAGACGGGAAAGAAGGAAGAAAGTAAATTTATGTGAGGAAAATGGTTAGGGAGAGGAACCTAGGGTAAGAGATACCGCAAGTCTCGGATAGGGAACAGGACTGAACCTGCAGTAGCTCGCAGAGTTAGTTGCAGAAGCAGTCATTCATTAAAAAAATAGGAGACCCATCTTAGGTACTCAACAAATAAAAAGAAAGGATTGCCAGCGTATTGTGTAAAAGTATTTTCCATAATACGCTGGCATGTTACAATCGGTATATTCTAACACCGTTATTGTTAATAATAGTAGATGTGTTTGTGTAATATTTTAACACCAGCCGGCATTTCGGGAACTTCCTTCTTAGTTTATACGCAAGCCAACAACAGACCCATATACGACGGAACACCATGTGGTTTTAGTTGACCCAATTCTGATACGATGCTTCACAATTATCCCAGTTCTCTGCTTTTTCATGTTTAGGTCTCTTAAACTTTCATATGTCAGGAACATAGGAATGACTAAACGAATTGCCTACTCGTGACAACAGACGACCAGACTCCAAAACAGTAAAGTACAAGACAAACAATGCTTTAAGTTTCTTCAAGTTTCATCTGTGGCATACATCAAACTAACAATAGCAAGATATTTGAATATGAAAGGAGGCGTAGTACGGTAGCCAGACGTTTTTACTCTTTTTAGTAAAATGAGAATACAGTCGAGCGATTTTTTGTGAGTATGAACTGCCTTTAAATCTCTGTCATTAATCTTGTGTGTGTATTTTAAAGAGAAAGTTGAAGTTTTGAGTTATTTTATTTATTGTTTATGTAGATTAGAAGCGGGGTCCTTATTTTGAGGTAAGAAATGAGTAATTGATTACTGTAGATCAGTTGGTAAGCGATGACATCCGAGAGCAATCAAAACTAAAATTATAAATGCCAATATGGGTTTGTTAATTACGCTTTTACGTTGCAACTACTGAAAAGGACATAGAATGTTATTAAGAAAAAATAACTGTTCCAGAAAAATAGGAAAATAACATAAGCTAGTAAACCATAAACAAATCAGCACTGTTCGGGTGTTCTTTGAAGACAAAAGTTTTTGTTCGAATGTTTATGCACTACGCGACCGTCAGATTGATTTAATTTTCTAGATTCTCCTATGTTTGAATAATCAACACACGTACAAGTACATATGGACCTAGAAGGTAATGTAGAAGCAAATGTTCTGGCAGCATTAGGAATACAATTACTTTCCTTTGTACTTTATACAACTAATCTGGCAAAGAAACATGCAATCCAATACAATACAAGCACTGACTCGCACGTGGAAATACAACATTACACTGGTACGTATTTGAGTAGAATTCTGCTGCCTTGCGCTCTACTTCCTTCTTCTTTAGAAGGTTATTTCAGCAGACGTACCGAGTGTTTGTTTCTTAATTTTGTTGTATAATAAGAGGAATTTATCTGTCAGAAGCTCTGGTTTTGTAATCGACTGCAAACAGGAGAAGCAATTTTAAATATTCTACTTAAAGGTGTACTTCGTTACTTGGGACTATATAAGCTGGATTTCATTAATCTCTGCCTACCTTAGTTGATAAAAAACATCATGCTTATAGTTTATTTAATTAAATAATTTTACTGGCTTCAAATCCGTATCAGAACAAAACCCGTAGTGGAATTTCTCCACCGCAGGTTTTTTGAAGTGAAAACTTCTTTAGCTGCGCTGTGCACTTTTTGGTATGTGTAAAAAATGTTAAACTCGCGTCAGGATAATTCGTAAGACGGAGCCGAGTTTCTTATATTAAAAAAAATATAACATTCGAAATTCAAACATTTATGAGCGGCCAGGAGCGCAGAACTTCCAGTGTACCCTATTTATACATTTAGATATGTTATTACCTACTTTTTATTTTTAACCTAACTATATACATACATATGTATATGTGTGTGTATGTATATGCAAATACATTGTGAAGTTATGTATTCACTTCTGACTCCTACGACTGACTGTTTTTTTCTATATTTTTTTTCCCACCATCTCCATATGAATTGTAAGTTAGGGGGCTTGGATTTTCCGGCAATAGCCAGTTCGAGTTACAAGTCTTGTATGCGACGCTGACCGTCTCAAGTTATTGCTTACATCCCCCAATCCTTCCCTATAAGCGCTATCTTTTTCCTTCCGAATTCTTCTTTCCCAAATCCCTTTCAATATTCTCCCTATTTCCTCATCTTTAATTCCAAGAATGCCCAGTTGGAAGCAATAGTTGGCAATATGTGGGTGTTGAAATCGCCTCTGTCTACCCCTTCAGGCCCCTCTAGGGATACAGGTGTGACCGGATGTATATATGTAATATGAATTAGTGGGTTGCCATACTAAAATATTACAAGTAAAATTATACGCCCAGTGTCAATCGACCGCTCGTTTGCAACTACACCTCGTAGAAAACTGATTGCTATTCATGGCTGTGCTCACCCATGATAATTAATAAGTTTGAGGTTTGAACCATATTTGCATACAATGCAGTCTGGGACGCGAGTGCGTTGTCAAATATCATTTTGTTATACAGTTACTATAATGTTTTTCTATGTTGTTGCAAATAAGTTAAACGATGTGGACGTGGGAGGCTTTTTGTCTTTGGATTATTAGCGAAACTTTGGAAATGTTAACTTTTTACTTCAGATAAAGTACCTAGTTTATTTTATTTTATATATTTTCGAAAAACTTACAGCTAAAATATGAAAATATTAACAAAATCAAAAGTTTTCACAAATAGAAATTATGCCATGTAAATAAAGAAAAGAAAGCGGAAGAACACCATAAAAAAATAATATTTAATAGGTAGGTTTATGATCAATAAAGAAATTATTCCATAAAGTCCTTTTCAACATGGCAGTGTTAGTATTAAAAACGTCGATAACAGTTTCCTAACTCGTGTGGTTGTATAAGCCAGCAGCCCTACCACCTACAAACCATGTCATATTAAATTAATGTCATATTCAAGGGGTATCCTCACTATTGCAAAGGAAATACACACGCGTGCTGACGGATGCGGCGCCGGCGCCATAGCGCACCTTCGGTAAGACAAGGCCAAAACCGCACTTTTAGAAATTTTACAGGAGAGCCATTTTAAATTATTTTTTACATTTTATGTCGTATAGTTACGCTTATATGGCCTTAAGGTAGTTGTGTTTTTGTATGGAATAAGCCTTAAATTTTGTGATTCGGTGCTTGTGTTACCGAAGTGTAACCCGGGTGTATAAGTATGGTTTTGTTAGCTAGGAAGGGATTCTCATGGTACATTTGGAAGATCAGGAGAATTTTCAGCTTATCGCTCTTACTTTTATTAAATTTATTTCTCTGACCTTAAAATTACAATTCTTTATAGAGTTGCTTTGTTTCAGATTATTGAGCAAAACATGCAAATTAGTCATAAATATTTTGTAACATATATCCCTTCCCATAAATCGAAATTAATATTATAAATGTGCAAGTTAGTTTGTTTGTTTGTTACGCTTTTACGCCTTAGCGATTTAACTGATTATCATGAAATTTTGGATAAAGGATATAGAGCAAAAAAATACTGTTCACGTGAGCGAAGTCACTGGTAAAAGTTAGTAAATAATAATAGAACAAAAACTAACTGAGTAACCAACGAACATTTTTTATCCCTAATTATAAGAACTGCGGCTTAAAATAAAAAATCTTATAGTGATATACGTATTTGAATACTTATATCGACAATAAAATTAGTCTTAGTAAATCAAATTAAACCATATTTTAATGCTGTTGATGAAATTACTGTTATTAAAATAATAATTGGACTTAAAAATTTTAGAATCATAATAATTGCTGTAGAAAAAATGAGAATAAACTCAAATTAGTTAACGTATGAAATGAAATCAAAACTACGAGCTCAACAGTAGACATTACTGAAATGTTATTAAAGAAAATATTAATGTCGAATGTTATGGTCAAAGTGATGGTTTGTATGGGTCTAATGGTGCGTTCCGTATCATTTTGTGTATCACTATGATGGGATCAACAATTAACTTTAATAATAGGTAATTGTACAACCGTTTACTGTCCAGCTTTATTTCTTATTTGGAGCCATTTAGAAAATTATTTGTGTTGCTGTAAATCAATTATTTAATTGCATTTAATTGAGAGGAAGTGCTTTGGATCATGTTATGGTATTATATCAGAAGATTTGTGGCTCTGTGAGATAATATATCATTGAAGACTTTGTAAAGGTAGCACCGGATAGAACAGAGGTAGTAATCGTAAGCACTTAAGCAATAATCATCACTTCGGTTAGATTAAGTTACGCTTAAACATGTACGTACGTAATGGCTGATGGACTGACGACCTGATGCAGGTAGCTGGGATAGATTGGAAGCGGAAGGCGGAGGCCTGGGTGCTATAGCGCTCGTTGGCAGAGGCATGTTCAGTCGACTGCAAAAGACTGATTGATTGATAGATGACTTACATTATACTTCAATGGGCTTAAAATCTGTGACGAGTTACTTTAATACTTCAATCCCATGTAGAGATCCGTAAAATCAAATTTGCCTTCATCTTCATTTTCTGTTAACTTATGCTTTCTAAACAAAGTAACTTAAAGTATATTTTAACTGTGTGCCTTATGAAGTGATAACAGCGGGATTACTAGTATTCATTATTTTAGTACTTCATTATTAGTTTTTGTGTTGATTCTCTTATCTTTACTAATATTATAAAGCTGAAGAATTTGTTTGTTTATTTGAACGCCCTAATCTCAGGAAATTCTGGTTCGAATTGAAAAATTATTATATAGATATATATATATAGATAGCCCATTTATCGAGGAAGGCTATAGGCTATATAACAACACGCTACGACCAATAGGAACGGGTCAGTGACCATAAACGTAGGTGGAACTTCGGGGACGGCTAGTAATTCATAAATCGATAAAATATAAAAAGGCACTTGATTTCATTGACAAAAAACATTTCTATTATTTACCAGGATATCGTTTGACATGTCTCTGGACTAATAGTCTCATTATTATCTTTGTTTTGCTGATAATGGTATCCCAAATAATCTTAAAGCGTGGGTCTTCAATGCTGTCGGGAAAAGCTTTCATTAAGAATAATAATAATGATACTGATCAATTAATAAAATAAATGTATACCTCCCTAACATAATTAAAATCGAAGGAACTAGACAATCTAAATCCAGAAATACAATAATTCAAAAATATTCTTGAACAAGGAATAAAAATGCAAACAGCCACTGCCTCATCCAGTTATACCGAAATTTAACAAAAAATATGATCAAATTTAAAGGTAATATAAATATTATTTTAAAATAGTAGCTCTTGATTTCACAGAAAATTATTTTCCAGTACACACACAATATAACATCTAATACATAGAATACTCATTTAACCAATAAAAACGTTGGTTAAAGAAACGTGGTACATACAATAATGTCCCTACTGGTATTATTCATTATGTATGATAAATATTGTTAAGTACTTAATCCTATGCTCCAATGTAACTGTTCAGGGGACCAGTTCTAATAATGACAGTGATCCGTACATGTGCATGCAGTTGACCAGACACGCCAAGTACCATTTGCAGTTAAACGAGTCTATTAAATCTCATTGAAGAAACTTTAAACAGAAATTTTAATCCATTTTAGGTCCAATTTGAACATTTAAGAGATCGGTTTAATTGCCAATTCTCAATATTATAATATGTTTTGAACTCGGTTCAAGTTTCCAGATCAACCGCATTTTAACTTTGTACCGTCATGTCAGTACTGTTCAATTACGTTTTTCTGTAATCTTTCGTGTGTTCTTATTTACGTCGTAGTTCGTTTAGTTAGTAGTAGTCAGTATTGGTTTGAAGTAATTTTTCTATAAAGGAGCAAAGACTTTCATTTTAAAACTTTTACGTCCGTCTTTATGTAGAGTGTATGTTTTTAGATTCCCTGAGATTTCTTAGTAACCTTGTCTAAAATAGATAACTTTTTATTTCACCCGTATACCATTTTTAAGGTAGGTTTTCTTCCTCACAGCCCCTAATAGTTATTGTTCTTGTCCGTATACGGTCAAAGTTTCAGCTGTAAGGTGCAAACGAGTTTCCACCATACGATCAAACCAACCCTCTCCAGGGTAATTTTCAAGGTATTTCTTTCTCGAAGTCCCGTAAAGACACCATTGCCATTCTAGTCCGTTGCCGATTAAAGTTACGGTTTTGGACTACAATAGGTCTGTGTTAGATTTTATCCACCGTGCCCAAATCCAAAGAAGGTAACCTTCCGTACCATCGTAACGATTTACCCTCTCAGACATGCAGATAAACTGTGAACCACTTTCGCCTTAGGCAGAATATTGGCTGGACCCAGCAGTGTTTCCCCCAATAAAAGAATTCTTTGGTTCCGATGGACGTGCTGTCACTGCCATTTCCCAGGAACCCCAGTATCAGGTACCTGGTAGCTGGGATTAATGTCAAGTGTACCATTCCTATACTATTGGTATTTGCGTTAGAAGTAACTACTCCCTAATGTAATGACAAATGTTTATTCATTATTTATATTGTTAACAAATCGAGTGTATAGACATAATACAGTATAGAAGTATCTATCAGCAAAGTGTTCGCAAAGTTAATATCTTGTCGTTTAACCTAGCTAACATGATACCTAGTGCTTTAATATTTTACTCTAGTGGCGTATATCGACCATTAGTTACTAAACCAGAAAACAAATCTATGTATAATAAAATAGGAATAGGATTATTTTTTTCAATTATTACTATTATATTAAATTTATAATTAACCACTTAACAAAATCACATAATACATGAGCTAAAATGAGTGTAAAAAATCTCTTGATTGTACGTTGTTTCGTTGTATTATCATCTTCTAAAGTAGCCTTCGAGATAACTACCTCGCATCTACAAGACTTTGCAATTATTCTAATCTTATATCACGTATGAAGCTTCTTATGGAGGTATTACTCTTTCAGCAAAGGCAATATCTTCGTCGCTTACGCTGTGAAAGGGAATGAAGTCTTTCTTTTTGATTTTCATAAGACCATGAACGCGATACTGTCACCATAAATTATTTTACAGTTTTGTAGTGTATCCTACGGACTTGCATTTTTCTCGTCTGTTAGAAGAATATTTGTGAGAAAAAAAGCGTAATAAATGGTAAAAACACGTTACCTTAGTGTGAATCATATCTCTATTAAACATGCTTTTTATTATAACACAAAAACTGTACGATTCTATTTATCTCCTTACACGAACCCTTTAGGTTTGAGACGTGATTCGGAATCAAGAAACGATTAATCATTGGTCCGATGACGACTATTTGTATCGAATCATCATCCTTTGACGTAATCCTATAAATCATTGAAGGATAAATTGTGGAGACAAATGAAACGATGTTTGACAATGATGGTCAACGGGCTGTGAAAATGAACAGAAGTATTGTGTGAATTTCTGTTTATAAATTAGGGTGTAGAGTAAACTGGAAGCTGACCAGTCAAGTGATAAGCTTGGAAAAGTACCAGTTTTGGATTTACAGAAGTGTGTGAGAGATAACAATAGGATTGTAGTACTCGGAAAAAGTACAACGTCTTTGATATGGGGTTATATTAAAAATCAAATGTATCTCACAATAGCTATGGTATCATAAAAATTAAAATAAATTTATAATAAATATAAAACGAAAAATAGAACAAAGAACAAAAATAATATCAAAAAAAGAAACTACATGCAGCAATTGAAGAAAGGGTTAACGGTGGAAGAGTTACTGCTAATGAAAGCAACGGAACAGAGAACAGTGAAAAATATACATACAGTAACGTTTGTGTCCCCGAAGGGGTAAATGGAAACTGGCAGTTTATTTAAACACAATAATGGTAAGAAGGTAAGAAGGGAAGAGAAGGCAATAAAAGGAAAGGGATATTACTTTTACGGATGGATCGGACAGTTTAGGCAAAACAGGTATAAGACCCTGACCCACTGGAGTGAGTGGATCAGGGTCTTATACCTGTAACTCGAACTGACTGTTACCGGAAAGTCTGAGCTACTCTTTTAATGAAGAAGCTGTTGATGGAAAATGTATCCACCACAGACACAAACCTCAAAGTGTTTAGTTCTGATATTCGTTTAGTTAAAGGATTTGAGTTGGGCACATCAAAATTCAGTTCGACTGGTATAATTTTATGAAATTCAAATTTGATGGAAAATTCATATACCTTACCTAGTCGACAAGTTGAAAATGGTCCAAAATAGAGATACTGCTCTTAAAATTATGTGCGATAGCTCATTGGATCCGGAATGACGCCTAGAAAAATGTGCCAAAAGTATTAGCACATAAAAAATTGCAACAGTTATAAACAATTAAAGATGAAAAAAATGGCATTTCGTTTTTTGCCAATATTTCATAAACTATTAATATTTAAGAAATTTCAAAAAAAGGTTCTGAAAGGGAAGGAAATTTTCAATAAAAAACTTCTAGCTTTCGGAACTCTATCTCTATTATTTATAATTTTAATTTAACGCTGAAAATGGGTCTCCGCGCGACATTTTTAGGTGGCGCGCGCGGCATCAAAAGCGAGTACGACACATTAATTAATTTATTTAAGGTATTAAATTTTTTTTTTAAATTGGAAACAAAATTGGTGTATTCTGAACGCTATAAATAATTTATTCTTTAAAATTTTACTTAAAGTTCATTTTTCAACAAGTTAAACGATTGTTAACTAACAAAATTTTCTCGAACTTCAGTCTTCATTGTAAATGAAAAAAAAATTTAATAATTGTCGTAAAAATTTTTCGCTTCGTAGAGCCTTTCTTATATACATACATACCTGACAAGATCACGCCATAAAAGTAAAAAAAATAGTCATACTTTGTTTATAATATTTTTTTGTACTTGTTTATGTGTTGTTTACTACTAAGTGACCATGTAATTAATATGAATGCAATATTGTTTTGATTATGAGAGTTCAGCATAATATTTTAAAACATATCAAAGAAATAACGGCCACTTAAGTATTTTAAAGCGTCATTGACAATTTCACTTACCCCATCTACTTATTTTCAGTTAAATACAATAATTACTATTTGTATTCCAACAAGAAAAACTCGTTCTATACTTAAAGTGTGGTTTTACTGGCACGACTTTGATGAGCGATAGTACATCGATGCTTGATTTATGTTTGTCGTAAAAGTGACCGTTTTATTTCCTTTAGCGTTTGATGGGCTACTTCTCTGTGTTTACTAAGTATTATAGAGCTTGGTTTTTACTTCACCACAAGATTGTGTAAAGTTTTGTGTGCGGCTTTTAAATCTTTTTAATTTTTTTTATTACAACCAAACCAAATAGTTTTTGTTACAGTATTATATTTTGCAAAGTATGAAGATATAAATGACTTCACCCTACCATAGGCGTCATAGTTCGTGCACATAGTTCTCCCACTCTCATCTTCACATTCAGTTCCTTATGGATGGAAAGTAGGAGAGCACACTTCCACTCTCTGTGCTCAGATTAACAAAATACAACACTAATGTAAAAGTAGCAGTATAGATTGGACAAAAAATAATCACGATGAAACGAAAATAAATCGTCAGACCTATTTGAGATGATAAGCCCAGCATGGTATATTGGGAAGGCTATCCACTGATGATACAAATGTTTAACGTCACCGGTAGCCTCTTACCACCACCACCAATGAGGAGCCTATGGGTATATATTAGCTATAGGTACACAAGCATAACATAGACCTTCTCTACTTCTACTTCTCCCAAAAGGCACTTTCACAGTGACCGCTTCTGCCGACCAATAACCGTTGTACAAGAAAGGTTCTTGATTAGATCGATCGAAAGATAGATCGAGCTAAACAGAAAGTGCAGCGCATATAGTTCCCGTGCTAGACAAAGAATAAACATAGTCTAAGTGACGGGTTGAGAGAAATGTCACTCAATATAATTAAGCGACAAAGTTATCGTTTAAGCAAATCGCTGTAATGAGAACCAACATAATTTGCTGGACGAAGACTTGCACAAACCTTACATTACACGTTTCTAACGAACGCGGTTTATCTCGGTTATCTGTCATTAAATAGAATTATACATGAATTAGGTAATTTATTTACCGCAAGACCAGGTGATGAAACTGGAACCGTTTTCTTATACCTGATTGTCTTTAAATTCAAATTCATATTCAAATCCAAAATCATTTATTCAATTAAGACACTAAGTGACATTTGTGAACGTTAAATTGAAGCTACTGTTAAAAATCATAGATCGACGCAAACAGACGCCACAGCATGTACTGGATTGTCGAGGTAAATTAGGTGAAAACACCAAAATCTACTGCCTGCTTGTGTCGATCTATAAAAGTATAAAATTAAGTTACTACTTTGGGGTTTTCTTTGATTTTTTTTTTGGAAATTTTTCATTCTCTGCTATGTATAGCAACTGGTGAGGTTAGATGTGATTAGACAACCTTGTGTTATTGTATCCTCACAATTACAATTTTCACCAGAAAGCGGCATAAGGTTTATGCAACTGACGGCCTGCTTAAATTCACCTAGCAGGGCTTCCTTGCTAGGTTATATCCGAGTCCATGTTATTAGACAGACATGTACGTAAATCACCTTTATTCCTGGTAAAGTTTTCAACCGAAGGGGTATTTTTTTCACGTAAATTAAATCTAAGATATTGAGTATCAACAGTTAACCCATTTCGGGCATTGCAAGATTAAATTGTTAGCAACGAGTTCTCAACACAAGACTTAACTTAAAACTAATGAACTTCAAACAAACACCACTTTTTTTTTTAATTTCTTGTAGGTTTTAAAAGCCATTGAATCGACCATTGTTTCAGTCTTCTTGAGTTCAGTTGGTAGATGATTGAAGACTAACAAATGTAATTATATAATATACTAGCCGTTCCTGCAGTATCACCTGCGTTTATGATCACTACTCCGCTCCTATTGGTCGTAGCGTGATATTATATAGCCTTCCTCGATAAATGAGCTATCCAACACTAAAAGAATTTTTCAATTCGAACCAGTAGTTCCTGCGATAAGCGCTTCAAGCAAACAAACAAACTCTTCAGGTTTATAAAATTAGTATATATTACATGATGAATAACTGGTAAACTTAAATTATAATTATATTGAGATCTAAAATTATATTTAGGAGCCGATTTTGTGTTAAAATATTCGGCATTATTTTTCACAAACAAACACAATTGCAGAATGTACTGTGTTTGTTTGTGTGTGTAATACCAGTTAATGTAAGAGGGATTCCTTACATTTTTTACTTAAAGATAGACTTCAATGAATCTGTATTTTGCATGTTATAAATTATTCTTAGCCTTCTTTTTTGTTGTATAAACGTTGACTGCACGTTGGTAGAATTTCTCCAGTAGATAACACCATAATGTTAATAGCGGATAGATGTAGCCACAATAGGATGATTTTGCTACACTTAGACTACTAAACAAAAAACAATCTTTAGATAAAGTTTAGACACACTCATATGCAAGGTCACTTATATATACCTCCTTTTATTATTATTATTTTCAGTGCCTAGTGCTACCTCGACCAATTCTGGTCTTTTGTAGCACACTCTTGTTTTAAAGTTCACTGCTCAGACTTATGGTTTCGAGAAACCTCTAGATCCTATCAGCAGTGATTGTTTGTATTTCCTGCGGTTGCAAGATGTGCAACCCTAGGTCAATACTTCGGTGCCGCATTAGTGCGCCATAAAGGCATAGAATATGCATTGCATATATATACCTCCTTATCCGATCTATTTATGAAAACTTCTGCCCTAACTTTTTAGTAGGTAATTTGTTTTTACAGTTTACGATGAGTGTTATTGAGTCTGTCCATACATTTAATTAGTTAATATATTTTCTAATAGGAAAGGTATGGGGAAGTCGACCGTAATAATATGGATTGAAATTGTAAAAACTTATTCTACGGTTATACGGAGTACCGGCTTGCAAAAAGTACTCCAACGCCACTCAAATATAAGAACATCGTTAAGTCTCGGGCTGTCACTGTCACTCTGGGGTGAATTGCAGCGATAGGAACGAGTCTCAATGAAATTTTAGAATTGAGTAGCCGTAAACCAGAATAGGAAAAATTACGATTTTGGATCTCATTTCTAATTTACTATTACTTGTGGCGTCCGTGTTTCTCTCTCAAAGATTAGCATTTGAATATAGTTATTTATATGTGTGTATAAGAATTTTATATTAATAAAATATGTATTTTAAAGATTTTTTACTTTCACCGCCTTTTGTATTTCTTTTAATTTATGCGAAAATGCAAAGGAATGTAATAAATGTTAAATCTAAAAAAAATATTAAATGAAAACCAATTTTTTTTATTGTTGAAAGTTTTTTTTTTCAGAAATTAAGCCAGAAAAAAAGCACATTTACTGCCTTCTACTCCTTTTTAGTATATTATAGGTGTTTTTATATTAAACCAAATCATCAAATTGATTATTTTAATTCAAATAAAAACAATAAACATTAGTTGTGGTGCGATGCGAGCGGATAAATACCCCATCGACTTTCACAAAGACATCAAAATATCGATGTTGGTAGAAGTACCAGAGAATAATAACACGATAGCAGTGATATTGTAAATAGGCATAAGCCGGGGACACCTGTGTTACGCACCCAGTGTGAATAAGACAAAAAATAAAGAAAAAAGCACTTGGCTATCAGTGCATTGTAAAGAATAGAGTGGATCTTTAACTTTTTCTGTTCTGTCAAGGTATTAACAATTACAACCTCTGTGGCGCGGTGGTAGTGTATGCGACTGCACTCATTACAAATATTTGCATGCATGAATATATCTATTTGGATGTATTTTTAAGTATAATAATATATACATGTGTTTACAAAAAAAATAAAAATTACGCAAAGCAAAGCTTAACATGAGCTCTGATTTGCTTTAGATAACGATGTGTAATATGTCCAAAGTTTATTAGATATTAATTTTTATTAAGAAATGTTTATAAAATGACATAATGTAAAGTTATAAATAAGTACTTATAACTTTACATTCTGTCTGGAATTAACTATTTGGTGATCTTAAACAAAAAAAAAAATTTTGGAAGGGTTTATAAATATATTCTTTTGGTAAGTGAAATGAAATATGAACTCAAATTATATATACCTATAAGCAGGAGCAGATGTTGCCCGCTTCAAAACAATAACTAAAATAATCCAGATTCACATCCATACAATTCTTACGGTTGCATATAAACGAAACAGCGCTATCTCCCCTCTCTTCCTCTCAACGAGTCGGTCGCTGCACGTGTGCTGTAGAAACGGGTTTCGCTCGTCGACGGACCCAAGATTTTATTAATTTGTGTTTCTTATACATTTTGTACGTTACCTCTTCGACGCTTCTGTTCGCCTGGTCCGCTCCATCGATATTGTTGATAACAAATTGCTTTTCTTTGTTCTGTCATGGCGACCTTTGTTTTTTAAATAATAAGCTCAAAAGCTACCTGTCCGAGTTGAAATATTTATATGGGTCTTGGAATGATTGGCCGGTTTTTGCATATTAAATAAACTTTGAGACTAAGTTGCAGTGTTATTTAAAGATTGATTAGTACAGGGTAATACAATTTCAAGTAAATATTTATAGGTACTACCTGCTTATGTAACACGCAACGCTGTTCCCCGTAACACAGGATTTCCTACCACGGGGACCACTGTTTAATAAGCATTATTTATTTTTGTTATTATTCATATATATATATATATATATATTTATGTAATGTATTCTTGATGCCGATAAATTATTATTATTATTCTCTTTATTCATCTTCTACCATATAAATTACATTTTTAAATATGTACATAAAAATATACATTTAAAAATATAAAAAATAGTACACCACCGACATCGGGTACAGGGACCAAGATACCGGTGGTTAGGGCTCCAAAGACAGGAACCTCCTCACTATACGGGTCGTGTCGAGAAGAACTGCCTTCTGCATCAGTCCCTTGATCCAACCGTCTAACGCGAGCCTCTTAAGGTGTTGATCGAGGCTCTTGGCTATTATTATTATTTAATTCTAGTAATTAAATATGAAATTATTTTACTGTATATCCACTTTTTTATATACAACCAAGTTAACAATGACGTAAAAGTTAAGTGTCACTTGTGTGATGTCAACTCTATTTTCCACCCCCATACATTCTCTAGAGAACTCTAGTGACCCTACCCATCGACTTTAGCGACCCTACTTAACCATCGTCTTCTCTAAAATGGAGATACTGGACCAGTCAGGTGGTACGAACAGTAGATAATCTCTTGCGTCCTATCTCGCTAAATTTTAAAGGTATTTTTATCATATTGGAGTTTGTATTTCATACATATTCCTTACAAAATGTTAATAATACAATGTACCTATAACAGGTACCTAAGTACATGTTTTAAATAAACTAGAGATCGCATGGTGGTCGAATTCCAACCATAGTTTTTCATTGGCCAGTATAACTTGAGCTGTCATTGTATAGACTTACTTAAATACTTACCATGACAGGTAATCGCATAAATTGGACGTATGTAATTTCATTAAGCCGTTTTCACGTAATTTTTAAAGGTGTAAGACATAATGTTTAAACATTGTAGCTTTCTGCACTTCTTCTATATACCTATATATTAATACGTGAAGCGAAAACTTTGGATCCCTTTTTACGAAATTTCGCACACTTATAGTTTATACAAAGAAGAAGTGACGAATGCTAAAATTTTTGAACAATATTTGCTACAAAGTTTAAAAAAATGCAGAAACGGGTACATACAGTATATATTTTGACCAGTCATGGTACAAAAGTCTATACAATGACAGGTCAAGTAATATTGACCAATGAAATAAACCATGGTCGAAATTCGACCACCACGCGATCTCTAGTAAACTATAAGTATTTCAAAATTTATATAATTATAACATTAAATCATGTTATGTTCGTTTGAAGCTTCTTTTACTAAGTTGAATGTCACGAAACATTTAATAATTTTATGAATTTTACTATTTAGCTCTTCAGCCTGTTCATAAATCAAAAAAAAATCTATATGTTTTGCAATTATTCTTTTAAAACACGTTCTTAACAGTTTTCGCCGAGCGAGCGAGGTTACCGGAGGCCCTAACCCTTTCCTCTCCCCCCTCGTCCCTCCTCTCCTCCTCTTCAACCCTTCCCCTACTCCCACCTAAAAGGCCGGCAAGGCACTTGTGATTCTTGAGTTGCAAGTGCCCATGGGCGGCGGTAGTCATTTACCATCAGGTGACCCGTCTGCTCGTTTGCCTCCTATAACATAAAAAATAAACAGGACGTGTTGCTGAGGCCCAGAAAGCATGATCCATACTTATAAAATAAATATCATATTTTTTGACTTCATTCAAAAACTCACTCACTCAAAAAGAACATTTCTGTCTTAACTCACCTCCCATAACTACTAGCAATCTCAATGAACTCAAAATGTACAATTACAAAATTAACTTTTCAAAGATGATTAATTTTCAAGGAATAAACTTTATTCAAAATAAAAAGCCTTAATAACTGCACCGAAGTCGATTATGTTGATTAAAAGGAATCGCCATAAATATCCAAAGCGGGGCGCTTTCGGCAACATTCTGATATGTTTCATCGTTTTGATATTATTTCGAATGCGTTTCGTTTTTTGATTTATTCATTCGTGTTCTGTTTTTTGCTAAAAGCCCAAAGACTTTTATTTTTGTCTAGCTCCAGTTGAATAAGCGTATGCGCATTTAAAGATACAACATTTAAGAGTGATGGAGACAGACAGGAGACTTTTTAGTATTAGTGCTCAAATTTTTTTCAACGTATTTTTTTCGGTATTTATGATATAATGCATTATTTGTTGCTTGTAGACGTAATAACGGACTAAGAGGAGTCGGTAACTACTTCTTTCATATTCAGTGCTCCTAGATACACAGGCTTTTATTTTTTTCACCTCTCAACAGTGAATCGTGAATCAGACTTGCATTTCAGACAATCACGGAATCGCTATCCTCAAATCATCTTGTGTCCATTACTTTTTTATTACATATTATCATCTTCTTGAAATAGAATACTAAGCTAAGATCCCGTGGGAATATCGGGATAAAAATATGCACATATAATATAAAAATAGCCTATGCGTTAATCCAGGTCTCCAGCTATCTACATACCAAGTTTCATCGCAATCGGTTCAGTGGTTTTTGCATGAAAGAGTAACAAACATCCAACCATCCATCCATCCAAACTTTCACATTTATAATACTAGCGGCGCCCCGCGGTTTCACCCGCGTAAGTCCCGATCCCGTGGGAATATCCTGGTCTCCAGCTATCTACATACAAAGTTTCATCGCAGTCGGTTCAGTGGTTTTTGCTTGAAAGAGTAACAAACATCCATCCATCCATCCAAACTTTCACATTTATAATATTAGTGGGATTAATGGGATTGAATTTACTTACTTGAACCATCAGTTTGAAAAGTAAATATCAAAAACTATTTTTCTTGCGCCCTTATTGTGTCTTGTCTCCGACATACTTCTCCATTTATGCCTCTTCCATTTACTCAGTAGTGGTTTAACCAAGCTTAATAAACTATAAAAATTTTAAAATCTTCTGCCATATCAAGATCTATAAACATTACAATATCCATAAAATTTGACTTGCAACACATAAAAAGTCATTGGACAGCAAAATCATTAGCTACTGTACATTCGTATGGTGAGCCCCATTGTTCTGACCACACGTACGAACAAAGAAACGTTATGACCACAATTGTTTTTGGTGAAAATAACAGGTCTGTAAAAGTATATTTCGTGCAAGCATTGCATCTGGGCAAGAGTATGGCCTCGTTTTTGTCTTTTAAACCACCGAAGGCAATAGAAGGCAAAAACGCGCAACATGAGCACTATTTTTTCCCGTTTATGTTACAAAAACAGAACTGACAGCAATTGATGGATATGGCAAAATACGGGTCAAATTTGGAACTAAACGACCATAAAAGTATGTTATATCTCAACAAAACCCAATGCCAAATAAGACTATTTGCATAAAAGCCTTGTGTTATGATCTTAAGTTGAAAATCCAATGCCAATTATTAAATTGGCAGTGGATTTTGCATTCCTATAGATTTGCAATATTTCTTGAAATTAATTTAATAATTTCTGGATGTCACAAGGCACATTATTTCTTCTCTCGATGTAGATACTCTTACAATTAAGAACCAACATGACAACCACGTAGTCTGGTAGTCGTGCTCGTTGATCACGTCCTAATGAAACTACTCCTGTTGCTAAAGCTTATAGGCATGGCATTACCACTTACTATAGGGACAATGAGCTTGTAGTAGTATTATAGATAAAAGAATACACAACAAAATCAGAGAAAGATCGTGCTAAAAATATATTTTTCGAAAGTAAAGATTCACCCACGTAGACGTTATGCGTAAGAAAAACGTAGGCGCAACTAATAAACATTTTGATTTATTACCACTGATATTTAAGCTTAATAGCGTTTTTAAACAGATAATATTATTTAACTCCTTTTATGTATCTGAAGCACGGAATGACAACACAACAATTTTGTTTTGTGGCCTGAATGACACCTTGTAGAGAGATACTTATAGACAGGAGATGAGCGTGGCGTATCACAAAATGTGTTACAATACAACTTAAAATACTGCAACCTGCTACGGTAAATCATAAAACAAAACAGTAAAACATTATACTAGCTAAATGTATATTTCTATTTGTACACAAAACTATAAAATAACGGAGAGTTACTGGAGATAGTGGTTAGCAGTGACTAGCTAAAATGATGACATGCTGTCTGAGAACCGATTTAATCATCTCATTTTGCTGCGGATATTTTAAACCCCCGACGCAAAAACGACTGTGGCATCGTAGCTCTCCAACGGATGGACCGATTTCGATGCGGTTTTTTTTCATTTGAAAGCCAGTTTCCTTGCGGTGGTTCTTAGCTATGTTTGGTTAATATCGGTCTAGCAGTGTAAGAGTATCAGCTCTTTTCCAAAATTATGTAAGGCATTTTGTAATTGTTGAAGGGATTTTCGAGTCGGGGGTGTTTTAAATTTTAAATTTATAGTCATATACTGTCACTCTAACGATGAGTTGACATATTATTATCTTCTTTTATTACTTTAAGGATTCCTGGCATGGCTGTCGCCAAGTGTCACCACGTTAGCGTTATTGGTTTGATCCCCATAATTATGGAACATGGCAAACAAACTCAAAGCATGGCCAGTACTTTATATTCGCTATTTGTAAATACTTAAGGTGCCTAAGTAAGTAGTTGGTGCTTTATTTCGACCATGGTATTCGTGACATTTGGCCTTTTTTTCTTTTGTGCGTGTGGATACCCCCTCGGGCCGTCATCCCACCGGGCTTTTCGGTGGGTCGGTGTGTCGGAATCGAACCGACTAAAACCACACGGTGTGCCGTACTGCGCCTAAAATAGGAGGGATCCGGGAACAGCTTTTATTAAGACATCCAGACCCCCTAGTCGTGACATTTGGCCTACTCCAAGGTATGGAGATTTATAGAACTGGATTTATGAAACTCAAACTTTATTAATGAAAATGTATTAAACTTTCAAGTAATGAAAAATGATAAAAATATTTTTAGGCCCTGGGATTTAAGCTCGTGCCCTAATTATTTTAATTTATTAGTATACATACATAAATAGTCTCTTGTCTCCACAAAATCCTAACCAAAAAATTCTTTCTCCTTTACAGAGCGCGGCGCTTACTCCGAATCTGATATCCCACAACCAGCCGCTCAAACGCAACACTGCCGTCGATCAGCATCCTCTCCGCCTCTCACTTTAACCTTCGACTCCGACCTAGAGGATGACGTCTTCACTCCAAGATCCGATCGAACCAACGACTTATTTTCCACAAGGAACCTGGATATTTTCGGCTATGGTTCTCCAAGAACTCCTGCAGGAGCTCTCTTGAGTCCTCGAAGAGAGAGAACTTTCACTTTCACGGTAACGAGTGAGAAGCATTGGAGGGATAAGGGAGGAACAGATGTTGCTGACGGAGTTGATGATGCAGATGGGGAAAGTATTGACGAGGTAAGACTCTTCTTATTTGTTTCGATAGCAGTACCTTAAAGTTGTAGCTGGACAAAGACTAATGAACATTATGAGGTATTCACCTATTTTATTTTCTGTACAATGGAGTAACATCCATAGTCGCTGTACATACAGTAAAAAGGTGTATACATATTATGTACATACCACCCACTAGTTCGGTACGATAAAGCCATAACTGCACTTTTTGTAATTTTACAAGGATAACCATTTTAAATTATTTTTTACATTCAATGTCATATAATTATGTTTGTGGTCGAATTTCGACCATGGCTTTTTCATTTGCCAGTATAACTTGAGCTGTCATTGTATAGATTTACTTACCATGACAGGTAATCACATATACTGGACGCGTGTAATTTCATTGAGCCGTTTTCACGTAATTTTTAAAGTTTTAAGACATATTGTTTAAAAATTTTAGCTTTCTGCATTTCTTCTATATATAAACTGTAAATATTCCAAAATTTCCGTTACTACGTGCGCGAAATTATCTTAAAAAGGGGTAAGAAAAGAATTCTCTTCACGTGTTAATATAATGATATGGCCTTGATGTGGTTGTTCTTTGTTCGGAAAAGGTCTATATTTATGGGGTTCGGTGCTTGTTCTTAACAGGAATTAAATATCTGATTTTGAATTTTTGACATTTGTGTCTTGCCGAAAAAATATGGATAAATCATTATGAATAGGTACTAATATAAATGCATATTTAAACCAGCAATCAATGTAAATATTGAATTTATTGTTTGTAAACATTATGACAATATTTCATAAAATATTAACGTACTATTTTAAAATACCTCGTAAATTTTTATCAGCCAAAACAAACCACAAACATACATCCTGTCCTAATTAACTATAATTGCCATATCAATCCAATTGCGCAATTAAAACATAAACAATAATATTTTTTTAAAGTCAGCACGTGTTTGCGCCTCTCTTTGTCTGTAAATGATTCATAATGTGACGTTGTTGCTGTGCTGTCTATTTATACTCAAATTGTGAATTGTAGTAAGTATTTGTAGTATTCTGATAACTATTTATTACGTGAGAAATAGAGAAACGTGTTTCCACGCGATTTCTGATGATTCGTGTATAGCTGAGGTCAATGTCTATCTACTTTCATGAGTTTTATTTTTATCGTCTGATTGGACATACATAAATAAAGAACTTAAAGCAACGCCTGACAAAAACTTAATTTATAAAAAACTCAACTGCAATATTTTGCTATACAAAAATTGCCAGGCGCTACGTAAGTTTCGTCCTCAAGAAAGAATATACATATTATAGCTATGTACGTTTATAGTTTAAATAAACTCTTAGATTTTTTCAATATATGTTGTATTTCACTGCTTGCTTGTATATAATGTAATATTAAAGTAGCGAGTACTGCTTTGACTTAAAAGGTTGTGAGATTTCATTGTCCATTTTTAATAAATCTGGTAAACTCAATGTTACTGTAACATAACAACTGAACTGAACAATATTTCTTTATATTATTTCATTATAATTTGTTAAGTACGTACTAAGTAAAATTCTATAATTTTTCTAGTAAATGAGCCATTATATCTGTATACACCCCTTAGAAAATATGTTTGACAAAAAAATCCACAATAATGAAAGCATGAAATCAGAACCTAATACATTGTATCTTGTATGGCAATCTTACTTTTTATTAACAATATAAATGTACATACTAGGTACTTTTTATTAACAATGTAATGTGTTTCTATGAAGATATAGTTTCATCAACTACAGGTTCTTAAATATTTTAAACCTTATGTAATACATAGCCTAATAAAAAAAACCGGACAAGTGCGAGTCTGACTCGCGCACCTATATAGTACGTCGGGAATCAATTCTCGAAGATTTTTTTCCGTCTTTTCCGAAAGACAAAAGTACTCTATAGGTTTTGATTTACATGCAAAATGCTCAAAGTTGACATAGAAGCTTGATTTTTTAATAATAAGTACCTACTCAATAATTCTCGCGTGAAAATGTCGGTCACTGCAGCGAATTAATACTTTTAAAACCATGTAGTAACTTAATGAAAAACTTTCGTCAACATTTAAATGTACTAACCGTTAATTAACAAAAAAACTCTTACTAACTTTAAAACGTTAGTAACTAATGTATTAAAGTTGAAGAGTTTTTTTTATTTGAACGCGTTACATCTGGAATGACCAGTCTGATTTGTGTAATTCTTATTACATTTAATACACATTGAACATCACCCTTAAAAGCGGAGCTTTAACGTTGATGAAACTGCGGAGAATGTTTAGTTTACAATAATAACCGTTGAGCTTGAGTTGCAGGTGTCCAAGGGCGACCCAGGTGACCCGTCTACTCGTTTGCCCCCTATAATATATAAAAAAAGAGCTTCAAACGACCTTCTGTCAAAAACACTGAAACACCCTTTTATTTGCCTTTAGCAATTTTATGGAGTCTAGGGGCTGGTGGCTAAGTGGTAACCAACAACCTGGTCTAACTACAGAACTTCGATATCGCCTAGTGCTTGGGTTGTGGGCGTCTGATGGCAGTCGTTCACGTAAAATATTGAAGTTCGCCGTATCGTAGTTAGACTGAAAGCCGACCCCAACTTAGTTGGGAAAAGGCGCGGAGGATGATGAGCGAGTTGGAAGAGTATGGAGTCACTCAGTAAATTAAATCTTTTATTATCATTTTTACCTTTACTCGTAATTTTTAGGACTATGGTGATGTAACTAGCGCCATCTATCGAAAATAACTGGAACTATTGAATACACGCTAATCCTGCAAAAGATAATGAAAGCTATATAGGCTGATAATATAAGTCTTCCCATTGTGTTCTAGTGAAAACGTACTTCCTCCACAGAACTGTAAACCAATTTTTTTTTCATTTAGAACGCACATGGCTTGCCTCCGATTACTGGTTAGCGCGTAGCTCTAGCGTCAAATCACGGACAATACAAGCGTGGCAGATAGTAGTGTTTCCCCATTGCAGTATAAAGTCTACCCCGTTATTGCTTCTTCATATTGCAATATTGTATTTGCAAAAGTTCATGTTAAAATGATCGATTCGATAACCTAGTAGAAGTAATGTATGTGTGGCGCTACTTAAAATAGACACCTCTAGCTGTACACATATCTTTCCGGGGCGAGTATGTAAAAATTATGAGGGTGAGAATCAGATTTTTCAACAAATTTTCTGTTATAAATTGTACCGACTAGACGTTGCTCGAATTGGTTTCCATTTTGGCCGTGTTCTCTGCAAACACAAACACGGCAAAAATTTTAAGTAGTAGTAAAATGCGTTAATAACTATAAATTTACAATTTAAAATACCCCCGACTCGAAAACCCCTTCAACGATTAGAAAAGAGCTGATGATCTTTGAAAGGTTGAACAGATTTTCTTGAATTATATCTAAGAACACTCCCGACTAATTGACCTTTCAAACAAAGAAAACAAAATCAAAATCGGTTCATCCGTTCGGGTGCTACGATGCCACAGACAGATACACATACACCCCGACACCCCGTCGTTTTTGCGTCGGGGGTTAAAACGGCCTTAACGAGTTTGTTGATTACATTCCTTGGATTCTTATAGCAGAGAAACCTATGAACTGTTTTTAAAATGGCATAAGTGCATTGGCAAGGACTTAATAATAGTCATTAAATAAACTTTAGTATATATGTATAACTTTTTAACAGATTCGAGGGAAATTAATAACATAAATTTTCTCATTTATGTTTACTAGAGATCGCGTGGTGGTCGAATTTCGACCATGGTTTATTTCATAGGCCAATATTACTTGACCTGTCATTGTATAGACTTTTGTACCATGACAGGTCAAAATATATACTGGACACTTATAGCTGTATGTACCTTTGTATGTATTTAACTTTGTAGCAAATATTGTTCAAAAATTTTAGCATTCGTCACTTCTTCTCTGTATAAACTATAAGTGTGCGAAATTTCATACTTCTCCGTCCGCCCAATTTTTGTAAAAAGGGATCCAAAGTTTTCGCTTCACGTATTAATATATAGATTTATGGTAGATTCTCGTAAATAATAACTGAACGTGTGTCAAGATTTAGATTTAGAAACTTTGGTTTCGTAATACAGTGTCTAAAACAAATACAGTGAGATCGTGTATTTTAATTTGTATGGACATCACTTGGCATCGTGCCATGTTTGCAAATGCACTGTTTTCTGAGAATAATTATATCTCTGTGTTTCTCGTTTAGGGCATATCCTGAAGGCAACCCTGAGGAAATACTTTATATATTTTAGTAATTTTTGAAGTAAAACTTCTTACGCACGCTTGACTTGAGGAATAAGCTTGTGAATGCGTTACGAAAAGCGTGATCGGGCGAGGCGAACGGAAAAAGCTGGTGAACGCGTTACGAAAAGTGTGATCGGGTGAGGTGAACGGAAGTTAAGAGGGAGATATAAGTTAGTGAAGATAGAAAGAGAGAGGGTTACGTTTCGTATATTAATGTACGGGCAAGAGAGAGAGGTGCGAGCACACATTTTCTTTCTCTCTTTCTCTCGTAGCCGACGTCTCATAGCGACGTTTCGTATGAAGGTTTACTTCAGTCGTGTGGTCTAAAGTACACTCGTTTTTTTTTGTTATGTCCACTAGAAAAAGGGGGTATCACCCCTACTTAGGTTAGGTCTGAGCTAGTGAGTGAGGCAACAGTAGTAAAATTTCAGTTTTTGACAGGGTGCTTAGGCTTGTCGATACTTTAGGTATATTAGGTATAATAGAATAAGTGCTTATTTAAAATATTTTAAATAATTTAATATTAAATTAATTTTCTATTCCTCGGGAATAGAACTCCTTTTCTGTACCTCTGGCAACGTGTATGAAACATTTCATGATGATCTGTCGAGTATTTAAGGCGTGGAAACGTAACATACAAACAAATATATCCATAAACAAACTTACTATTGCATTTATAATATTAGTTAGGATAATCTTTATAAACCCTGTTTTACTAAGTTTTAAACTTTCGCGTTCCATGATATAATATTATTTACGTTTGCCTGACGTTTTGAGCATGTTGAACTGGCCTGTGACCACGGTCGAAACGTCAGGCAATTCAGAGGTATGTAATACCTTTTCGTGATGGTGTTAATTCCAGTCAGCCTGTGACCACGGCCACTGCAACCTGGTCGAAACGTCAGGCAATTCAGAGGTATGTAATACCTTTTGGTGATCGCGGTAATTCCCGTAAACATGGAAATAATATTAAACCCTGTTTTGTCCCTACTAACCAATCCGAACTAATTCCTTCGAAAAAAAACTAATTCTTACACCAAACCCCGTAATACGAATTATTTAGTACCTCTATACATTTACGAACTGTACCGAAGACTGCCGATGATTGCCGAAGTACATTTTATTAGCTGAACATGAAAGCGTGATTCACCCAACGCACCAATAAAATTAACGATGTCTTTACAATTAAATGATGAGTAAATCTTGTTTTAGTGGCGTCAAGTATTTTCTATATTGATCGACGTAGTGAAATGTTAAAAGTAAGGGCAGCAGAAGTCAGTACTTTCTTTACACTACTAAGGCAGTAAACAAGCATAGGTCAGATTCCCTTTTTCATAATACTGAGCGCTTGCAGATGATCACTCATGTGTTACCAACCTTGTTCCCAATCCCCCCATAAAGTTGTCAGAAATAAAATACGCATTTTCAAGTTTAAGTTTCTATTGAACTGTATATCGTTATTGGTGTTCAATTAAGAATATGGACTGGCCTGTTGGCCTAGTAGTTAGTGACCCTGACTGCTACGCCATAGGTCGTGGGTTCGATTCCCACCCGAGTCTGGGTGTTCTTTGTGTCCGTTGTTTTTATGTTTGTAAAGTCCCCCGCGACACAGGAGTTGTCTTTTAAAAAAAAAAAAAAAAGATAATATTCTATCTTTTTAGTATGAGATTTCCACTATGGTCCTCCTCGTTGATCTGCGTTGTTTGGAATCTTTACTAGTTGCCTCTATTAGTTATTTATCAAACTTTAATCCCTTCGCTATTCGGGATTCGTTATTATTCTCAATTTAAAATAACCCAGTTCGGAATTTGAATATTAAAAAAACGTTACTATAAGGTAACTTTTTTATTTATAAGGGTTCGTGCATACTTGATGCGCTTTAGTCAGCCTATTAAAAAAAATAGAATCATAATTTTATAATTTTGAATTTCATTTCAACATAAAAAAACACTTCCAGTAAAAAATGACTACCGCTGCCCATGGGCACCTGAAACTCAAGAGAGTCAAGAGTCACAAGTGCGTTTCCAGCTCTTAAGGTGGGAGTAGGGGAAGAGGGGGGGGGGGGGGAGGGAAGGATAAGGGCCTCCGATAACCTCACTCATTCGGCGAAAAGCAATACAGACATTGCTTCACTACCGATTTTCTGTGAGGCCGTAGCATGGCTCTCCCACAATAAAATTTATTAAAAAAAATAACTTTTTTAATAATATTATCTTAATAGTAAAAAATAAAAAACGTTCTTATTCCATGACTAAGTAATTATTTGATTAATAACAAACGCAGTAGATATATTAGAACATACGGAGTACATATGACTTTTCTTCTTAACAGCTTATGACCTTGTAAACACATATCGAATATAAACCGTATGTTTGTTCAGCAATAAACCGGTGCAAGTGCGAGTAGACTCCAACTGTAATAACATCTTCACTTGAAGTTTAATACACGCTCAACTTATAGTAGCCCTACGTTTCAAGTACAGTAGGACACTTCTGTATTGGTGGTAGTGAAATAATATTGTAGGTAAAAAAAAAAATTTGTTAGACACCTCATACACGGCCGTCCGATCCCAAACTAGGCAGAGCCCGGTACTATTGTAACCAGACTGCTTGTTACGTGCCCTGCCTACACTTAGCTTACAATAGAAGTTCTTTATTGAAACATCCTAAGTGCCAATCGTCGCGTCGTCTCATGTCGCCGCCTCCGATTTAAGAACTGAAAGTATTTATAATGGTTATATTGAAATGAAGGAACACTTCGGTACTGACATCGTCCGAACTTAGACATAAGGCTAGTTAAGTTATTATTATTATTTTAATAATTTCGGTTTCTCTTCAAGTCCTTCGGGTGCCACCTTTCATAACTTGCTGATAAACATACTTGTAAATAAACAGCAATAAGACAAGTTATTAAACCACTTACACCCATTCTTTTATAATTGCCACATATGACAAACATTATTTTTTTAATCTTCTTCTTTTTTAAATCTTTAAAAATCATTGCCATTCTCTACTTCCCTGTATTTCTCTTTTATATGTATATTTATACGTACTACCAATTTTCCCATTCCCAAAGTGCCCGGGTGACGGCAATAGGCTTGCTATTACGTGAGTGGAACCCGTTTATAGTCGTCAAAATGTGATTCTGAAGTTGCAGGTGCCCATGGGTGGCGGTAGTTACTTACCATCAGGTGACTAGTCTGCTCATTTGCCTCCTATCCCATAAAAAACAAGAAAAGAAAGTACACTAGCTCTGTTTTAATCTCAACACTTCTAACTTAGTGAGTCAGTATATTTTATAATATGTAAGCATCGATTTAAATGTACTACGTCCTGATCTCTACTATATTCCTATATTAATCTCAATGTATGTATGTATGTCAAGCAATCACAAAAAGCATATTAAACCATATAAAAATTCAATACATTAAATTAAAATTTTACATAATCGTCATAAGACGGGTCATGATTCAAATACGTCTAATGTACACTCGCCACTTTAAATTCTACGCTTTGTAATTTTTGGAACACAAAACAAACGACCGATGTACTCTAGTTTCAAATATAACTTAGTAGATATTGCACAATGCATAACACCACAATTTAGGCCACTTCACTTCGCACTGACAGAACAAAATAAACAAATATAAATATTATTGGATTACGCTCGCCCTATTCTTGGACTCAGAATCGCAGTGGGAGACTAGTTAATATACGTACAATTTAAAATTATATAAATGCACAGTGTATGCGTGCTACTTCTTTGCTTCTTTTTAAATTTACTAACTAACTTATTTATTTATTTATTTATCGACCTCGGAAATCTTATTACTTCAAACACAAGTGCGTTAATCGGCTGACGGGAATTAGACTGGTCTCCCTAACTAACCTAACTTAAAAGTTAACGAACTTACCTATTTTATTAATAGCTTTGATCAAATATAATATGTGCGATCGAAGTTTTGTTGGTTGAATTTTGGCAGACAAGTGTGATAATTAAAATATAACAAATAGTACTTAGGTGCTACGCTAACTGAATGTAATTACATTGTATAAAAAATACGGACTGTAAAGATATTTGAGTAGTGGGAATATCGGAATAAAAAGTAGCCTATGTGTTAATCATAATCTCCAGCTATCTACATACCAAGTTTCATCGGAATCACTTCAGTGAGTTTGCGTGAAAGAGTAACAAAAATCCATACATCCTCACAAACTTTCGCGTTTATAATATTAGTAGGAAGTACAACAATGGCGTGTAATGGTTGCTGAAAATGGGGTTTGCAAACCACATTTGACAAAATAATTGCCATAAAAAAAAACAATGTTGCCATTGGGAAATATTAAACAACTATAAAAATAAAACAAATATGTTTAAAAATTAACTAAACATCCATTTTATACATACATACACTCACGCCTGCCTCCCCGAAGAGGTAAGCAGAGGCGTATTAATCACCTACATTTTGCTGACTATAATTTAATATGAATAAAGACTATTGACGTCAACCGGGCACTTTGGGAATGAAATGAATAAAAAAATTTAAATATGTATATTGAAAGGGAAAAGTAAGAATGCAAAGTCAATGGAAGGAAAGCTTGCTTCTGCGGATGAATTTGGGAGTGTTGAAAAAATTCTGGTTCTGTAACATAATGCTGTAATCAAACAGATGAATGCGAATAACAAAAAAAACACAATTTAAACTAAACACAAAAGCCCTCATCTAAGAAAAGCTCAAGCAAGTATGAGTATTACCCAAACATCCCTGAAACCCTCTTAAAAGTATTAAATACGCAGAAAATTACTGAGACGTTTTCTACCTTTTGTGTTTCGTCATCCGTCAAATGTATTTTCATATTTGAAGCATCGGAGGGTCCTCTGGCTTTGTCAATCGCGTTCAGTCTTTTCGCATCATCTGTATTAATATTCATAAGTAAATTACTCTTTTTCTGTAAGGGTTCATTCGTATTCGGAATTCAAGGTAAATTATTTGTACAATGTAGGTTTGGTTGGGCCGAGAAAAGTAATTTCTATTAATGAAAATCAGGATGTCTTAGAAGAGTCGCTAGAAGGAATAAATAGAAGGGTTGGAACATGAGTAGGTAGTACCGAAGAGATTACGAACGCTTCTATTTTATTATATAAACATCATTTAGAAAGCTGATAACATATTGAAGTTATTGGTGTAATTTATCTATAATATGTATGTATTTAGAAATATATAAGTATGTTTATCAGCAGTCTGGTTACCATAGTACAGGTTCTGCCTAGTTTGGGATCAGATCAGTGTGTGAGATGTGTGGAGTTATTATTGCATGCCGTGGTAATGTTCTTTGACTTACTTTTACTTATGAATAAACTTTGAATAATAAACATCTATATTGATCTGAGAAACGGTCTCACGTATCTTTAAGTTGAGTTTAAGACACCTGATGAGTTTCTTATTGGAAGAGCCCATTTAGTTAATTATGTAGTGAATATATGACATAACTAAAACATAATAAATAAAAATTCAATCCGTAAAAATGTTAAAACAAATATTTGGATCACTAATGCCGCGTTTCCAATAAACAAGAAACGCTTCGTTTTGCTTCCGGACGGTAATTTTTTTTTGAAATTTCATTGAATTTTCAACGAAAATTTTACCGTCCGGAAGCAAAACGAAGCGTTTCTTGTTTATTGGAACACGGCTTTAAACAACTTTAAAATAATTAAGGAAAAATAGAGTAGCGTTAAAACGTTACAAAACCGTGAAACACCGTAAATACATTCAAATTCTCATGCACTCCAACGACCTCTCATCTCCTGCGATCTCCATCTCATTCCTCAAAAGTTCCCCTCGTTGTACCTTTTCTTTTACCTTTTATTTCCATATCTTTTCCTTTTATATCTTTCAGCCATGTTCCACCGGCGTCTCGGGTGATTGCTCTGTGTTTAAGTGGAGCTCACAATAGGATGACATTTTCTTTTTAATACTTATTTGAGGGTAGATGACTCAAATACTTGTACAACAATGATATGACGGTCTTGAGACGCAGCAGTTTTGAAGAATAATATTTCAGGTAATATATAAAATGTTCAAAAAATAGTAATAATGAATAAATTGTTTTTATTTAATTGTTTGTCGTTAATAGGGAAAAATAAGACTGTATTGTTGACGTAACGGGCAACTTCGGTGTGATCTTTTTCATTGTAGAAGTAGTACAACGAAATACCAATAAGGTAACCATTGACTAGGTTGAGTATCTTTAGCAACTCTAATACGTCTGTTGATTGTCAAGACAAATCTGTTACTGTTTTATGCTGTAAGGGGCAAACTAGCAGACAGGTCACCTGATGGTAAATGACTACCGCCGCCCATGGGCACCTGCAACTCAAGGGTCACAAGTGCGTTGCCGGCCTTTAAGGTGGAAGTAGGGGAAGGGGAGAAGGGTGGAAGAGGGGGAAGGCTTAGGGCCTTCGGTAACCTCACTCACTCGCTGAAAAGCAATGCAATTATTGCTTCACTGCCGGTTTTCTGTGAGGCCGTGGTATCGCTCCGGTCGAGCCGGCCCATACGTGCCGAGGCATGGCTCTCCCACGATAAATACTGTTTATTAAATGTCAAATCGGTACGAAATTTTTATGAAATAACAATTGTGACGTCATACTTAGCCATCGTCAAACCATTTCCTATTAATTTTTGGGTTTAGATTTAATAATAATAACAAACGTGAAAATAATAAGTGATGAAATTTTTCAAATTCTCATGTAAGACTTAATTTCATGAAGGTTATGAAATAATTTAGACAGACGTTAGACTTTTTGATAATAACTTTAATGCATTTGTTAAAATTGTGAAAGGCATCCTCCATAGTATGTGGGCCTTGGAAGGCTCTGCGTAACCCAAGAAGCGTCTAAATCTACTGACGAACTTGTGTTGACTGGCCTGTTGGTCTAGTGGTTAGTGACCCTGACCGCTATGCTTACAGGTCGTGGGTTCGATTCCCACCTGAGTTTGGGTATTTTTTGTGTCCGTTATTTCTATGTTTGTAAAGTCCCCCGTGACACAGGAGTAATTCCTAATGCGGGAGTTGTCTTTTTAAAAACAAAAAAAAAAGCAAAAAAACTGCTACTCATTATGTAGTGTTGCTATCTGTCTAGCTACTGTGTCTTGTTGTATGCACATATTTGTTACGTTGCAATCCAGATCAAAACTTTGTATTTGCTGTATGTGATATTGTTATGGTTGTAATGTGTTTTGTCCATTTAAATAAATAAATTAAAAAAAATATTTTAAACTCAGGCAACCACCCAATTGTATCAATTTAGAATTAGGTTTAGTCCCTTTCTGAATAAAAAATTGGTTTTACAGGATACAATTAAATCTCAGTGGCCTTTAGTCTAGTCAAGAGTTGGGTAACAACAGAATCGGCACCATAATAAACCATAATTTGTGTCTGAAAACTTTTCAAATGTCGTTGTGTTTTCGTGGCTCAGTATCCAGTAAATTTGTATCTTTTTTTTGACGTGATAACGTCTTATAACTCGATGAAGGCCGGCTGCACGCATGAAAAAGCATGACTCATTGTCACGTTCCGCCTGAGCCGAGCGTGCAAGCGAGAGCGCAGAACAAGCGATAGAGAGGCACGATCGGTAACGTTATCACGTAAAATTATCGTCCGTAAACCGACTTTACAGACAACCAATTTTTTTATTTTATATTCCAAAAGACACATTTTTTTATCAGTTTTGACTTCTATATTAATTGAAAATTTAGTTTCACACCAGCTTGTAATCAAAGCTCAGTTGTCAGCTAAGTTGTGTTGTTATAATTTCTCACATCAATTTTATTTTTTTTACCCCAACACCTCTTGGTAATATCCAAACAAAAAAGAATAAAAGCGGTTGCCCATAAATATTCAGCTTCAGACTTAGGCAAAAGGTCTACACAAAGCAGTCCAGCCTTGAAGTCATACTTGAAGTGGCAGAAGCCAGACGCTTTCGAAAACCTTCGGGAAACGGATCGAAAATAGACCAGAAAAAAATCGAGACATGTCTAGCGAAGTCTCAAGCGCCGAACTTTAACTCTAAAGCTAATGTTACACCGAACTATAGATTTATAATTACGATTTAATGAATTAATTTACTTGAAAATTTTTGTTTAAAGGTAGAGATAGTCAACATTTTTTTAAACAAACTTTGCAGGGTTATTTTTACCTTTTTTGAGATTGTCCGCAGAAAGTTATGCTTAATATCTATTTGTTTAATTTTTTTTTTTAAATATTACTAGCAACGTGTGTCAAACATTACTAGTATTCTTGTTTACCCCTCCAGCTAAGTTAAATGCTTGTGTTAGGAGTGGGTTCACGACGGTAGAGCACTGGGTGGGGTTCGAACCCGCAACCACTTAATCGCAATTCCGACGCGCCTTAGCCATTACGCTACTACACTAAATGTATTATTAATGTTACTTTATAAGCAGAAAAACAAAATAAAAGGTTATAATAATGTTAAAGGTAAGCTTAGAAAGATTTATATTTCAGTAATATTTAACGAATAATTAATGACAATTATTAATTAATGGTCTCACATTGTCAGTGTTATGTCTTATGTTGTCTGCGATTATGTTAAGAAAAATAATTTTATTTATGTTGCTATAAATTCAAATTGGACAATACGTGCCACTATCCCCTAGCAATTCAAGACTAAGATAAGTATAGAAAACTAAAAAATCTCTATCATCGTAGAAAAATACAGTAATTTAATTTAGAAATATCACGAACACGGTATCACATTTACTTCCCGTTACGCGAGTTACGCTACGGTGTGACATGCAACCAAACCTTTGTTTCTCTCCACTCAGCGTGCCGTATCATTAACTCGAAGTGGATGACGGATTTTTTGATCTTTTTATTGTTAATCTTTTCTTTTTATTTATAAGAAAGTGAGTGGTGTCACCGAGTGTCGAGTGGTGACGCTCGACGCGCTTAAAATTCGCTTATGGTGAATTAATTGGGAAGATTTTTCTTGGAAATTGTATTATGAAGACGATGTTACTCAGCAGTGCTGATGGTATAATTATTGTAAAAAAATTGCCATCCCTCGGGTCTAGTAATTTTTTCTGGAAGTATCTTAATAATATGTCGTTTTCTGTACCTCTGACGTGTAACCAAAATTATTTCATGATTATCGGTCAAGTAGGTAGGACAAGTAGGTAAGGTGTGAAAACTTAACATACAAACAAATACAAAGAATCTTATATTTTCATTTTGAATTCCAATAAACTTATTATTATTATACTCTTTATTAATACAATTAAACACATAAATTACATTTTTTAAATATATTTGTATGTAAAAAAATATTTTTAAATATATTAAAATCCGTGTCGCACCGGTATCTGGTACAGGGACCAAGCTACCGGGCCCCTAATTTGGCCCCTGGTTCGGGCCCCAGAGACAGGAACCTCCTCACAATACATGCCGTATCGAGAAGGACTACCTTGAGCATCTTAGCCCTTAATCCAGCTACCTAACGTGAGACTCTGAAGGTGTTGTTCGAGGCTATTAACAATCAACCCATGGATGGGTCGATATGACCATCGGTACAATGTTTATTATTATTATTATTTATAATATTAGTAGGATACTGCTCAGAGATTCAATAAAGTCTAGGGTTTTTACTATTAGAGATGGGTAATCACCCAGGTTTTTACCCAATCGTGGGTCTTAACCAGGATGATTACCCATCTCTAGTGATGGGTAATCACCCGGGTTTTTACCAAGTCGTGCGTTTTAACCCGGGTGATTACCCATCTCTACTTACTATACACGCCATCGTTTTTTGTTGTTTGTCGGACTGCTTCTTTGTCAAAAGGTCGTGGTAATTTTTTTGAAATATTAGTAAAATTTTACATATCCTGGAATTTTAGCATGTCTGTGTGTATTTATGTATGTTTGTGTATACAGTAATCAGTTGCATATTTTCTCACACCTTCATAACTTTTCAATGGCATTTCTAATGTGACGAAATGACCTCATTGTAATCGATTTGACACGCAAAATCATCGGACTGACATTCTTATTCATTAATAACTAAAAGTATTATTTTAGACAAAAAATTAACCCTTTCAACACCTGTTGTTCATGGGAATGAACATCATGGATTGATAGGGTCTTTTGTTTCATCGGAAATATCGTTTTTTGTTAGAAATAACGGGTATGCTTTATTAGTATAATAAATTGTGGTTTGGTGTTCGAAATTTAAATTTCAGAATTGAGTTTATGCCAATTAAATATGTAACAATTTCCGTCTTAACAGAGCTATCAAGGGAGTTAAAAATAATTTGCACGCAAACTAAAAAATATCTATAAAAAAATTAAAAAAATTATCATTATTAATTATCTCACACGGTAATATCCATGCTTGTTATTTGTCACTATAATATAATATCACCTTACACACGGTCGTCTGATTTCAAACTAGACAGAGCCTGTACTATGGTAACCAGACTGCTAATAAACCTACTTATTACTATTACACAGAACAAAGGATCGTGCTCATCACAAAATTCTTAATCCAGGATGGTAATGGAACCCTCTCCCTCAGCAGCCAGGACTAACCACTAGACCAACAGGCCCATATATTATAAACTCATGCCTTTCTATCGCCAGAGTAGACGGAGACACAGCCATTTTGCTTTTATTTTTACATACGCCACTAGCTTCCTATACCATTAGGACTTACATACATATTATAAGTATTAGCCGTTGTCCGCGTTTATGATCACTGCACCGCTCTTAAAAGCCATAGCGTGATGAAAGTCCACTCGTGACCACGATCCACCGAATTCGAATTCCACCGAATTCGAATTCCACCGAATTCGATCGAAACGTCGGGTAACCAAAAAGGCATTGTACCTTATACACTTTATCTACACATCTAATACGTAGCGTGATGTTAAATAACTTATAAACTACCTCGAAAATTGTGTTATCAAATGCACAAAAAAAAAATTAAAATGAAGCTATCAGTTCCAGAGATTAGCATGTCCAAGTTTTCATTGTATTTGTATAAAAAATTGACAGTCATGGGACTGCCGACAAAAGTGAAAAGTTAAACGAAACGACGAACTTAAAACGTCACATTAGCAGGTTGGTGACATTAATTAATAAGGAGACTACAGAACTCAATGTTTAGATTAGCGCCCTCTAGTCGATCTATATATGTATGATTAGCGTGACAGTCACGAGTTCAGTGCTTTTTCCGCATAGCAAAAGTGCACAAACGTGCCTAAAGAAGTTTTCACTTCAAAAATTTGCAATATGAAGTACACATACCTCAATTCTTATGATAGTCATGCAAATAAGGATATATAATCAAAATTCGTAATAGGATATCGGAGGCATCTGAACACAAAAGCAAAATGATCCAACAAATATAAATCATAAGATGTTTGTGATATCGTAATGAAATCGCACGAGCGAGGGACGGTTAAGGCTACGTTCTTTACAACAAGTTTAAATAAAAGGTAACATGTTATTTCTTAGAGTATAGTAACAATGGAGTTTAATGTTAACGTATTAAACATGATTTTGGTATATCCTGTGACTGAAGAGGCGTCTAGGACAGGAACACTAGCTGGCCAGTTACAATCGCTATTTGTATGGAAAACAAAAAAGAAAATAATTGACATTCACATTTGAATTTAGAACCAAAGTCTAGGCACAGCGGGATTTCTATACTCCCGATAATATTTTTTTTTATGGCAAAGGGGGCAAACGAGCAGATGGGTCACCTGATGGTAAATGACTACCGCCGCCCATAGGCACCTGTAACTCGAGAGTCATAAGTGCGTTGCCGCCCTTTAAGGTGGGAGTAGGACAAGAGGGGGAGGGGGGGAGAGGGGTAGGACGGGAATAAGGGAGAGGGAAGGGTTAGGGCCTCCGGTAACCTCACTCACGAGGCGAAATGCAATGCAAGCATTGCTTCATTGCCGGTTTTCTGTGAGGCCGTGGTATCGAGCGGAGTCGAGCCGGCCCATACGTGCCGAAGCATGGCTCTCCCACGTTGAAAATCAAGAGTTTTGAATTTAGTTACATTTATAATTCAATTTTACTACGACAATATTAAAATAATGTTAAAAGATAAAAATCAGTAATATCATACCCCTTAACGAATCCCACCTTGAGAAAAAAATAAGTAAGATTTTAAAGCGACAAAAAAGTCTCAAAATACGGGTGAGACGTCATAATTCGAGTCGCAAAAGGAATAAAGATAAAAAGACATCGCCATTGAGATTTCCCCCGTGTACACCACGCTTTTATTACTTACGTCCCATCAGATAAGAGGGATGGATATCGCAATATATGATTTTCTATAATAAACCTTAATTATAATACAAGAAAATGTATTACAGGTATTCGTTAACATTAGCAAGAGTATTTTACCAACGAATTCTTTTCGAGGAGATATGAGTAGGGTATGGAAACTTACTTTATGAGTTTCTGCTCGAATTAGAAATGCCCTAATTGGAAAGCGACTTTACCATAGATTAGACCGAGGCTAACCAACACAACTACACTGCTATACATACACAACACACGCACCCACACACGCACCACACACACACACACACACACACACACACACACACACACACACACACACATACACATACACACACACACACACACACACACACACACACACACACACACACACACACACATCTGTATATATGTGTCTGATCGTGACGGTCACGTGAGTTCAGGTGCTTTACCCTCATACCAAAAGTGCTTTACTGATATACTGAAGGAAAGACAAAATAATAATTAAACAACTGTGTACTACTAGTTCAATTAACCATAAGCTTGACTGATACTAAAAAAACTTAAAAGTAACATAATTTCTACAGGGTCGTGTAAATTAATGAAATAAATTACCTAATTAATCTAAAAGGTGCTAGGTTCCATTCGTTACTTAAAATGTAATTAGCTCAGAGTAAATACTCTGAGCTAATTACATTTTAAGTAATGTTTAGGTAATGTATGTTGTGTGTTTAAGTAATGTTAACAGATAAGAAAATATAGTTGCCACTAGAGATATAGCATCTATTGCCTCGAGGCCTTCAGACCTGCGTTTGAGGTAAGATGATGATGAAGAGGGTACCTGCTTAGTGGTCACAACCTTGATGGACTGTCAAGTGGTAGTTATTCAAGCCAACGCCCCAACTAATATGCAGTATAAATTTCAGATCGTATCAAATGGAGATGTATCACCAATGTTGGAATTTTTATAAATTGAATTGTTTACATTTTGAAAATATAAAACACTAGCAGCGAACCGCGGTTTCCCCCGCGTATGTCCCGATCCCGTGGGAATATCGGGATAAAAAGTAGCCCATGTGTTAATCCAGGTCTCCCGCTATCTACAAACCAAGTTTTATCGCAATCGGTTCTGTAGTTTTGACGTGAAAGAGTAACAAACATCCATCCATCCATCCATCCATCCATCCATCCATCCATCCATCCATCCATCTATCCATCTAAACTTTCACATTTATGATATTAGTGGGATTAGAAATGTTATTTAAGACTGAAGTTAAAGGAAACAAGAAGTTAAAGAACACCTAAATTAAAAATCCGATTCTAGATGATCCAGATCCCGCCAAAGAGTTAGGTTAAAATGCCTTCCGGATATCTTAATAAAAACTGTTCCCGGATCCATCTTACTTAAGGTGCAGTACGGCACGCCGTGTGGTTTTAGTCGGTTTGATTCCGTCACACCACCCCACCAAAAACCCCGTTCGTCGCCCGAGGGGGTTTCCACACGTAAAAAAAAAAGGTTAAAATGCCTTACTTCTTTACAACAGCATCTTATTTTTACTGCTGTGGCCTATTGCCACCAGCAGAAATCTTTGAGACTTTTATATCAAAACCATCTCCTAAGAGATTTCTGCATATAAACTTTTATATCAAAACCATCTTTTAAGAGATTTTTATTTCTTTTTTTTGACTTTTAAATGGTCTCTCTCTGCTCCTCCTGCTCGAAAAACCAACGATATTGCCCGTAAATGTCGCATGACTCAAAAACGCTACGTTATTATATATATGGTGAAGGAAAGTATATTGGTGATAAATGTAATTAGGTGATATCAATAAAAAAAGTTCGTTTACTAAACGCAGGAAGGGTATACTGCAGTGAGTAATTTATGCCTGTCAACTCATGTACTAGCGCTGTTTGCTGTATGTGCTTGTATAGGTATCCGTGTCGTATTATTCCTAATAGAAGAAAGAGATATCACTAAATTACTTACATCACCAATATACCTTCCTTTACTCTATCTAGAAATACAGTCTTTCTACTGAAATATTTCTTAAATTAGTTGCCACACAATACAACTAATTATAAGTAACACACGTTTTTAATATCCGTTAAACTCTTGAAACTTATTTGTAACAGTTGAACTCAGGGGTGAACGTTCACACTTTATGGATAAATATCCCACATATCTACGTCCCTACACGCATCAAAACACAACATAAAAGGTGGGACATAACGTGTTGATACGGCAAATGGTTGCTTACGATTTATTGTTAATAATAAGATGCGAAAGGCATTTGTTATGAAAATATTTTACACAGTCGGTCGCATTAAATGTTTTATTGGAGGGTTGTGAATTTGTGTGCGACGGGGAAAGCACCTTCGCCTTACAAAAGACAAACACACACACGTAGATACACAGAATAAGGTTTAAAAAATACTAAAAGATGAGTTAATAATAACAAGTCTCATTGTACACCAGGTATTAGAAACAATAAATAAGTCAAAACTATTGAGTGGATTGTACAATTATTTCACAATCCCACTAATATTATATATGTGAAAGTTTGGATGGATGGATGGATGTCATGGATGTTTGTTACTCTTTCACGCCAAAACTACATAACTGATTGCGATGAAACTTGGTATGTAGATAGCTGGAGACCTAGATTAACATATAGGCTACTTTTTATCCCGATATTCCCACAGGATCGGGACTTACGAGGGTGAAACCGCGGGGCGCTGCTAGTACTTAATAATGTTAATAGCAAGAGCAATTCAACTGTCTAGAAAATGGTGAATTTTTCGTATGAATATATTGTATTTAAAGTTCGTTTGTTCGTTGGTCTACACTAAACGAAATTTTAAATAGTCACCGATTGAATTGTCAAGCAAATGATTTATGATTTACTCCTCCAAGTGTGGTCTTTGCTTTAAAATCAGTTTAAACAGCTCCATCTTAAACTCTAACTCTAACTTCGTAACAGATAACTTTATATAGGTTTTTCTGCAGCGTGGCAATACTAAAGTTAATATTCTTATATAAACTACCTACCTCTATTATAGTTAATAGCGTACCAAAAAATAACAAAGTCAAAATAAAAACAGCTCAACCCTATTGAAACATTATTGTAATCTGTGCAATAAAAACGATATTAAAGACTCACTTTTTTATAACGGAAGATGGAAAATGCGAATTTCATATCAGTTGTTAAAATAAAACGATGGATTTAGACGACTCCGCGGCACGTGTGTGTTATAAAATATATCGGAGTATATAAAGTACAAAGCCATAATATTCGTAGATTTCTGACAAGTTTTATATACGGCGTATAGTAAATTCTTTTATACAACCAGGTTGACAAACATGGGCCATTCTTATTTTGAGGTTGTTCCCTATTAGGAATAGAAAAAAAAATGGTAACAGAAATCTGACAGCGGGATATTGTAGAACAAGATAGATAGATACTTGCACACCATAAATAGGATACAATTAAAAATTGGATTGCTGTAACGATTTTTTTTTTGCCGTTCAAATTAAATCAAACTATTTGTACTGGTCTATATATCAAAATCAAAATAATTTATTTCAATTAAACCAATTATAGGTATTTTTGAATTACCAGCAGTAGGATTCAGTCTGAATAAGTCAGTCGTAAACCTAGTTGTCTGTCCGAATAAGTAGATCCTATGGAGAAGAACAGGCAAGAAACTCCAAGGACACACTTTTTCAACCTGATATGTTACAAATTTCTAATTATAATGCTTATAAGCGATGATTTAATGTGAGGACAATGTAACATATTGTGCTAAATTATAAACAGTTACGCAAAACTACTACTAAATTTATTATATTTACGTAAAAGCAGTCCAAAGATGACTAGCCCCGACCAATGGCACTCGCTCACGAGTTCAACCATATTGAAAGGAGCCGAACGACGCAGCACATGCGCCACTATCTGCAAGACTTCTACACGAGTATGACATACTCAGAACTACCAGACAACATAAAAAATTTACTCTATAAGTGACTGTTGCCACATGTACAATTAAACATTTTCTTATTTAAATAAAAAAAACATACAACAACAATGTCAACAGTGTATAAGACAATGTCAATGATGTCTAAAATACACAAAACAACACAACAAAAACAAACAAACAATTTCAATTATAATAATGAAAAATATCAATAAATATAAAATACATGTCAGATAAAATAAACTTTTGCACAAACAGTGTAAGTTATACTCGTACTGCACAGATGACAATACCTCGCCACTACGCTGTGCCGAGTGTGGTAGATTTAATTCCCACGTGGACTTCGATCAAAATGATCGAAGCATACGTGATGTGTGAGGTACACAAATAGTTGTCCCGAGTCTTGGTGTTCTTTGTCTTCGTTATTTGAATGTTTATAAAGTGCCCCTTGACACAGGAATCATTCCAAAAAAAAAAAACTGATCTAGATCAGAGACAGAATCTCAACTTTACACAAGCAAAACACTGCGGGGATCGACGGTTCTGATCATGCAATACTTTTTGATCACGCATGTTCGGTTTGGCTCTGTAAAAACTTTGTTTTCTTTTATGTTATGATTAACTTTTATTCAAAAATATGTTATCCATCATCATGACAAAAAAAAATATGCGTGAGAGAAAGGGAAGCCAGACAGATTGGCGCCGTAACGCGTTACGTAACGAAGCGGTTTACCCTCCCATAAGAAGTTATCACTTCAAAAACTTCATTGCGCTCATCATCTTTTTACCTTTTTCCCAATTTTCATTTGGGGTTGGCGCAATATGTAACGCTATCAGCGCCCCGCGGTTTCACCCGCGTAAGTCCCGATCCCGTGGAATATCGTGATAAAAAGTAGCCTACGCGTTAATCCAGGCCTTCAGCTATCTACATACCAAGTTTCATCGTTATCATCTGATAAAGTTACCCACTAGTAGTATACGTTTAGTTCGTTAAATAGATTCGCCCGAATAAGCTACTTCCAGTGTTGGACAAATTAATGTATTATTATGAAGAAGTTATGCAATCAAAAAGGGATAACACCTGTGCATCTCCAACTAAAACTGTTCTTAGATTTTACCAACATGTAAGTTACTTACAATGTTACAATAGTATTTTATACTGGCTAAAAGTATTTACTTCCTTATAGATTACATATAACTTGGTAATCAGACTCGCAACACATTTTTTATCAACCTGGTTACTGTTCTAGTTGACGGACTCAATTCAAAGCAACATATTTATGAATATTCCGATAAAATGCATAATCTAAGTATTATTGGCATCTCATCTCTCATCGTCTCTCTTTCTAGGATTACAATCCGACTCTTAGCTTACATAGCTCTAATCCATTACGTAAAAAAGTAATTTACTTCAGTACAAAAACAATACGAAACGAAATTAAATCCCCTATATTCAGCAGATCTGACTTAAGCACTTTATTTATTATTATTTCCTTACGAATGTAACCTATTTTATTGTACCTTTAACATTCGCAATACAAAGTTTACTGTTAACATAAACCAGGGTATAAAAGATTTGTGATAAAAATTAAACTCTTAAGAAATACACGACCTCCCCCTTATCGGTCGGTTGTTATACTGCGATATAATTTTGTTATTGTTCCATCCGCCATCTTGCAAACCATTTTGTTTTTAGATTCGAAATTTAAAAAAGTTTGTGAAACGGTTATAAAAAATATTTTAATGGTATCTTTTTTATTAGGGAGGAGCATAGAAATTATGATAAGTAAAAATAAGAAGAGAAAAACAAACGAGGAAGACGGTTTATGAAATATATTGTTTCTTTTTTTTAGATTTATACAATTTCAAGTCCCTCGACTTTCTGAATACTTTAATTCCAGTAATAGGTACTGTTTCTTTGTGACTACAATGTTTATGTAGATGATTCGATAATTGTTGTGACAGTTCTTCGTAGTTCCATTTATGAATCGGGTTTTCAAGAACTTTTTTACTTTTTGTTAATTATTTTTTACTATTATTATTTCTTTTATTACAAAAAATATATCTGAGATGGAATAAACAACTATAGGTACATACAAAGAAACCAACACAATATGTTGGATACCATGTCGAATAGTTAACAACTTTAAATAAATACATTCTTGCCCCGATTTATGTGCGTTCTTTAGCGTTAAGCCATTTTAACTACCCTCATTACATAAACACTTAATTTTACAACCATAACCAATTGAAACCATCAACGTCAACAATAAAAAAATAAACGTCAAATAAGAAAGTTTAAAACCTTTTTGGATTTAAACTCATCACACCAGTTTAACTGTCAATAAACGTGTTTTAACGATTTAAATTTAAAAAAAGAGAATTAGGAAATGACGTCATAAAGTGATTGGGTAACAGTTCTGTATGACGTTAATAGATGCCGGCGCGTGCGCATAAGATAATGTAAGTACGCATTTTTATGTCATACAAGGATTAACTTTTATAGTCAACTTAAATTTGTAATATAGTAATTATTTCGTGCTTAATGGTGATTGTACGTTTTTTATCACTTTTTTAATTAAAAAATTACAAATGATTTAATTTTCAGAGATTTTTTCACCGTTTTAATGAATTAATACTGTTATTTTATAAAGAAAAATCTAATAATAATATCATTTAGCCACTTTAAGCCAACCTCCAATAATCAAATTATTAAAGTATTAAGAATTTAGAAGTTGGATCATACCAAAAATAAAATTGTAAACACTAACGAAGATCGTTACATAGAAATAAAATAAGGTCGAGGTTTTTTTACTACCGTGATGGTAAACAAGCATATGATGTCACCTCACCTTATCGCGGTAAACGGTGGCTCGCAGCATCAGAGTGGTGCGCTTATCCCTCTATTTCTTTGTAAAGGGACTCCTAACTTTGCGAGAAGGCACCCTTTTCTTGACGGCAATTGGTCCATAGTCCATAGTCTCCCGCAATTACCCTTCACAGAAATGATATCTAATTAAATGTACTTTTGTACCATTTAGAACAAACGTAGCATAATACGTACTCTTAGTGCTGCGAATAAATTTAATCGATAAAATAAATTTCCTAACACATATTAATTTTACAGCAATATCAAAGCGAGCGACATAAATAAGATCATAACAGATAATATATTCCAATCTATAAACCGTTTATGGTACACAAAGATAGTTTATAGTGAATGAGATTTAAGTTTTATAGGTACTTCACTGATTTGTTTAGGGGAGGTGGCGGCATGGCTCTTCGATTTCACGTTCACCGTTTGTTAGATATTTATGGTCGATAGTAAATATGTGAACAGTACTTCACATACATTGAAAAAACCAAATACATCTCCACTATGGAAATAATGATTGTCATAACAGCTTAATAAAATATATTGGGCACCAAATTAAAACATATAAGTCAATGCAGGATAATGTCACAAAACTTATACTCACATATCATAGGTATTATATTAGTTTTTGAAAAAGTTTGCAATATGTAAACTTAATAAATTTTACATATTTGAATTAAGTTATACAAACATAGTAAATGAAACTGTGTTCTAAATGACAGATACTGTATCTACAATGTCTCGATCAAAAGTATTACTATAATACATATTTTTACACTAGCCTTGATCCAGTATCCAGTCAAGGTTAGTGCAAAAAGGCGAGTCTCACTCACAAGACCCACAAAGTGAGTCTCTCATTACTCCTTTATAATCATAAAGTCTATACCTAAAAAGGCGTAAATGATGATATTTCTATAAATCAAATCGCATAACATACAAAATTACACAAAATCCAACATTGTAACAAATAGTACGAGAAATCCGCCATTTTCACAAGATAATAATCTGTCCAATAGTTATTTTTTTTAATAGTCCAGTCCAAAATAGTCTAGATCGACATTTTTGAGGATTAAATGCTCAAAAACATAAAATTATTGAAAATCATTATTAATATCATAAAAGCATTCAGAGTGGGACCTTTTTGAACGTACGTGAACCAAAATATATTTATTCCAAGATGGCACCGCCAACAAATGACGTTGGCCAACGAACCAAAACCTATAAACCACGATTAAGTCCGTAAAATTAATATCATTGCAATGACCGATCCCTTGACATTCCCATGTTCCACGAAAAAAAAAACACACAAAATCACATCTTTCACAATTTTTATTTGGCATAATGTTCCCAAAAAAAAAAATGGCGAACGCTCAATCAAGTAAGTACGTCGTTAAAAAACGCGTGTGTTACAATAATTTCGAGACCGAGTGTGCTCGCTTGACGTTTACGATGAAGCAAATAAATTAATGCCGATCATAAAATACATCGAAGTTATTCGTACAGTGTCGTGTCACTTCACTATCGAAGACTTAAAAAGACGTTCCATATTTAAAACAGAAATATGGATAAAAAGAAATAATAACCACGCATATTATTATATTCGTGGTTATTATTTCTTTATTTTATAACTACCGAGTAATATCGGACACAACTTAACGCCTTTTAGGAGTAAATTTTTTTTTTTAATTTTTCCTTCAAAATCAAAATAATTTATTGTTAACCAAACTGAGTCTTTATTGTATTTATTGCAATAAAATTACCTTTCTGATATAAAATATAAAAGTAATATATTTTGAAATCCATTAAGGATGTTGTCAAAATATTAAATTTGGATTAACTTCCTGTTATAAAAATCTATGTTCACCTGGGTTTATGGTCTGCTACTGCTACTGCTCCTAAAGGTCGTGTCGTCATGTTACATAGCCCATAACCTTTCTCAATAAACACTCTATCCAATACAACATAATTATTCAAATCTGATTCCGACAGTTCCAGAGATTAGCGCATTTAAACAAACAAACAAACAAAAAAACTCTTCAGCTTTAATATATTATTTATATATTAGTATACATATAGATTCTTGAACTTGAGTGCAACTAGGTTAATCATTTAGTCCAAAACAAACTAATTCTTAAGATGTTTTTGAAATTTCACGACTTGTAGGCATGCATGTTAGGTGTCATTCGGAACTTAGTGGGTACCACTAAGTTCTGCCAGGGTTTACAGGGATTTCCTTGTAAGGGTACATCCGAGGCCCTGGTAATATGGACTGTGATGGAACACCGTGTGGTTTTAGTCGATTCGAGTCCGACGTACCACTCTACCGCTTAACCCAGGTGGAGTGACGACCCGTGGGGGTTTAAACAGGTAAAAAAAAAGGTATCATTCGGGACTTAATCGCAGTGATATTTATAAGACAAGTGCTCTTTAAATAAATGCTCAGATCGAATTGCATCGATCGTAGTCACGGGTGTTACCTCGATTAAGTTACTACTCCACATTAAAAAAATAATTTTGAATATTATTTTTAAAAAATATGTGTACATGTGTTTATATTAGACACTGTCCTTTACGGCATCACAAAATTCATCGTAAAAAAAAACTTGTTATTATGTTGTAACAGTTATATCGTTTTACTCCGATAATTTATTGTCCTGTGGTAAGGACAATAACTTATCGCATTTTTAATAACGTTATTGGCGTTTGTAATAAACTGACATAATTTAGCTCATGTTTGGGAACATATAGAATATTGTGAGAACAGTAATGATAATCGTTTATTATTAATTCCAATGTTATGTATCTTTTCTCAATGCAGTCGTTGTACTGTTTGTCACTTTAAAAAAGAATGGCTTTTGAAACAGATTGTGAAAAAGATGACAGTCAAGTCTTCTCTACTCTGCTGAAGATCGCTGTTGAGTTACAGTTGGAATTAGTACTCATTTTTTAGGGATCCCTACCTCGAAAGGAAAAAACGGAACCCTTTTAGGATCACTTTGTTATCCGTCCGTCCAAAGGTCTGTCTGTCTGTCAAGATCCTTTTTCTCAGGAACGTATCAAGCTGAAGAAGGTATCAAGCTGAAATTTATATCAAATACTCAGGTTAACTGTCCCTTAGAGCTGTGATAAAATCAAATTTCTAAGCCAACGCAATCAAAAGATACAGCCGTTTATGCCGCAAATTGCCGCAAATTTTCGACACTCACAAGGGAATCAAAACCTACAGGGTACTTCCCGTGAACTCAGAATCTTGAAATTTGGTACGAAGCAACGTCTTATAGCACAGATAAAGGAAAAATTGCCAAAACTGTAAATTTTTAGTTACATCATATAATCAAAATATTTTACAGAACCCTCGGTGTGCGAGTCCGACTCGCACTTGGCCGGTTTTTTTGTATAGTTAATGCAACACATAAGTGATAAAACGGCAATACAGGCAATTAGCTGGCGTAATGGTACACGTTACCAGCGCTTTTAAACGCACACAACCCAAGAGGTGTCTCTCGCGTTTACTGGTATAACACTGGTCAATATTACGGTACGCTGCGGTTTTCTTTTAAGTAGAAATCCCACTAATATTATAAATGTGAAAATTTGGATGGATGGATGTTTGTTACTCTTTCACGCAAAAAAACCAATGAACCAATTGTGATGAAACTTGGTATGTAGATAGCTGGAGACCTGGATTAACGCATAGGCTACTTTTTATCTCGATATTCTTACGGGATCGGGACTTACTCAGATGAAACCGCGGGGCGGTGCTAGTCTGTTATAAACCTCCTCAAAAATATCTTCAAATGTTAGATTAGATTGTTTTTTTAAGTTCCATAGTATAAAAAATACTTTTATCAGAGTAAGAAAGAACCTCTTAAAATGTTATGTTACTTCCGTATCAGCTTAATCCAATACTATTAAAGATTTCACGACTGAACAATAAAATTTTTCAATGACGCTGTAGAAATGAGGTAGTAGACGTTTGACATTACAATTTAGTGTCGATTCCAAGCCGATGTATTACGTTTCAATCACATTGTTGCTTTAATACATACCTACTTTGTATTCGTGGCAACCCTAGCACTTAGATTATAATAGAAACAACTTGTACACAATAATTTTGTTGAGATATTATGAATAAAATATATTAAAGTCCATGGCCAGTTGTGTATTGATCTCAGAGAAGTACCTACATAAGAATGAAATTAACAAATATTTAGATTCATATTTCAATTCAGTTTTTTACTAACCAAAACGTTTGTTACTCTTTCACTCAAAAACGGCTGAATGGAGTTGGATGAAATTTGGCACAAAGATAGATTATAGTCTTTAATAACACATAAGAAACTTTTTATTAATGAAAAAACCCCAGCGAACAAGTTCGTGGACAACAACTAGTATCAATACAAAACTATTGTATTGGAAATATAAAAATCCATTCAAAGTATGTAACTTACATGGTCTACTGTACGACCCTCTATGACCCCACCTTTCTGCAACATGAGAGTTAAAAATGCCAATTTGTTTGTTTGTTAGGTACGCTTTATCATCATCATGAAATTTTACAAACACATTGTTAGGGGTACAGAAAAGGACATATGGCCCATACGCCTGAAGAAGTTTTCACTTCAAAAATATATTTACATTTGATAGGATGACCCTTAAGTGAGGATCAGTAACCATAATCGCGGGTGAAACTGGGGACAGCGTCTAGTAACTTATACGTTACTATCAATATAATAGGTTCAGTGTGACGCTTGACACTGTTGCGGTAGGACCCTTCACTCCTTGAAAAAGGGCCTCTGTCGGGTTTAGAACTAATCGGGCATCCCCGAAATACACACGACACGATAGATAGATAATAGAGTCAGTCCCCAGTAGCTCAGTTGTTCAGAGTATAGCACTCTGCAAATCCACCGCCCTTATGGTAAAGGTAGTATTAAGAAAAAAATGGTTAATTCTATGTGTTTCGTGAGGGACCAGCCACACACGAACTGAATATATTATATTGTGTCTATCTATGTCATCCACTTGCAGACGGTCCGAAGATGCCGGTTTTGTGATACTACAATGACAAATAATTATGACATTATGTGGAAAGAGTAGATGCACGGTAATGCTGATTAATACTTCTCTCATAGACAGTGAGCATTGACAGTGAGGGTATCCATCTAGAGTTTGAAGACTAGAACGAACGAACACGTTTCTAGTAAGGGTTCCTTTAATTTTTAATTTATTTATTTTTATTATTTATTGTTATAGCGGTAACAGAAATACATCATCTGTGAAAATTTCAACTTTCTAGCTTTGTATCATGAGATACAGTCTGGTGACAGACAGACAAACAGACGGTGGAGTCTTAGTAATAGGGTCCCGTTTTTAACCTTTGGGTACGGAACCCTAAAAATATCAAAATTTTTGACCAAATTAACCCGGTTTTAACAACTCGGGTAATAATTTCGACACGAAACAAGGTTCAGATAAGTAAATTTTTTGCTAAGAGTAACATAATTTTTATGGTGGTACGGTAATCCTAGGTAGACATTCTAGGTATGTTACTTTTCTTTTTGAATTTCTTAATTCTAATAAAAATCTTTATTGTAATATGGGCTCCATACAAAAGAAGCGTCATGTTAACTTCTTACAAGGGTGCAGTAATTTGAAAAGGATTTTCCAAAGTAATTTGCAAAAAAAAAACTAACTATCCTATTTCTCAAGTTAGTCCAAACTGCGCACGTTGTACAAAATTTCATTAAAATCGGTTCATTCTTTTCGAGTTCATCGCAAACAAAGAACGTGACAGTAAAATTATAAATATATTTATTTAATATATATATAGATATAATAATATTATGTATATGTATAAGCAGTTATAAACATTGTCCACTTTCTTTTACTACTGTGCTATTTTTATTTGCACCTTATATGAATTAAAGATTCACTCAGATCTTCATTTCATATCACACTATAAAACGGTATACGAATAAACCGACATTGTAACAGACATTTGACATAACTTTTCATATAAAATATTTCATATCGATAAACGAGATGACAATATCGATACGAATGTTTAAACTTAAACGTTTACGTAAAAGTTATGGCGTCTGAAGTAGATAGTTTGAATTAACTATTTCAATTGTATATAAAACCAGCTTTTGCGCTTTGTAATTTTGAAATAAAGCGACTGCTTGCTTTAATGTCAATTAATTCAGGAATCTCTTCAGTACTAGTAGACAGGTACAATATATACAATTTTCATTTTTATTACTAGGGTTCCATAGTTACAATTTATAAATGTCGCGAAAATAATAACGAAAAATTTTGTACTTTTGAGTTAATTTATTAACAACTTAAGCAATATTGACATTGGAATGCTCATTCTCAATATGACAAGCTGTAACTTCAGGCTGGGCTGGGCATAATACATTCTGCTTAATGTCCATACTTCTGGAATTCCTATTTTCTGTTGTCCCAGTCGCCCCAGTCCTTCCCCGCAGTTTCACCCGCGTTTCTGGTCACTGCTCCGCTCCTAAAGGTCGTAGCGTGATGTTACATAGTCTATAAACTTCCTCAATGAATACTCTATGCCATACAAAAATATTATTTCGAATGCAACTTGCAGTTCCAGAGATTAGCTCGTTGAAACAAACAATGAAACAAAGAACTCTTTAGTTTATTAATACAGAATAGCATAGCTATAGATAGTTATCTCTCTCTCATCAGAATTAGGTACAAAACATTTCATCATAAAATTATAGAACGACTTATAGGTGTTACGGTAGATTTTGCTGTCAGATTTACTACAATCAAAACTGTGATTGACGAATAACCTATCGTCTAATGCGTGATTGATCTTTGCATGATATTGATTGCTCAAAATATAGATATTCATCGCGCAACCATCAAACATGACCTTCGATGTAATGGCACGGTAAATTTTTTAGGAGCGGTACATTTTTTGGGGACGGTACATTTTTTTGGAGACGGTTAATTTTTTTCGGGTAACGTTTATACAAAATTGTAAGATGATCGGTGGAGTAGTTAGGACGTGAAAGCCTAACAAAAAAACTCACTTCCATATTTATAATTTTAGTTTAGAATTTAAGTTTTCATTATGGACTCGAAAATAATGTTTAAATTACTTTGATGACGTGACCGGAATAGTGTTTGTTTTTAAGTTAAAAGTTATAATAAGTATGGTGTATTTAGGCCTGCCATCACTTACATTGCCGACGCCGGACAAAAACTTAAAAAAACTCCGGAATAGGTGAAATTGAGAGTCTTTCCCGGAAACCTTAAAAAAGGCCGATTCCATTTAAATTTTTGCCTTGTTAACGATTCATCTAACAATTATAATTGTCCACTGGCACAAAATGTCCCGATTTCACCAGGTTTTACCCGGACACTTTTTGAGAACCCCGCCCGGACGTCCTCTAAACTAGGACAAATCCGGGGAAACCCGGACGGATGGCAACCCTAGGTGTACTACTTTACGAGATATTGCATGTTATTTTAATGTTATTACTTAATTTGATTTTAGGATTAAAAATTTAGCAATATTGTTATCAATTTAAAAAACCCAGAAGGCTCCCACGATAAAATTTGCTATAGTGATCCCTGTTTTTCAAGTTTTTTGCTCATAATTAAAATCAAAATTGCAATACAGGATTCTTTCATGAATATTCATACAATCTTGAGTCCATCAAACACCTGTATTCTCTGCAAAACCCCTGGTATAATTGCGGTCAATCACAGTGATCGTCTAATGTCGATATTAATTCATCACTCACCAACAATCATTCGTCAATCATGACTTTTAGAATTGATTGACGCGTGTAATGGACGCCATAGGCATTGTTTTTGATGTAATTTAAAAATTAAAAGTTATTTAACCTTTAATTGAAAAAATAGTCTACTGTCTGAAAACTGTAACTGTCCCTATCATAAACAAAGTAAATGCTTTAAAAATATGTCCTTTAATAAAAAGATACTTAATAATACCTATCTAAACACGACAACAATCGTATTACAAGTTTATTATTACGCTCGCGCGAGTCTTGCGCGAGCGTAATAATAAAGTTGAAAAAAAAAACTCTTTGAAAACGAACAATACAATGCTTCGACACGACAAATCGGTTCAAAGGGAACGGAGCATATAATTTTCACTCGATACCGATACCGCTACTTGCAAATCCATTTTAAAATCCAATAAAAAACTAAACTTTAACCCGTCAGAAATTAAGTTCATTTTTGCTTGTAAGGCATTTGAGAGTGTTATCAATAAGACTACTGGTATTACGTTTCGAGAAAAAAAAGGTAATACAGACTTCAAATTGAAAATTTTAAGGTTGAATTTCGATTGTTCCTTTTTTGTAATCCATCTGGTTATTTACAATGTCGCATAAGAAAGCTTCCGAGAAAGGAGTTCCGAATGAATTTTTATTTAATTTTCGAATTTCTTTTTTTGTTTAGTGAAAGGAATGGCGGTTCATTGATGTCTGGAAATTGGAAAGGGTGTCCTTGTTTGCTTTTGCTTTATTAATAATTCTTATTAGTTCTGAAACATGCATAGGTATTAGGTATTTCTATTAACTATCTATTTACACAGATATTAGAATATTAAATGCTGCTCTATGTTGAGGTATTTTAAAGTGACTCAGTGATGGACGCCCCCGGGCTTAGAAGTATTTTCTAGAATTTTCTGATTTATGGGCTATAATTATGAAACCTATTTTCTACCTAGAAGTGGCAAATATAAAAAAATAGATGAGAAATCAAGTAGATTTAGATAAATTACACTCAGACAATCTTGATAGAAAGCCGTTATATCTAGATAGAGATTAGTATCAAAAGCCATTAAAATCTTCAAATACGAAAATTATACATATATATATTTTATTTACATATTTTTCTCCTTGCGTCTTAAAAATAACGCATAACAAGCGCTAAACAGCATTACGACTAGACAAACCCGGCGTACGAATACTTTACGCGTAAGAAAATATTAATAGAACACCTAAAGTAGTTTATCAAATGTTGACTCAATATTTTAGCAAGATTATTTTTTATTCCACCTGCAATATCCAAACAAATACGAACTAGTGCAACAAATAATATCTTTTACCTGTAAAGCCATCCCTTCAAAAAAATATTTGAAATTATATTCTAAAGCAAGCTTGATAAGGTGGAATGTCTAATAAAAAATTCTATTTAGTTTAAATTCTGTCACTTAAATATGAACTTTTATTTGCATAGAGATAAGTATCAAAATCAATTGCACATCAAACAAGAGGGTGAACTCTCCATTCCACGGCGTCCCAATTTATTTTTTTTATTTACTTCTTAAAATGTATGTAAATTCAAATGATTCTTCCCGATTGATGCTTTGTCGCTAGATTATCAGGTGGCTATACATCTGTCTCATTATTTACAGCGAGTTTTGCTATGTCTGTTCCACTTGCACAGTCTCATAATAATGAAAGCAATTTGGTGTACCCGTATTCAATTTGGGAAAGCAAAATTAGGTATCATAAAATTATACAGATTTGTGCTAACGTTTTGAGTCAACGTAAGAGGATTTTTCTTTCTAATTTTAAATGCAATAGGGTGTCTTTACCTGCGGTTTGTAATCTGCTTAAATTAGGGAGAAAAGTAAGCTATTGTTCGCGGTTTTATCGAGTATAAATCCGATATAAAACTGATTACATTACAAATGCGCCCGCGCCTGCTCATTACCGATTCGATGTACCTATCGTAAACACTAAAATTTTTAAGTGGATTACTTAATTAATCAGTCTGGGTTAAAAAAAACCATAAATTTTTTATGTCTTCAAGTTGTAGATTCGAATCCGGCAGAGCATCGCATTAATATATAGCGTTACAAAAAGAGGCCCACCTTTGACTTGGCACTGGACATCTTTCGTTTTGAGATAGGTTCGATTCGACCTTCAAGCCTTCTAGAAAAGAGCGTAATCCTACCTCACTTGTGACTCTTGAGTTGCAGGTGTCAATGGGGGGTGATAGTCACTTACCAGCCGGTGACCCCTCTGCTCGTTTGGCCCCTATACCATAAAAAAGGCGTGGATCCCTACAGCAAGTTGCGGTATTGCCAAAACAAAAGATGAAATAGTTTTAGTCATGCGCTAGTTATTTCTTCTGCGTCAGCGCCAATCTACAGTGCATTTCTTGCCAAAAAAAAAAATGGAAAAATCATGACAATACGAGATAATAACAGAGTTTCAGACCTTATAACCTTGTTTCTGAAAAGGTCATAATGGCTACAACTCTATATTAGGGTTAATAGATTTACTGATAAGAAGCACTGTGAAACAGAGAATTATATTTGTTTGCCAATTTTGCCACTTCTTTTTAACCGACTTCAAAAAAGGAGGAGGTTCTCAATTCGACTATATTTCCTTCTTTTTTTTTTGTGTTTCTTACCTCAGAACTTTCGACTGGGTGAACCGATTTTGATGATTTTTTTTATTTGAAAGCTGGTGCTTCCCGTGTAGTCCTATTTCAATTTAGTCCAGTTCTGACATATAAGCCTTTTATGGAATAGTTTTTTTTTCAAGTCAGCTTTTTTTTAAAGAGTTATTAAAAGTGTGGTTCTTTGCTTTGTGCTTTCCTTTCTACTGAAGAAAGAATATCCTTTTAAACATTATTATGAGCATTTATAGACAAAAATAACGTTTAATTACAAAGAAAAAAAAACATTATTGAATTCGCCAAACCAATAAAGTACTACGCACACGAATGCAAACAAAAGCACACACAAAACGTACAGATATCAGCACACTTTAATAGTACCATAACATGCAGGATAGACCTGCAATAAAAATGCCATTCAAATTATCCTTACAGTAAAATAGCCGAGTGTATCACTCACTTGAATTAGCTTTAAGCTATTTAGATTAGACGATGTGTTTTGCTGCGGTGATTTGGTGGTTAAGCACGTTTGCAATTTGGTAGGGTGAGATAGGTTCCTGTAAAAATGAATGACCAAATAACGTGGCATTTACGTGCTAAAGATTGTGCTGGAGGTACATAACACCCGGTCCTCCGGTCCGGTCTTTCAAGAAGCTGCAAGCGTTCATCCACATTACTATGTGATCTAGATTAATAAATACACATTTTATCTTATTTCGGATTTATCAGACGATAAACCACAGACTGAAAATTCGTAGAACTGAGTTGAATTATAGTATTATTTTCTAAAAAAAGAACATTATTTTCTTTACAAATATATGTTTAGGTGTAAATGTATAAGGAAAATGTTTAAAAAATACTTAAGTATAAGATAATACTTATTATCATACTTACAAAATTATCAAATTGTCTAATTCTAAAACAAAATTTAAAAGGAATAATAAAAAAAATCTTAACACCTCTCACACACAGCCGTCTGATCCAAAACTAGGCAGAGTCTATAAATATGCACTAAGGTAACCAGACTGCTGATAAACATACTTATATATTTCTAAATACACACGTATTATAGATAAATTACACCCAGACAGAACAAATTCTCGCCCTCACACAATTATTTGTCCTGGGTGGGAATCGAACCCACGACCTCTCGCTCAGCAGTCAGGTTCACTAACCACTAGACCAACAGGCTATTCTAAATTTATAATAAAGTAGTTATTGCTTTGGCAAAACCACCGTTAGTCAGTTCTATTTTTGATTTGACTGTAGTATATTTGTAAAACTACCAGAATTCAAAACTCATTAGGAAGTAGAATAATAATAGTAATATACTGTAATAATCTTGGCCCCTAACCCAAGTATTCTCTGTAATATAATTCCAGTTCACGTTTATAAGCACATTAAACTTCACCTTTAACAGATTGATTCCGCGTTCCTTAAGTTTTAGAGAAGGGATGCAGCTTCAAAACTGTAGTAATGAATACAATATACCGTTATATCAACGTTACACAATTTATTCACTAGTCCATATAATTCCTATGATCCAATAACCATAAACAGAAATACATCTAATAGTTCACGAAGCCATTAAAGTTGCTAATTATAGGAAGCGATGCAGGATCAGTAAATAAATAAATTCTTACTTCAATAAACGGATAAAATAATATTACAGGATCGTATCGGGTCTAAGAAATCGTATCGTAATATCTAAATGTATTGTGCACTAAATTTTATAGTTGTATTGTTTTATTAATATCTATAAAAAGTGATACCCAGTTTATTTTTACGGAGAACAGTATTAGCTTATATCTTTATGTGGTTTTCAAGCTTTATGAACATGCTAAGTTTATTATGCAGATTTTTTTTATTATTTTTAAGATTATTGCAATAGTGATAATAAAGTCTATTAATCGGTGTACTATATTTGTTTAAGAATGTGTAGGAAAACTTTGTACGCCTTTTTAGAGATATTATGTGCACAGAGAAGTGTAAAATTTGTCTAAGTTAAAGTTTATATGAAGAAAGGAGCAGAAAGCTAAAAACTATAGGTAGTGTAAATAAATTAAATGTACTAAAATGTCAAGTTTCTTGTTTACGTTCATGCCGACAATGTTTGAACGTAAATAATATCAAAATATGTTTTATGTTTTTTTTTTTTTGGACTTTATCTAATTTTTATGTTATCAGGTGGTAAGCGCCAAAGTGTGGTGCTTGATACCTAACAGTATAAAGATTAAAAATACATAAAGACTATACTGCAGACTATTTTAGGAGATTTTTTTTAAAGATGTTATTATAGGTATTATTACATTAGAACAGGCGACAAGAGGTTTTCACAAACTTTGTAAGTCCGATGAAGAGGAAGAGACCGCATTTTTCATGATGAAGTTGACTGTTGTTTGATAGGCTATCAACATTCTATTGCAAACTTATACTTTGTAGAATCCAGCTAATTTTGGTAAACATAAAAAATGTCTGCTTCTTCAAAACCACTTAAGAAGAAAGTGATTTGCTATTTTTTAAGTATCTTTTTTTTATTTCCAGACGGATGCACCTTCAGAAAAGGCGGAGGAACCTGAAGGCTCCATATTCTCTTCAATCATTCCTGCAAAGCTGTCCGGTTCCATTTGTACCGCGGTGCTGTTCATGCTGGGATGGAAGTTGTTCTCGAACAAACGGTGAACGACTAAAGTGATGAAGTAAAGAGTGCTGTGAAGGATAACGGTATAGAAATGTGTTATTAGAATAAAAACAGGTTTTCGTTTCGTTATTTTTTTGAAAACTATATATTATTCTTATCTTTTTGATTTAATCTGTGTGTACTTTTATAAGATTATTATACTGCCATCATTATTACACATATTATTTTCTATCAAGTTATTTAAAGTAGTATATAAATGTTGCGGTATTTCTGGGCTTATTTAAAAAAATTTGTAATAAATTAGTCTACTTACTAGAAGTAGTAGTAGTATCTGAATTTCCATCTTCCGCATCAGTTACCTTCTTCAGCTGCAGCATCGGTCCATTTTTTGACAATTATCGTATCGAACTTATACAGGGTGTAAGCGACACCGTACCGAATCCTGAAATAGTGTATTCAGACCATTATTCTCAATGGAAAACCATTGGAATTTTCTGCCGGGACATTCATTTTTTTTAATTTTTAATTTTTTTGGTTAAAAGTGATATCACAATGAGTAAACAGAACATTTTATCGAAACAAAATCACCAAAACAGTAATGTAATCAGTTAAACAACATTAATGCAATCAGCTGCTTCGACGGCGCCGAACGTTAAGGTCATCCACCGTACCGCACCGTACGCGTGTTGCATTTCCATTGCGTAGCACAAAATCAAACTAATGAGTGTAAATCCATAATGTCGCATTTTTATGATGAACTGAATTTTGCATTGTGATAAGTATTTAAAGAAAGATATTTTTGTAAGTTATTCGCGACAGTGATACTTACACGCTGTATGCATATTATTATTTTTATTGTCACAATGATTTGTAAGTAATTTGTTCTAATAAACCATTTCTATTATTATTAATAAGCGTAGAACGAATAGAACATGTTTTATTCACTGCGCTACGCTTTTCCAATTGTACATTTATTGAGGATTATTATAATAGTCCTCATTTTTGTAATTAGACGTAATAATACACGGTTTTTTCTAAAAGTTGTGTATTTGTATATCGTCTGTCAATGCGCACATGTATATTTTATATTGTAACGTAGTGTTTTCTAAAAATAAAAATGTTTGGTCCATGGTAAAAATAGATACGCTGCTACAAAATTGTATTAAAAATTGTGGTAGAAAAATTTTCGACTGATTATTATTTTCTGAGAGAATATATGATTCAAGTTTGTATTATTATTAGATAAAAAATATTTTTGTAAACTGATGGCGAATACTTTTTTAAATTAGAAGTTAAAGAAGTAGCGTAAGCACCATTTCTATGAAAAAATACTTACATTGATAGTTATGGTTGGTTAGCCTTGTGATGATTTAAAATATTTAGCACAAAATTGTAAACAAATAAGGTTTCACGCTCTAATAAAACAATTAACTGTCAGTGGTGACATATAAAAATTAACCAAAACTTATAAAAATAATTCTTAAATTGAAATGTCAATTTACATTCCGCTTTCAATGTTAATATTATAGCCGTAATTATAGTTAATATGTATAATAATAATTATACATTTATATAATATTGAATTCAGAAGAATGGACCAGCGATGTTATAAAAAAATAGATTTTATTTAAAACATGACAAAGTCCGTTTCCCCATAAATTGTTCCAAAGAGAGCAGCCTAAAAATTATTATCGATTGATCTCATTTTTTATTTTTTTGTGTATTGAAAATGTTTATTTTAAATATTGTAGTGTTAGACCATTGTATGGTGAGTGCCAAGTTGTTTCAATGGAGATTTTATGAGATGGTATATTTTGATAATTATTATCTTTAATTAAATGTATAAAAGTTAGTTATAGAGTGATTGATCACCTGCCATGTCTAATCGTTCAACAATCTGTTAAATTAAACTTATCAAATTTAATTACTAAGAAGGAACAATATTCAGAATCTGTGTACTTGTCGTTATAAAATGAAATTGAAAATGATGTAGAAAAAGACTATCAATCGAATCAATCAATTTTAGAAAATTAACAGTTTCAGTTTGTGTTTTGAAATTAAATTGGGTAGAAAAAAAAGATAACGAAAAATGGCATGGCTACTATTTTATATATCATTTTAGCTTTTAGGAAATAGTATTGTATATACAAATACTCCGTTAGTTTTGCTAGAAGGTAACTCATAAAATTAAGTTATACCCGAGGCTTTGAAGATTATAGTTATGTTTCCAATAAATATGAAATTTAAATGAAATAGTAACATTAAATCACAAAACGTGATGTGTCATAACAAATGGGAACAAAATATTACGTTTGGGAGCAAATAAGTTTTTTTTGATAGCACGTTTTCGTTTATTACATAAATTTATTTTAAGGTAATAAAATATACGGAAGAATGTGTTCAAATGTGATATGTATTTATTTAAGAAAACGATTAAAATAAAAAGAAGTTTTCCTAATGATCTCTTGGAAACTCTTATCTGCTATTATATTTTTATATTTTTGCTGAAAAATAAAAAGTGAAATTTTCTTGCTATAATTTCAAATGTAATCAATATATAGGTAATATGTAAGGATTTATTGGCCGCACTTAGTAAATACCACTTACCTAAACAAGAAATATAAAGTAAAATATATTCTATAAATAAACTTAATTATTCTTCAGCAAAAAAATTAAATCAAGCAAAAAAAAAACGCATTTAAGAGTTTTGTACATAAATTAAAATTGGTATGCTTATTGCTCTTTTTATAAGAATATAATCAGTAGTGCAAAAATTTCAAAATTTCAATAGTAATAATGCTTAACATGAAAAATACAAGGTGTGTATGAAACATGCAAAAATATTTTTGTATTAAAAATAATAAATATCATAAAGATATTTGTCAAGTTTTCACAAAGTAGTTAAACTGCTAATTGAATTTTTAAACGTAAAATTTTATATTTTTGCAAGTTTCAAACAGACTTTTGATAATCTGCTTTCTGCTTATCACATATTGTAACAGTAATAAATTAATGATAATGATGAAATTTTAAGCAATATAATTGTATTGTACTCATAGTTGTGTAAGAATAATCTCACTACCGAGTCTTTCTTAATAACTTACGAACAAAAATGAGCAAAAAAAAATTGCCGTGGAATTTCCATTTTTGTTTTGTACATTATTTTAGTAAAATGTGTGATTTACACTATGTATAAAAATGGCCTGTATATTTTAGCTAGTTTAAGATTCAGTAAAATACTTTTTTTAGTTTTAGTCACCTTTATTTAGCATGTTTTTGTATAACAGTCATTCGGTCATACCATTTGACTTCTTTAGTTTGTATGTAATTACTTTCAGATCAACTGCCAATATTATATCCGTGTTTTGATATTTCTTTATTTGAAAATATACTTTTTATAAAATATTTATGTGTTTTTGTTAGTTTTTCTTTTTTATTTTGTAGTAGAAACAAATCCCGCCCCCGTAGTCTTTATAGGAAAACTGCTGATTACTTATCAAGGCTAGAAGTTGGCATTTTCTTGGAAGACAGCCTGTCATTTCAACGTGAGAAGTTTAACCTTTTATTGAGAGATCGAAATTATGGTGATGAGTTTATGTATAAAAGCAGTTATATTAATATAAAACATAATTCAAATAAGTACGAGTAAGTACCTAGCTCTCCTAATTAAAAATGGTTAAAGGTAGGTAGGTTAGTAAACACGCGCGTTATATCTGTATATCTAGGATTTTATGGTCATTAGGTTATGTGAAAATTTATTTTATTTCTAAAAGTAATTCTCCTATTTATTTATTTAAAATAAGGATGGTATGCAACGGTACTGTGGAAAAAGCAGCAGTGGAAATGAAACAAGGTAAAAACATTATGAATAGAGAGAGGACACCAGTATCTGTCAGGCAAAGGCCTGTATAGTCCTGTAGCACATAACTTGAAAGTGATGAAGAAATGGAAAGTACTGAAAAGGTAGGTAATGAGAAACTAGTATTGTATTTTCAATTCCAACTCGTAACAATGGAAATTGATTAAAGTAGTGATAGAAAAACTGTTTTTCTACAATCCTTACAAGCATATGGACATAATGCTGACGCAGTAATTTGTATACGGAGGCGCGAGCATTCACCCGGTGCAGACTCGTATTCTCGCAAGTAATGAGTTAGGTTGTGAATTAACGTATGTATATTTATTAGTGGTACAAATCAATCAATTCCAATCAAATCAAAATCATTTATTTCAATTAAACCCAATATAGGTATTTTTGAATTGTCAGGAGTAGTAGTCAGTCGGACTAAGTCAGTAGTAAAGCTAGTTGCCTGTTGCAATATGTAGATCCTGTGGGGAAGAACAAGCAAGAAACTCCAAGGACACTCTTTTTCAACATGTTTTTTTACAAGACTCTGGTTACATCGCTTAAATGCGTAAATTAAATGTGAGGAGACTGTAACGTATTGTTCTAAACTATAAATATTCGCGCAAACTACAACTATATGTAAGTAATAGTAGTTCGGAGATGACCAGCCCCAACCAACGGCACTCGTTCACGAGCATGACGCACGCGCCAGCCATCGTCCACTTCAACCATATTAAAGGGAGCCGAACGACCCGACATATACGCCATCATCGGCGGGATATCTAGGCGAGCATGACATACTCAGAACTGCCAGGCAATAAAGCAAACTAACTTATTATGTTATTGAGTACACAGTTCTCACATGTACAATGCAAAATTTTCTAAATGTAACATAAAAATTGATATCAAATTCATATAAGATAATATCAATGTTTTGTAAAATTAACAATGTCAATAATACTTAATGATAAAAATATTAATAAATAACATGTCAGATAAAACCTAGTATACCTACAGGTGAATATTCGTATGTGACCACCAGTCATTTAGCCAAGCATTTTTATCAGCTAAATAATCTTCTAGTTTATAATATGCTCGTTTACATAGTGTGAGTTTAATGCAAATTTTAAATTTCTTCTCATTTAGTTGAAAAATATGTATGCATGTGAATATATATTTTATATCAAGAAGTCCGCCTATTATTGATCACAGTAACCCAACAACAACTAAAACATTTAACCATGCAGAGACCCCAAATAAGTTTTTATGTATTTTCATGGCTATTAAAATTTTTACTAATGACAAAAATAGTATTTTTTTGCGATCTTCCAATATAATATTGTCTGTATTCGTATCTGCGTAATTAGCCACAGTGAACCTAGGGCCTAGCATTAGATTCTTTTAGTAAAATCCTAAATTTACTTAATTATGTATTTATCCGGGTATTAACGCGGTCACGAAATAGTTATTACATACCTCTGAATTGCCTGAACGGCAAGTGCCTGAAGTCGAAACGTCAGGCAATTCAGAAGAACGTAATTTACCTATTTCGTGATTGCTCGTGATATATCATGGAACGCGAAAGTTTAAAGTTGGTAAAGTCTTAAACTTATTAAAAGTTTGTTTGCCCGATTTCTTCTCACATGGCACTATTTGAAACAGGGTAGTATCAGTTATTTATTGTTACTAGAGATCGTGTGGTGGTCGAATTTCGACCATGGTTTATTTCATTGGCCAATATTACTACTACAACAGAAATACACATTCTGTGAAAATTTCAACTGTCTTTTAATTTAATAATTAATTTAATTACCAAATGGTGAATATAATATAATATCTTCACTTCAATATCTCAAGATCGAATATATTATGTTTTTATTTTTCGATTTCTTAAATAAATAAAAAAATAAAATGTCTAAACACAAGATACTATACAAATCAAACGTAAAAAAATACATCTACTGAAGCTAGATTTATTTTATTATTAATTTCTATTTTATTTTTGTAAGTTTAAGTCCACAAACCTATCGACATTAAACAAGCCAGTTTCAAAAACTACATAACATTATATAAAGTTGTACTTATAAAACTTGTATGTCTGAGCACCATCCATCTAAGTTTATGCTTTAACTTAGAAAAACATTATCCGGTAGAGTTGCGGTTAACTTAATGCGGTCAGTTAAACTTGATGTATTTCACTTAGATCTAACTTAGAGAGCTTTATGGCTTCGATAAAAGTTAGATTTTTAAAGTTACCTTGTTTATTATTATTTTTATAGATGATATTGGCTAATAGATTGTTATTAAACTATAAAATATGATGGCTATCGTAAATGTTATATTGGTCTCTAGCATTTTGGCCCGGTTGTGCAAAAAAGTGCAAAAACCGTCTGTTTATTAAAGGTACCTATACTCATTGTCATAGTCGGCTCTTTCTCACGTGTGTATTTCGAGAATGCCAAAATAGTTACCGGTTTGAAAGGGGTCTTTTATCAAGTTTGAAAAAAAAGGAAAACGAAAATTTTCGGAAAATGCTTTTCCTTGTACTTATTTATTTGTGCAAATTTATAAACAACATGTTATCGATTTATTGTCAGTTATAAGATTTTGTTTACTTTTTTTCTATTATTTGAAATTATTTATTTATTTTTGTTATTTATTTTACATTACTGACGCGCTGAGGGGCACTCTCAGCTCCGCTCATTCAGTGCGGCACCCAGGGTGATCAAAGTTTCAGTACTTTCAAATGGTAGTATCAAGTTTCCCTCAGTGCACTACTCATTTCCTTAAAACATTTTTGTTTAGTTAAGCTTCGCTTGAAGTTATACAAAATAATTACACGTATGTCATAGCGAGAAAAACCCGCCATTTTCGTTCAGAAAAGTAATAAAAAAATCGGACAAACGACTGCTTGCCTCCAATTTAATTTTTTTTAATATTACTGAGAGTTTATAATTATGACTTCAAAACACAATATTGGTCCCGATTCTATTGTACACTCGACTAAATTAAAACGTGACTTAATTTCTTCATATGAAATCAACCTTGTCTTCTTCGCAACAAGGTCTATTTGTTACTGGCATCTATTTCTCAGCGCCACTAAATTTCACAAAAACCTGTCAACGTATACTCAACTTTATTTCCACGCAGCGAGATTCCCCATTTAATCAAATGCCGTATAATTGCCGTATAAAAACTTGTTCAAAACGAACCAAGATGTCGTTATTTTAATCGACACGTAGCGAAGACGCTTACTAAAAACACAGAGCAAAAGAGATGGCATTCAACGGATAGCGGCTCTCGCTACGTGGTATTAAAGTTTATTTAAGCGTGTCAGATTTTAGTCGACAAATAAATTGCTTATTTCGATAGCAACATATGTTACCTACTTGTTTAAATTTGAAATAAGACCTTGTTTCAAAGTGTACAAGGTTTACATTTGTATGAAGAAAATTTAGTAAATTATAGTCAAGAGAGTAAATACAACAGAATTGACACCATTATGATATCTAATTTTGCATAGGACAAAACTTACGTAGCGCTCTACGTATGTATTATGTGCTATTGAGTGCAAATTAATTGTGCAAATTAGTGGTGACAAAAGTTTTTAACTTTTAATATTCATATTTTTGTAAATATACCTACATTAATATTAAGGCGATATGGCGACAGTTGACTCTAATCCGATTTATACTGTTCACTTGTCACTATTTATTTTTTAATAATCTCAGATATTTTTATGTTATTATAAGTACCTACTACCAGATAGAAAAAGTAAGTTTTTATCGTTGGAAAACTGTTGTATTTGAACAGCCAATTACAGATCACTCTCCAATACTGCTTTACATTAATAGTTCTAAAATAGTAAAAAATAATGATGTACACAATAAAATAATAGTAGATTATAAAATAATTAAAGATTCCCTCAGCAAAGTATCCTGGGATAATTTCTATAAAACTACCGATGCTAACATTGCATCAGAAATTATTACAACAAAATTATTAAACACTATTACAGATAACACCAAAATTTTAAAAGTTTCTAATCGTTATAGGCCTCTAAAACCATGGATTACGAAAGGAATCGTCAAATGCATAAGAAGAAGAGACAAGCTACACAAAGACACAGTAATGACACCAAATGACTTAAATCTGCAAAATAAGTATCAGAGATGTAGAAATACATGTAACTTTATTATAAAAGGATTAAAAAGACAGTATTATCAGAGTAGACTAAACACAAGTAAGGGTAACATTAAGGAAACATGGAAAGTTATAAAGGAAGTTTGTGAGATGAGAAAAAGCAATGAGCCAAGTACAGAGTTACTGAATATAGAAGCTTCGCCTGCGGAGTCACTGAATAGAGTGAATAATTATTTTACTGGAGTTGGATGTACATTAGCAAGTGAATTGCTTAATAAAATGAACAAATCTGAACAGGAATTATCACGCAATACTGCTATGAATACCTCACCTCTAAATTCCATGTCGTTTGTGCCTACGGATCTCCACGAAGTAAGAGGTGTTATACTGGGACTAAGATCACAAAGTGCTCCTGGATGGGATAAAATTACTGCCGAAATATTAAAACAAAATATTACTTCACTTGTCCCTCCCATTACCTTCATGTGCAACCTTAGTCTGCTAACGAGCTCTTTCCCGACTATATTTAAAAAAGCCGTTGTCTGCCCTATCTTTAAATCAGGCAACAAAAATGAGCCGAATAACTACCGCCCTATCTCCCTTCTATCAACCTTATCCAAGATACTAGAGAAAATTGTCAATAAGAGAGTTGTGAAGTATCTGGAAATTAACAAATTCATTAGTGATTTTCAATTCGGCTTTAGAGAAAAAAAATCAACTGAGGACGCAGTTCTGACACTAACATCAACTATAGTAACTTACCTAGATAGAGGAGACAAATGCTTGGGGGTCTTTTTAGACCTCCAAAAAGCATTTGATACGGTGTCCGTACCGATTCTAATAACACGCTTGGAGAACGTTGGTATAAGGGGGGTGGCATTGGAATGGTTCATAGATTATTTGACTGATAGGTACCAGCGAGTTAAAGTGGCTGGCTATGAAAGTTCAGACTCAGCCTGCAAATATGGCGTTCCTCAGGGTAGCACGCTGGGCCCGACGTTATTCCTTATCTATATTAATGGCTTATGCAATCTGGCTACCCTGCCATACCTAGATCTACTCATGTTCGCTGACGACACAGTGCTGATCTTTCATGGACAAAGCTGGAACATCGTATTTCAGTTAGCTGAGACCGGTTTGGCAAAAGTGACCTCCTGGCTGGAAGACAGCCTTCTATCGCTAAACACCAACAAGACGAAATATGTTTGCTTCAGTAAAATATCTGTGGGGAAACCTCCTGCATCGCACTCCCTCAAAATACATACCTTTCCGTGCAATAGAAGAGAGATCCATCAAAATTGTGACTGTGCAGATGTCTCCCGAGTAGCTTGTGTTAAGTATTTGGGTGTAATGCTGGATGATCAACTTACCTGGACTGTGCACCTCACTACAACAATAGCTAGAGTCAGGAAACTGATTTACATTTTTAAAAACTTGCGCATAGTAGCTACTGGTACACTACTTATACAAACATACCGAGCATTGTGTGAATGCATAATTAGATACTGTATTTGCGCTTGGGGAGGCGCGGCAAAGTCACATATGATTGGAGTCGAGAGAGCCCAGCGTATGGTGCTTAAAGTACTTTTATATTTACCTTATCGACATCCCACGTCTTCTGTGTATGAACTAGCAGAAGTGCTATCTGTGAGAAAGATATTTGTGTATGAAATACTACGAAGATACCACAAAAGAGTTGTTCCTTATTTACCTACATTGCATAAGCGTGTAGAACGCTGCCCTGTGCCTCGTACTAAATAAACATTTGCTAAAAGACACTATAACTTCTTAGCTCCGCATGTGTATAACAAATATGACAAAATTTATAAAGTACGTAGGTTTAATAATAATAAGTTTAAAATAGTTTTATCTGCCTGGCTAAAATCCGTAGAATATGAGACTGTCGAAGGCCTTTTAAAAGTGTAATATATCCTGCAGATCACAAAGACACACACACACATACACACACACATACATAAACACCACACACACACACACACACACACACACACACACACACACACACACACACACACACACACACACACACCCCACACAAACTCAAACACACATATAAACATGCAAGCAAAATATGTTATTTAATTTTTTTTTTAACTGTAACTTTTTACCTAAAAATTTTAATTTTATATTCTTTCATTTGTCTTCTTTGATATAAAATTTATTTGTCAATACATTGGGGGGAAGACACTGACATCTGCAACACAGTCTTTACTAGCGCAGGTGTCAGAGAATCCTACTATAAAGTTGTACCACAATATGTCAATAAAGATTATTATTATTATTATTATCGTTATTGGATGTAACCTACATCCTACGGCCACACGTAGATTATTTTCATGAACCTCTTTCAGCTCTACTCTAGTACTGTAAGCACAAGTAGCTATTGATTGCTCTTTATTCTCAAATCTTAATAAGTAAAGTAAAAAATAGTATCATTATACTATTTTTTTCTTCTTGTACACTTAACTTGGGCTTAGGTCATCATTTTTGTTTCGACACAAACAATTGCGTCTTATTTAAATGACACCATAGCAATATACCGCCTCATTATACTCTCAAAATAAAACCCATTGTTCGAATTTAGAACAAATTTTGAAAACATTCCACTAATTGATGTTAGAACTATTAAAGCAATTTATTGTGTCGGGCGTAACAATCATTTTGGAATGTCTAGTATGCTAGTATTTGGGGTCGTTTTGAGAAAATAATTACTACCATTGTTATTTTGTTTAACAATATCTTACTCTGAGATAGTTAATTATAGTAATTTCGTCTTAAGGAACAGTAGATATTAAGAATTAAGAACTGGTATTCAAATTTATTAGAACAGTAACAAAAACAACCTTTGTGTAGATATGTAAATGGAAATATAACATGATGGTACATATTTATTTCTAGTTGATTTTTCATCTTAATATATATATTTTTTTTTTCAATAGAATACCCATAAAATAAGCTTTGTTTTATTATTCTTATTTATCAAATGGAATATTTGCTTGCCACTGTTTATAAAATATAATTTTCCCCAAATTCCGTTAAAGAACATCTTCATTTAACAGTTATTTAAATGTATTTATTTACAGGCATTTTTAAAAGCAAGAAAAAAATATTTTTACTGCAAATGGAATACAAGTGCTAAGTCTAGGCTTAAGTTTCTTTTTTTTTGCTGCTAATGTAGCTAACAAGCATACAGCCCGTCTGGCTATAAGTCATAATTGCATAAGAACTTCTGCAACACCAGGCTACAAGCTCAGCACCTCATACTGAAGTCACTGCAGAATAGCATGGTTATCCAATACCAATATATATATATACAATATTACTGGTTTTAAAATGTGAAGTTGAACTCTCTGTCGAAAGCTGGCGGAAATTATAAGTAGGTATGTACATGATCAACGTGCACAATTTCCAGAATATAAATCCCATCTCTCGTAAGGCGTCCATTACACGCTGACGTGTCACTCAATTCCAAAAATCATGATTGATGATTGCATGATGTAAAAACAAACTATACAGATTTTGGGCAATCAATATCATGCAACTGTCGATAACTTTAGACGATAGGTCACAGTCTTGATTGTGGTAAAACTGACAGTAAAACTTAACGTGGAATGGACGCCTTAGCCTTAAGGATTTAAGGCAGTTTGTGAAAATACAGTTATCGACAATCTTATGTTACTTAAAAACTGAAAAAAGTAGTACACATAACACAATGGAGAACTTCCTTGCAACCACATTTTCAAATGTCATTCGCTTAGCGCCATCTAGTGAGAACTGAAGCCACTACTAAAGCACCAAGCAAACTAAACTATAAATAATTGTGTAAAGTAAAACATAAATTACACCTGAAGACTTTTAGTAGTTAGTAAAGTTAAATGGAGACCACGAATCGGTAAACGAAAGGTAGGACGCCCCCCAGGTACTGTGGCGCATTGGGAGAGGCCTATGTCCAGCAGTGGACTATGACAGGCTGATTGATTGATTGATTAAAAGTTAAAATGGCGATATAACAATCGTTAAGTATGTTTTACTAGTTTTTGCTCGCGGCTTCGCTCGCGTTAATGTTTGCAAACAATTCGGGTAATTATCTCTGGGGAACAGTACTGTTTTCGGGATGAAAGGTACTCCTATGTTCTATTTCTGTTTCCCGGACAACGTATATGCAAAATTTCAAGATAAGTCACAATCAAATAAATAAACAAACTCACTTTACCATTTATTATAATAACTGTTGCCCGCGACTTCGTTGGCGTGAAAATTTTAATGAAATCAATCCCATGGGAACTGTTAATTTTCTAGAAAAACTATCCTACGTAAGTACTATTCCAGACTATAGTATATCCCTGCCAATTTCATCTTGATCCGTTCAGCTTTTTATGTAAGAGTAACAAACATCCATCCATTCATACTTTCGCTTTTATAATATTAGTGAGAATTAGCAAGATTAGTTAGGATAGTTATAAAAACTTGATGTTTTTTGAAGTGAAAACTTCTTTAGCGGCGTTGTGCACTTTTTGGGATGGGTAAAAAATGTTAAACTCGCGTCAGAACACGTGACCTAATCGAAATTTTTTAAGACGGAGCCGAGTTAAGAAACTCTTTATGAATATTTCAAAAAATATAACATTCGAAATTCAAACATTTATGAGCGGAACTTCCAGTGTACCCTACCCCATTTAGATATGTTATTACATACTTTTTATTTTTAACCTAATTATATATATACAGATGTGTGTGTGTGTGTGTGTGTGTGTGTGTGTACTTATTACTATTGTTTCTTATAATTTTTAACGGAAAAATATAAAAAAGAAACCCGGACAGCAGCAGGCCCACAGAGGTAGATTTCGTGTTTTTAAAAAAAATATATATTGGAAATGAAATTGAAATATATATTGGAAAACTCGACAACTGGTACAAAACCAATAGGTAGACTTTCTTTGAAATCTACCTAAAATTGCTCAAGTCAATACGTAATTGGGGGGTTAAATAACGCTGTATATAAATAGTTAGAGACAAAACCGTTTCCCATTGTGAGACAAAACCGGGAAATCTGTTGACAATCATTGGAAAACCTATGCTTGTCAACCGATTTTTTATTTTTCCCTTTGCTCATCAATCGATTGTTTAATAGACTGACGCTTTAGACGAGCTTTTTAGATGACGGGCGTTGGCCGCACGTCAAACGCGCGTTGTATGTAGTGTTCACATGGCGAGTGTCTCTCCGGTGTTGAATGCGCTTTCTTGCAGTTCATCTCTAGTTTTGTATTCGTTAAAAATGGGCGTAAAACAGATTTTTTTGATGTCTCTTTCAATTCGGGTTCTTTTATAGTATTTTATATTTTATTTTATACAAAAATAAACTACGTGAAATGTATGATATGACGTATAACCGACCTCGTGCCATGTGAAAAATGATATACGGACCTTTATTGAAATGGCCGAATCTTTTTATTAAAGTTACGTGCTTCAAAGCGCGCTCATATGAACGAATGTACGAAAAACTAATGATTTCAAAGATCGAAGAAGAGTCGGCGCCGCGTCGAGCGATTCAGATCAAAACGCGCGTTAGCATATGAACGATTTGAACAAAATGCGTATTCTTGTCAACTCGCGTTATCAAAACGCGCGTTCTACGCCCATCATCTAAACACGTCCGCAAGTATAAACAAAGCGAAGACTATCACCGTGGGAAACATAATTTATTTAAATAAAAAACCGGCCAAGTACGAGTCCGTCTCGCGCACCCAGGGTTCCGTAAAATATTTTTATTATATGATGTAACTAAAAATTTACGGTTTTCGCAATTTTTCCTGTAGTAGTACCCTGTAGGTTTTGCTTCCCTTGCGAGTGTCGAAAATTTGCAGCATCTTTTGATTGCGTTGTCTTAGAAGTTTGATTTTTTCACAGCTCCAAGGAACAGTAGATTTAAGTATTTGATATAAATTCCAGCTTGATACCTCCATGCGTTTCTGAGAAAAAGTGTCTTGACCGACAGACAGACGTTCGGACGGATGGACAACAAAGTGATCCTATAAGTACTCCGTTTTTTCCTTTCGAGGTAAGGAACCCTAAAAACAGGTAGATGCTAAAAACGTGTTGATTAAAATCAATCGATGGATTAAACGCTTTACAGATCGTGAACAATGTGAAGGGTTGGATGTTCATAGAAAAGGCCTGTGCAAGCGCATAATTTAAGGGTCATTATTGAGATTTAGTGAATTATTTTCATAATAAGAAACGAAGACACTCTTCTAAGTTTAAATTTATTAGGTGTTCTCGTGAATTGGCATGTCTGAGAATTGCTTATGTGAGAATTTTTAGCCCGACCAGTTTCGTATCCAAAATTCGAACTGATCACTGACACTGTTATTATAATACAGGTTTGAGGCGAGCTTGACCTAGGAACTACCTCCACCTTATAGAAAATTGTAATGAAACACCACTATTTTCAAGTATTGAATATGAATAAATAAGTTGTGAATAGCCCACGGGGGAAACAGCGGGCATAGGTAAGCTAATAGTTACTTCGTAACGCGGGCGATACAAGTGTCTGTAGATACCATTAATCGCTTATCAGGCTGGCTATATATTCGAGATGAACAAAATACTACTACCGATTTGAAATAATTTATGGTCAAAATGCTAAATATCAAATAATACCTAATAATAATTTTTAGATCACAAAAAAGTTTTGACCATGTAAAAATTCTCTTAGATCCTGTTAGCTTCTCAAAGAAAGCTGTACTTATATCACTCTGTTGACAATCGTTTAACTAAATTGACCACGGACTGTTAAAATGCTCTTTGACATCAGCGTGTCAAGGCAAGTTCAAGCCAAGAACGACGCAGCAGCCGTGTGTTATATTACACGAACCATTTGGAGCCACTTTTGACGCCTTAATAACTCAAAATCTATTTAACAGAAAAACATAAAATTTGGTTTATTTATTAATACAAGGGGTAGATTGACTGGAATCCCAAATTTCATAAATACAGCTCAAACGGCTATTGAGATATGAACGTCCAAAAATCGTCATTTTATCACTGATTGACTGACATATGGATCAGAAACTTAACCCACTTCTAGATGACCTAGAAAGTTGAAATTTGGCGTCCAGCTAGGTAATTGTGTGTATATAAAGGAAAAAATAAGAAAACAATGAATTCTTACAATTTGAAATATTTTCAAAGTAATCGATTTTTAATACCTAATTATATATTGAAATGTCTTCTGTTCGTAATGGAATAATAAAAGAATTTTACTATATGCATCCGAATGTTTACAAGGTACATAATATATACCTAAACAATAATTTATAAAAAAAATATCTGTCTGTCTGTTTGTTTCGGTTAATCTCCGGAATGGGTGAACCGATTTCCACATGACTGACACTGACAGAAAGCTGGTGTTATAATGGGTAACTTGGGCTACTTTTATTTTAGAAAATTAATTAGGGTGTCACGCAAAATATATAAATATGTACACGCGGCTGCGCGGGGAACAGCTATTTCTTAATAAAAAAGAACCAGGCCAGGGAATTGAACCCACGGTCTCTAACGTTGCAGTGGAATGTCCTACAGCCGCCGCATCGGTTAATAAAACATGCTTACATTGGTCTAAGTTCGCTCATAGCTCTACAATATTGAACGTTGCATAATAGTGTAGCCAGATGCAAATCATCTATTTCAATATAAATTGACTATCAAAAACTTTTTCATTGTTAAAAATGTGTGAAAATAACAACCCCTAAGGATTTAATGATCATCGGGAACCCCCAATATTAAAATTATCGGTGATCGCCGATCGCGTCTATATGCAAATAACGAAACAGAAATTTGAATTTCAAATAATATTTATTTTTCACGTACGGTAACTAATAGTGTGTGCTACTGAGTTTTGTATCCAAAATTTTGCAGTTACGCAGTTTTGCGGGATCGGCCATATTGGGTTTTGTCGTTCAATCGTATTTACCGCTTGTCACTTGGTGACGGCTTTCATTCATAGGATGGTAATAAATCTTTCTTTCTTTCATGATTTGGATACAATTTGCGTATTGTAGACAACTTATTTGTATACAATCAATCAATCATTATTTAAATAAATTATAAAACTAGTGAATTTTATTAGGTACGCGTTCCTTTCTCAGGAAGCGTGCAAAAATCTGATTTATACCATTTCAAATTGTGTAAATGAGCAAAAGAAAACTTAATACAGCTAAGCTTGCAAAGAAAAGCTGAAAATAATAATCTAAATTCCAAATAAACAACCTCATTTCATTAAATTATTTTAATTTAATGAAATGATTAATTTTCATTAATTAAATTCTATAACAAAATACCTGATAATATTCTTCAACTAAGTGAGAAGAAATTTAAAACTTGTATAAAACGCACGCTATGTAAACGAGCATATTATAAACTAGATCATTATTTAGATGATAAAAATGCTTGGCAAAATGCCGGTCCTGCTCCACTGTGATTGAGATGATTGATATTTGAAATGAGATGACATTTATTGATATTTCGATTATTATTATTATGGACATTGTAAATTTTATAGAACATTGTTGTTATTTTAAACACTGTTGACATTGTAGTTATGATACGCTTTTTACATCCTGTTAATTAAAAAATAAATTGAATTGTACATGTGAGAACTGTATAGTCACAAGTATTATGCTATTTTTCTATGTTGCCTAGCAATTCTTTTCCATTTTAGAACAATATTAATTTGTTACATTGTCCTCACATTAAATTACGCTTATAAGCAATGTAACAAATAACTTTGCAAAAAACAAAATCCACGTTGGAAAAGAGTGTCCTTGAAGTTTCTTGCCTGTTCTTCTCCATAGGATCTACGTTTTGGAACAGGCAACTAGCTTCACGACCTACTTATACGGACTGACTCCTCCTGACAATTCAAAAATACCTACAATGGGTTTACTTGAAATAAATAATTTAGATTTTTATTTAAGATTTTTTACAGCCTGACAACACTGAAATATTTACTCGGTATGTAATAAGGTACTGTACCAATATTCAACAGCTTATACTAACGAAATAATCCCACTTAAAGTCTTAATTCACGATACCAATCCACTGCATAAATTAACCACTTTAATATCCATACATTCACAAGTCTAATCACTCCACGAGCTAATGGCATGCCCTCCAATAACAGCATACATTGCGCTAATCGATGCTCAATTACTAGGAGCAGATGCGTTATGGCACTCAATATGTGTCAAACGTAGCAATTTGATCGAGTTTACTACGTTTTGTGAATTATTAAGTGCAGTATAATGATAGTACTGGTATCGAACAATACATTATACAGGGCGTTACAGAAAGATATGATCATATTTTATTGTGATATAGTAAGTTGACCCCGTGAATGACGTAACATGCTAATAATTTCAGGAAATAAAACAGAAATCTTATTTAGGAACTGACAAATTGAACGTTAGAGAGAGATAGAGATTCGACTTGAATAAAATACTACGGATGTTGATTTTTACGAACATCCCACTAATATTATAAATGTGAAAGTTTGGATGGATGGATGGATGGATGGATGTTTGTTATTCTTTCACGCCAAAACTACTGAACCGATTGCGATGAAACTTGGTATGTAGATAGCTGGAGACCTGGATTATCATATAGGCTACGTTTTATTCCAATATTCCTACGGAATCGGGACTTACGCGAGTGAAACCCGGTGCGCTGCTAGTACTCACATACAAAAAAAAATTGACATGAAAGTTGATAATAATATCACTACATATTATACAACAAACTCTCCCGCCGCGTCTGTCTGTCTGTCTGTTCGCGATAAACTGAAAAACTACATAACGAATTTTCATGCGGTTTTCACTAATAGACAGAGTGATTCATGAGGAAGGTTTAGGTGTATAATTTGTACCCGTGCGAAGCTGGTGGGGGTTGCTAGTTGTTACAATAAAACACTTTCGTGAGTGGTATTGAAATTTATTAAAAACTATACGGTTTTACTTACATTTGTATTTCGGGGATGGCTGACTAGTTATCGCTGAATGCAAACTCTTCCAGGCAACCTCAGGATGGATCACAATGATTCGGAAAGGCAGTGGCAGTTGGTGGTGTATTTAAAAAACTGAATAAAACTTGTAATAGCTAAGAAATACAGGTATATATTCTGTATTTTAATCTACTTTACTTCCTGTAAACACCAATACTAATGTATATACATACATAAACTTATATGTAATAGATTAATAAATACATACAGGTACAGTATACTTTATTACGGAAATTATGTACCTACCTAACTAAAATTATTAGTAATGTTCATAAACTATTTTCTTGGAAATGGTTGATGCTTGGTTGCGCTCGCCTAAATAACATTAGGTGAGCGCAATCAATAATCATTCCAACGCATTCCACAAGCGTACAGCTTCAACAATAAAATATATTATCATACAATTTTGTGGAATGCAGTGCCAAATCCAGTCTCTAATCTTTAGACGACTTGAATTTTTACCGTTCTTTGAGAAAAAGGGGATTTAGGGTTGACTAAGATGTTGCAAAAAGTTGTTAAAAGCAAAAAGAGGATATGAGTACTGCGGCAAGAGCGAGTTGTAATTGAGTAATGTATTATGTCCCTGCAAAATGTTCTTTAAATGTACAATAATCTTCACCAATAACATTAAATAGGAGACATATTTCATACTGACTAGATTCGTATTTTCGCCTTGATCTGAAAAATACAATGGTACCAGCACAGTTTTTTTTTTTAATAATAAGTTTATTATCAACACCGGACAATGAGGTTGAGCGTCACATAAAACAGGTCAAAATCATTTGATATTCAATAACCTACATTTAAAGTTATTTCGTCAACATACAATAATTATCCTCTCGGAGAAATGCACGCGCATTCGTGAATTATAATACATAGGTACATAGTCGTATGTTATATGCTCATTTATACATACTAGAGATCGCGTGGTGGTCGAATTTCGACCATGGTTTATTTCATTGGCCAATTACTTGAAATGTCATTGTATAGACTTTTGTACCATGACAGGTCAAAATATATACTGGACACTCATAACTGTGTGTACCCGTTTTTGCATTTTTTTTTAACTTTGTAGCAAATATTGTTAAAAAATTTTAGCATTCGTCACTTCTTCTCTGTGTAAACTATAAGTGTGCGAAATTTCATCCTCCTCCGTCCGCCCAATTTTCGTAAAAAGGGATCCAAAGTTTTCGCTTCACGTATTAATATATAGATAAGCTTCTTTCAATCTCAATCTTTGACGCGGTCTGTGGCAACGCTACTTAACGCTGCTACTTTAAATCGCGTTGTAAGCCATAAATATTATGCTTTTATTAAACCTTCCTTATAAAAGCAACATTTTAAATTAATCTAGCATAAAAGCTTCATCAAAGGGTGTCACGTTAAGCAAAGCGCCCAAACCAACAAAAAAACAACACCCAGACGTGGTATTACAGAAATGTTGATGACAATACATAGCTACAACGCAAAATCCTCTTTTCATACCTTCGCCAATAAAGAAAAAAAATATATTTACGCATCGTAAAAACCACAATACGCGTTTTATTTGCTCGACACGGGGTCCCGTATGCAAAATTGGTACGAAATTGAAAAACAAATTCTGTTACATATTGCTTTTTTAACTCGGCGACGACTGCAGCGGAGGCCTATTCTAAAAATGTTATTTGTGTTTTTCATTTTATATTGAATAGGAATTTTAGAATATGGAATGCGTTTGTGATGCAGAGATTTCGCGTTATTCAGTATATACTATCCATCTGAAAATTAATTGATTTATTTTTGTGTAAATATCAAATCATCTAATGAACCATCATCAGCCATCCATCTAGTGATGTCAGACTTATTCCAAATTCAACTGTTCTGTATCGCGTTATAAAAATTTACAGGCTATGTGAATTCCAACATCCAATCATCACTATTCTTCAACTTTAATAGAACGATGACCATGGGTGGTTGGAGCAACCTTTATAAGAACAGATTTATGTAGAAATATTTGAAAGATGTTGAATCTGAAAAAAAAGGTGCGAATTGCATAATGTGCATAATGTGATGGCAACACCTATGTCACATTATGCAAAAGTTAAAGTCTTTCTTTCTAACGTCTGATTCAAATATATTATGAATTTGGATAAATAAAAATGAAAAGAAGAGCATGACTTAAGGCAATCTTTTGATACAGACAATTACTTCACGATTAGTCATAATCTTTTGGAATAGTTATTTCACCAATTGAGTGAGCCACGGATAAACTATAATTACATAAGCCATATCTTAAAGCAACTTATTGCAAATTTTATTGAGACGTGAGTAAATATGGTCGTATTCATTAAAGAAAAATAAAAGCAAAAGAATACCTAGATACATCTAAGAACAGCCACACTTACATAAGTATCTTTTGAAGTTATACTTCTTTAGGCGCGTTAGGGAAAAATGATGAGAGTGAATTTTTATGATGCGTGCGCACACCGTCACAAAAAACCGACACCCTGAAGTTAGCTAGTCAACATATTAGTTTTTCAAAAAAAGTTACCAACTTCACGATAGTGATAAAAATGATTTTTACATATTACTTTGACTACGTTTGTAGAATTTGAGGTTAGTTGACGATATGTATTATTTATGGTAATTTACTGTGATTATAGGTGATAAAATGGTTTTTACATATTACTTTGAGAACGTTTGTAGAACCAAAGGTTAGTTGACGGTATGTATTATTTATTATGTTATGATATTTAAATAAACTTTATTTAACTAGATAAAAGTATAACTTTTTACGTGCGTACATAAGTACACACACACTTTTTTTTTTAAATATGTACTACAAATCCAAAATTAATTATCATGTTCGTTATAAGAACCATGATTCTTTTCAAACGGAATAGGCACCTATTTGAATGAAAGGGGTTGTGTCCACCGCGCTTCGTATTACTTCATTATACTGCATTATATGCAGAACATCATGTTTCATTTTTTGTGATTGGATCGCCGACGGTATTGTGACAAACAAAATACACATTTGTTATTTTATAAAACCTGCATTATTGAGGCTGCATTAGAATTTCGTGGCCTTAAATTCGCGTTATTAACTACTGATAGGGATGGGCTCCGTTCGATGTATTTGCGGCACTTATTAATATACAAATACATAGTCGTAAAACAGAATACTTTGCAAATAAAAAAGTGTGTGTGTACTTACGTACGCATGTAAGAAGTTATACTTCTTGGGCGCTAGTTAAATAAAGTTTATTTAAATATCATAATAAATAATACATACCGTCAACTAACCTCAAATTCTACAAACGTAGGTACTCAAAGTAATATGCAAAAACCATTTTTATTACTTATAATCACACTAGATTGTCTTTAAATCAATAAATCACTACATATTATAAAACAAAGTCCCTCACCGCGTCTGTCTGTCTGTCTGTCTTTTCGCGATAAACTGAAACACTACTGAACGTATTTTCATGCGGTTTTCACTAATAGACAGAGTGATTCATGTGGAAGGTTTTGGTGTATATTTGTACCCGTGCAAAGCCGAGGCGGGTTGCTAGTTGTTACTAAATATCAATCACCACGATATATTATTTGAAAAAATATATATTTATGTATATTTATATAAATTTTATTCGGACTGATACAAAACACGTGTTGTAGGTTCAGAAACACTTGAAAAAATATCGTGAAGTTGGTAACTGTTTTAACCGACTTCAAAAAAGGAGGAAGTTCTCAATTCGACTGTGTTTTTTTTTTATGTTTGTTACCTCAGAACTTTCGACTGGGTGAATCGATTTTAATTATTCTTTTTTTATTTGAAAGCTGGTGCTTCCCGTGTGGTTCCATTTCAATTTGGTCCAGTTCTGACAATGGCATCTATGAGAAAACCATATATAAGTCTTTTATGGAATAGTTTTTTTTGTTGAAGTCGGTTTTTTTTTTAAAGAGAGTGTAATCGTATCTCGCGTACTCTTCGGAGACTTCGCGGAGACTGAAGAGACTCATCCTTCTTCCAACTGGATTATGTCGCCAAGACCTGCCTGGGAATTATGGACATTCATCGACACTGCGAGTACCTATATCTAAGCGCATCTAAGATATGCACCTCATGTGACATTGTAGACAATACATATATACTTTTTAACCGAGGTCAAATAATTATCTTCTAAAAAAGGTATAATTAATGCGTCTAAATCATAAAGGAAGAGGCTTTCGTTACTTATTATATAGTATTTTTTAGAAATTTATGGGATCACACGCAGAGCAATGTGCTACCACTTGTGTACTACGAAATGTATGACTTCTGGTGTTAAATAAAAATTTATTATTAAAAATAATAAAAAAAATACACTTTATGTTTTAGTAGACCTCTTGAATAATGTAAACCGTTAACAATTTTAGGATAATTCGTGATTTTTAATACAGTAATTTTTATTTTGAGACTGACAAATTAACCGATAAAGCTGATAGTTTGTAAGAATGACATGAATGAAACTATGGGGGATGGTAATGGAATGTTCAGATTTCTCTGAAAATATCTGCATAAAAAAATTAAAAAAAAAACATTGAAAATTTATAATTTGTTGTTTAGAAATGTGCACTTACACCAGAAAAAGCATTTTCCGGAGATATTTCTTTTTGGAGTTTACTCCTTAAGAATCGATTTTCATATAAGGTATAAAAAAATATGAAGAGTAAAATTTTGTGATCGGAGGACAGCGTAACGCTTTAACGAGAGATAGAGAGAGATATACATATATATATTTATACATATATATATATAGAGAGAGAGACCTCCAGTAAATTGTAAATTCCAGTCGTGCGTCGGAGCTGACACACCTTTTTTTTTCCAAAATCCTTTTTCAAGCTAAATCAATTGTTAGTCGGCATACACATAACGCTCGTAAAATTTGACCACACCATTCTGTAACAGCCTGTATAATAATAAACATACTATTGATTGTTAGTATACAGAAAATTCCTTCACATCCAGCGCTGTTTAGTTCCTACATAGAATCTACATATATCAAATTCTATTTACCATATGAGCGCCAAGTCCTAATACAATACAAAACCAATCATATCAAATGTCTATCTAGTATAATTGTAGTCTAAACAGTATTAGCATCATACAGTAGATATAACATCCCGCTACCGTACCGTGCCGCTGTCATATCGATGCAGTGCCGTGTCGCGCTTTGGTAAAATCAATCATGACGTGCAGACATTCACGTCTAATATCACTTAAACACGCTGCTCGGTACAAATGGGAAGCCTTAATAATGTTCGTTTAGGACCTTAGAGTTTGTAATGAAATACATAGTGATACAGACTGTCCATATTATTGAGAATGCATGCATATATATCTACTACTCTTGTTTTTAACTGACTTCAAAAATGAAGGAGTTTCTCAATTCGACTGTATTTTTTTTTTATTTTTGTTACCTCAGAACTTTCGACTTAGTGAACCGATTTTGATGATTCTTTTTTTATTTGATAGCTGTTCCAATTTGGTCCAGTTCTGAAAATGGCATCCATGTGAAAACCATATAAGTCTTTTATGGAATAGTATTTTTTTGAAGTCGGTTTTTTTTTAAAGAATCATGTGAGCATAAGGCTAATATATGAACACTGTTAATATATGAGCTGAACGCTCGGTGTGACGTGCGCCACTGCTACTGTGTTCAATAAAGATTCGAAATCAGTAAAATATTCTATGAATTGAGAGCATTTAAGTACACCTAAAAATAGTTCTAACTCCCTTTGTCATTCCCATTGTTTTCTATTATATCAAAACCGGGGAGCCCACTCTCCTCTCTCTCTCGTTTTGTTAAGGTAGTATATGTTTGGGATAGGTCTTTGCATCTCTGCAATCAGGATAGCGTAAAGGGTTGAATCAAAGAGAACTCTATAATGATCACTGTAGTGGCTATGCTCGCTTTAAGCACTTATTGAATAAAAGTTCTGCAGTATGTTGCATAAATAAGGAGTTACCGTAGGTTATTTTAACCTCTTCCACACAAATAAAATCCTTGTACTCTACGTCTTGTACGCTTTGAAAAATTCTGAGCTGTATTTTCTTTAAAAAAACATTGCAAGTTCACCGCAGTCTTCAGTAAGATCCTATAATGTAGCAGTTGATTTGAGCGAAGAAGTTTGCTTACTTCAATTATCCCGTAAAACATTTTAAACCTATTTGTCAGTACCCTGTCTGTAACTCGTTGATCTATGTGACGTAAAATCATCCCTTGATTGTCGACAGCGGCTGGACATTCAATATCAATGCAAATGTCTCGCTTCCTATGGGGCACATACAACATGCATTTTGTATATTTATTGTGTAACATAATTGCAACCAAATATGCTATATAATATCACTACATATTATAAAACAAAGTCCCCCGCCGCGTCTGTCTGTCTGTCTGTCAGTCTGTTCGCGATAAACTGAACGAATTTTCATGCGGTTTTCACTAATAGACAGAGGAAGGTTTAGGTGTATAATTTGTACCCGTCGAAGCCGGGGCGGGTTGCTAGTCTGTACTAACATAAAAAACTGGCCTGTTGGCCTAGTGGTTAGTGACCCTGACTGCTACGCCATAGGTCGTGGGTTCGATTCCGATCCGAGTCTGGGTGTTCTTTGTGTCCGTTGTTTGTATGTTTGTAAAGTCCCCCGCGACACAGGAGTCATTCCTAATGCGGGAGTTGTCTTTTTTAAAAAGAAAGAAAAAAAGAAAGAAAAGCTAAGTAGTTTGTGCTTGTTTAAACGCTCTTATCTCTGAAATTATTAGTCAGATTTGAATAATTGTATTTGTATCGGATAGAGTATTTATTGACAAAGGCTGTAACATCACGGTACCACCTTTGGGAGAGGAGCCGCGACCATAAACGCAGGCAGAATCTGCAAGGTACGGTTAGTGTATAACATAATGAATAAAAAAAGCCAAGACACAATTATTGTATTAACAAAAATTCTTTTCTTTTCTCTAAAAGACAAGTCTAGCATGATGAATGAATGATTCCTGTGTTGTGGGGGACTTCACAAACATTCAAACAACGTACACAAAGAATTAACCGGCTGTAGCGTAATGGCTAAGGCGTCAGACTTGCGATCAAGTGGTTGCGGGTTCGAACCCCACCCAGTGCACTACCGTCGTAAACCCACTCCTAACAGGAGCGTTAAGCTTAGCTCGAGGGGTTAACGAGTAGTAACGTACTAGTAATGTGTGACCCACGTTATTAGTAATCTTTATTTAAAGTTTAACGTCGCACCGAGTGTTGTGGCTTCGATTCCCACACGGAAAAAAAATTGTGTGATCTACAGAGTATTTTTAAAATTTAAACAAAAAAAAATACTCTGTAGATCACACAATTTTTTTTCCGTGTGGGAATCGAAGCCACAACACTCGGTTCGACGTTAGGGCGAGGTGACCACGCCAGTGAGCCAACTGTGCAGACCAGACTACTGATAAACATACTTACATATTTCTGAATACAAACACATAGACTAGCAGTTCCCGCGCAGCTCGCGTGTGCAAATTTATATATTTTGCGCGGAACCTTAATTCTTTTTCCAAAATAAAAGTAGCCTAAGTTACTCCTTATAACACCAGCTATATGCCAGTGAAAGTCCCATGGAAATCGGTCCACCCGTTCCGGAGATTAGCCTGAACAAACAGACAAACAAACATTTTAAATACTGTTTTTTAGGCATAGGTATCTATGGTCAGGTTATGCAAATAACTGTATGAGCTTAGAAGAAAACTATTATTTTGACATTACAAATATGTACTTCAATTTTATTTATTTGTATTGATGCATTGATGATGATGATGATGATGTATTTCAAAATCAAAATCAAAATCAAAATTATTTATTTCAAGTAAACCCATTGTAGGTATTTTTGAATTGTCAGGAGGAGTCAGTCAGTATAAGTAGGTCGTGAAGCTAGTTGCCTGTTCCAAAACGTAGATCCTATGGAGAAGAACAGGCAAGAAACTCCAAGGCCACTCTTTTCCAACATGTTTTTTTTTTACAAAGTTATTTGTTACATCGCTTATAAGCGCAATTTAATGTGAGGACAATGTAACATAAATTAATATTGTTCTTAAATGGAAAAGAAAATCACAGAGCTGCTAGGCAACATAGAAAATTAACATGATACTTGTGACTACACAGTTCTCACATGTACAATTCATTTTTTTTTGTTAAATAATAAAAAGTAAAAAGCTTATCATAACTACAATGTCAATAATATAAATAATCAAAATATCAATAAATCTCATCGACAGTGTGACTGTGGAGCAGGACCGGCATTTTGCCAAGCATTTTTTTAAAGCAATTTATTGATAAATTAAACCCAGACAAAGAACAAATGATGATGCTCATCACACAGTTATTTGCCTTAGGTGGGAATCGAACCCACAACCTCTTAACTTAGCAGTCAGGATCAGTAACCACTGGACCAACAGGCCAGTCAGTATACATTTTAGCTCCCTAACTGAAATATGATAATTAATCAGTAAGATTAACTATTACCCTATTATACGCATCACTAAACAAAATGTCGATGAAAATTAAAATCTATTCAACTCCTGCGCATAGCGTAAAATGGCGACCTATGAAGGTGCGGTCCACATTTACTTTGTAAAAACCGTAAAAAGGGCTAATTCATTGACACGTGTCAAAAGTATTTAATAATTTCTACTTAGTCATCGATTGTGGGAATTTTTCGATGAATGAGGGGGATTAAGGTAGCGAGATTAACTGTCTCCGTGGGTGGTCATTAGGCCTGAAGCAGCAGGGCAGGATAGTTTTTTTTTAAATGAGTATCTTCGCAAACAAGGAAACGCCTCGCCTGATGGTGTGGTTTTTTTTTGCAGATAGGTACTGCTATAGTATGGAGACATTATGATCTGTTTCCACTAAACTGATTAATGCAAGTATTAAGTAGTCCCTACTTGCTTCTTCTTCGTTAACTATTCAGAATATAATATTATCTAAGTAGCGATCCCCTCTGGCTTCGCACGGGTGCAATGTATCATTATCGTCATATTTCAACAAATTAACACAAATTAACTGTACGTATAAACCTTCCTCTTAAATCAATCTATTTATTAAAACGCGATTTCTTGCTGTACATTTTTTATGTTTTCATAGCTATCTTTCTCTGTATCTCCGGTTTTAATAAAATCGAGATACGCGGTTCATTTTGGTCTAGGGACATTCGCTGAAACGAGCTCTTGCATTTGAGCTTTTGCCCACATGAATCGGTTGAATTGGAAGCTTCCTACACCAAGGTGTAGGGTCGCATTAGACCAATGCCAATACAGTACATGTTTTTTTTCCCGATTTCTAGCGAAACTATAAAAAGTTATAATTAAAAATAGGAGATAATAAAAAGGGCTTATAACTTTTGTAACAGCCATTTTTTTCACATAATTAGAAAAGTCGAAAAGCCAGGTTTAACGTTTTCCATTTATATCTTGCACAAATAAAAACATATTTTTTCACGGAATTTCATGGAAACTTACTTTTTTAAATCCCAAAAAAAAGCTGTATTTTTGGCAGCTCATTTTCATCTGAAATTGTATTTTTAGATAAAAATTCAATTCAATTCAAGTAGTTTATTGCGAATATCAAAATGGGGCATCTTTTTTGGTTTAAGATCAAAAAATTAATAAACTGTACTACGTATACGATTGAAACAAATACAGCTTGTTTGGGACATAAAAAAGTACCTAAGTCTACCAAATTTTATGGAAAAAAAAAATTGTGGGAGTTAAAACTGGTTTTTCGATTTTTTTTTTATAAAATTTAAGGTTAAGTGAAAAATGCTTGATCCAAAAGTTTTACATTTAACATCTTTCGACAGGAGGTCTAGTTTTGCTGGAAATCGTGAAAAACCATGTTCCACTAAAAATTCACCTCATTTCATGCTCGTAACTCGGAGCGACTTTAGTTCATTTTTCCTGTTGGTAACGCTATATTTTCTTCCCTTTAGAACAGTTTTCATGCTATTATATTTTTTAGGCACTCGCCTACATACATGTGTTGCCAGCATATATAAGTACAGATAACCATTACCAGGAGGGTCGTGAACTTGTTTGCAAAGGCTTAAAAAACCTAAAAAATCATGGTATACCTATCTACAACCACAACCCCTATCTATTACAAATCCCATATTTTCTAACAATACATAAAAAACGTAATCAAATCGCTAATGATGGGCTTTATCTTCATGCTGTTATTCCAAACCAACGCGTTTGCTTTCCTTACGAGTCACGTGGCTTGCACGTGGCTGTAGCAACCACCGCCATATTGAAATAGTAAACCAATTTCTTCTGACCTCTCATTACATCAAAGTATTTATAATGACAAGGTCTGAACGTTATGGTTAAATTAACGGTCATTATTTCAATCGTTTGAATTGGGTATTCGAATCGAATGATTTCAAAATTTGAAATAATCTTCATTCACTAAATTTTGAACCTTAATTTGTTAAAGATAAATCTTTTTTTTGGACTGTTTCTCATTTGGGTATTTTTTGGGGATTTGATATGATATGTCTGCTTGTACAAATATGTGCGGTGGTTGTAAAATGTTTAGGCGGTACAGAACGATGATTCCAGTAATTTTGGATGTCTATTGTTCTATTGGCACGTGGCGTTTCTTGTTTAGGTGTTAATAGTGCACAATTTTGTGTTTAAGCTACCATTATAAGTAGTAATTGAGCATAGATAATAAGCTTTAAACAAATAGTTAATACCAATGATTCAAAGTGGATGGTTCTTTTACAACTAATGTTCCAAACATTGTGATCAGCAGTTACATATAGCATATAGCTTAGAGAGAGAGATATATTTTTAAATGAATTTAAAAAAATATGAAGTCTAATTTGACACGGTACCAAGGTTACAATTAGTAAGTTAGTTAATAAACAGAGTTTTCATCTATCTTAGCGATCCTAAATCCATGGATATTTGGTTAACTATGTTTCACAAAAAAAAAAATACTTCGCGCATCAATAACGTGTCCAGAGACGGGCCGCTAAAAACAACTACCCATTGAACCGATAGTCCAATTACCAAATTACGCTTCGATACATACTTACAATGCTTACTATGGGCCAAACCGTATGTCAGTGATAAAAACCTCCAATACTCATCAACCAGACAAGAATTAATTGCAAACCCAACAAACTGTAAATAAAAAACAAAGTACTTACTTCCTCGCGTGTCATCAAATATCAATCGATCCCTCCCGTTATTTAGGTACCCGCAAAAATCATAATCAGAGAGTAACACCGACCAGACGTGTCGAAAAAAATAAAATTAAAAAAAAATCAATGACAAGACGGGGACGATCCAAACCAGTTTACATTGATCTACTTTGTACAGATCTGAAGAGGCAGGGGAGGTCTAACAAAATTGGAGCAACAGTATTAATGGTTTTGGACTTTGGGTGCGACGTGAAATTTAATCTTCGCGCAAAAAGTATTGAATAGAAAGGGACAAAAAGGCTTGAAGTGATAAATGGATGATGATCGCCGTTCCTTTTTTAGTTTTAGTTTTTTCGCTTTGCTAATCAATTTTGTTATCAAGAATGAAGATGTAGCATTTGGTAGTAGATTGCGGTGTTTGAAATATCAACAGATATTGAATAACAAGAGACTTCTTACTACTGTTCTCAATAACAGTTTGGAAGTCCCTAAACAGACTGATACGATGGAACTCTAGTGCTCCATAGATGGCTCATTTATTAATACATACTTGGACATTCAGGATCTTTTAGTTCCGGATTCAAGTACAAAACATTACAGACACATTTCGACTGTAGGGACGACGGACGACGCCACTACACCGCGTGGAGTGTTGTGGGTTGGATTCCCAGACAGAATAAAAATTTGTGTAATCCACAAATAGTTGTCCTGAGTTTGGAAGTTCTTTGTGTCCATAGTTTGACAGTTTATAAAGCGTCCGAGACACAGAAACCATTCCTAGTGATAGAGTTTTCTTTTTTAAAACAAAAAAAAACATACACGACAACATTTTAGACTGAAGAAAAGGTCATGAAATGATAATTAACTGTTAGACACAGATAAATAAATAAGCAATTACCGAACAAAGCCCCAGGAAAGACCGAAGGCAAAACTAATACACGAGCGGAAAGACAGGATGGTTGGCACGTCAAAATTGGCCCATCTACTACAATGATGAATGATGTAACTGTCAATAGTGTCTAGGTTTTGTTGGAATTACTTCCTGGACTGGAAAACTGATAGCGATGGCTGAGTGTATACATTGTTTACAACGTTTTACTTAAAGGTGTGTTGATTTTTAGGAATTTTATGTATAAGCATCAATGGTTGTTGATTTCAGAAGTCAGTCTTGAAAATAATAAATTATGAACAAAAAAGTGTATTATGATTTTTTTCGAATGTCATTCGAGTTCGGAAAATGATTTCTTGAGTCAATTTCAATAACTTGTCTTAATTTACTGTTTTATATTCTTTCTCAACATTTATTACTTTTACATTTTATTTTATTACGTTTCGTACAAAATAGAAAGAACCTGTTGGTTTAGTGGTTAGTGATTCAGACTGCTCGTGCCAGTGCCAGAGCCAGCCAATCGAAACCACGACGGGTTCGATTTCCACCCACAACAAATGAGTGTGTGATGAGCACGATTATGTGTTATGTCTGGCATCATCAGTCTGGCTACCATAGTATATGCTCTGCCTAGTTTGGTACCTATCAGATGGCCGTGTGAGGTTTCTCAAAAAAAACACTATTGTTCAAATTCAAAGTTAATATCCTCACTTGTACTCATTTTCAATGCAATGCTTAGCATGTACTCAATCGCTGGTTAGATATGGAAGTACCTACTGCATGCTGCTAATAATAATAATGTTTACAATCCAAAATCTTTAGAGTAAAGGTATCATGTTTGTTACAGACACACAAAAGAACCCATACAAAGTCAGATATGTAAAATCTTTAATGTCGAATTGGGGAAAGAAGAAAAATATTAATTTCTTGGACACTAACATAAAATATGATACATCTTTTGTTTGATGTGAGGCATTGCATAATACATTACTTGAGTAAAATATAATGATATCTATTGCATAATAAAATTTATATAAGTCGACAGTTCCATCGACCAATTTGGCTAAACCTTTTCCCATAATAAGCTACCTAACCCTAAAAAACCCACAAATCGTAAGGCGTGCCCCATCCATCATAGCTCGCCATGATTACACCATAATTACCGCATAGTACAAGGGTTGAAATTCACAAACACGTGACCATTGTTGTTTAACCAAATTAAAGTTTTAAGTTCACATGGCCGGTTCTTATAGAAATGAAGATACCTTCATTTCAAATACTTAGCTAAATACCTAGCAAGACATTGGTGAAAACACACTAGATCCTAGTGACGGACATGGCTTTACCTTTTGTCTGCTGAGAGATTCTTTGAAAATAATAGAATAGTTTGTGAAATAAAAGGATCGTCACAAAAAATTTAATTATCGAGAAAACATGATAGCATCAACTACACCACTACAGCTGTAAACCAAGAACAATAACAAACACACATCCTAAACAAGCAAGTTATAATTATAAACGCTTGTGCTTAAACATGACAACATAGTAACAAATGGGAAGATAACGTGAAAGCCTATAATCCTACAAAGTAGAGAATCTATTTGATATAATCCCTGTAGAAGGGGAGGTGCGGCAGATTTGGATTTATTTCTTGTCGAACAATTTTACTGTAGGTTGATGGAATGGTGTTTATTCATAGTCATAACCATATTAAAATAAAATAAAAACTATTCTCATCTTGTATTGTGTTTTAGCTATTGATTTGAGTGGCTAGGACTCCGTGTTAAGGAGGAATAATATTAAATGAAAGCGAGGAGAAAATTTAAAGTTGTTTCGCAAAATCTTGCAATTCTTTCCTAGCGGATCTTCGGTAAAAATTGTCGAGGTAGGATAGTGCCACAGAATTAAAATTGTTTCTTCACGGATTTTTACAAAGAGTAAAGTGTTAAACTAAAAACGTATCTAGTTGGTCACGAGGAAATACTCGGTCTTGTTCAGGATCCTTGTTGATTATGTGATGCGATATGCTTTATTTGTAAATAGAAATAGTAAACTACAATATATTTGCAATTTTTAATTACATCCCATTGGCGACACCCCGCTGATAATATGACATCAAAGCAAATGCGTATAGCCACCCTTTGACCAACTTAATGATCCAGTGGAAAAAGGCATCATCTCAAATGTGAATCTTAAATGATGCACCAATGAGTTCAAATTTAATCACCAGTCTTTATAAGACTGCAACTGCAAATAAAAATTGATATTGAGGTTTGGAATTAATATCTGTCAGCTTTTAGGCTCTTTGTACAGTATTATGAGCATTTGACACTATAAGTGTGCGATATGAAGAAGGACCTTTGTAGGGATTAAATGACAAAACGAGACGGGGAGATCATAGTATACATATAGATCGTAGTTTTGTTGCTTAAGATTTATATCAGACTAGATTTTATCTGCAGATGTCCTTTTCTATACCTCGACGACATGTGACTTTCGCATTAAAGATATTATTGTAAAGTTGTTAAAAATAGTGTAAAACACACGTCTACAGATTGATTTTAACTTCTTCGTAAGACTTGTCCACAATACTAGCAATCATATGACGGATATTTGCCAACTGCGTTTTAATATTTTTTTCGTTTCTTCAATGGTACTTATTTTAATATATGGTGGCAATTTACTTCTAGAGCAAGTGGTTGTGTATTGCTTCAGCACTCACACCTATGGCTTACATTTGTCTGGCAATATCTGGCTCTTAGAACTATTGAAATTTTCCGCCTGAGGAAACAACTTTTAACAGTTAGCCAAAATAACACATAGAAGTCAGCTTTCATCTATAATGTAAGTAGAATTACCATTTTTAGGAGTCCGGCCAGCGCGACGTTGCCTCCATACTAAGTATTTGGCAATGGATTATGTAATTTTGTATTATCAAGAATTTAAAAAATATTACGTTATACAACTTGAACGTTATACAACTTGACAACTTGATAATAATTATTAATTTTCTATGGCAGCATATGAGGCTAAGTGGCTCGTGGCTAATTGGTAACCGAGTAGGTTAGTTCTTTACAAGGTGAACAGTCTTAACACATTGAGACCCCTCCGTGCCTCGAAGAGCACATTAAGCCGTCGGTCCCGGTTGCCATACGAACATCTGTGGCATTCGTTACGGGTAGCTGGAGACCTAAAAAGTCCGACAACCTGGTCTAACTACAGAACCTCGATATCGCCTAGTACTTTGGTTGTAGAGGTTTGATGGAGTGCCATCAGATCTACAAACTTCGATATTTTACGTGAAGCGCAGTCGCTAAAACGTAAAATATCGAAGTTCGGCCGTATCATAGTTAAAATGAAATCCTGAAAATGACAGCTTTCATACCAATAGGGCAATGCTTTAAGTGATTCCACATTTTGCGTTTGTGACGTTTTACTAATTTCAAGTTATGTTAATGCTTTTTTTAAGAATATGTAGGATCTTCATGGAAGTATACATCATAAAAAATGTATAGAGTGAAATAAAACACATATCCAAGAAAAGACAATAACAATCAAACGAAGTAACCAGCAGACTGAATTATTTCATTTCGTTTTCATCATCCAAACTGTTAGCGTCTTCTTCCATCACATCCCAAAGATATCTATTTCTAAATTCTATGTTCTTTGTCTCTTCGGATGACTTATCCTCTAGTATCGGTTCACTTACAGATCTAAAATCAAAGTCATCACTGACAAGTGACGTCACCGAGAGCAATGCGGTATCTGACATTTCAACACTGTCGCCAGCATCTCTCCGTTCTGGCTGACTTCTTCCTACGCTAACATTCTGAAAAATAAAAGTGAAAAGGTACGCCAAATTATAAAGTACACCAACACTGAAATTCGGCTTTTAATTTTAGGTTAACGTAGTTGGTGTTGTGACTTGATCCATCAAATAAAATACATCTCTTAGGTTTATGTTGAATGATTTTCTTATGATGTGTTCCATCTAATACATCCAGACTCCAGACTGTAAGGAATTTATTTTTGTAGCTCGCACCTAAAAAAAAATATCGCCAGAGACACGACGACAACTTCCAAATTGAATTAAACAAAAAGACATTCGATTAATGTCGCGTTCCAATAAACAAGAAACGATTCGTTTTGCTTACGGACGGTAAATTTTTTGTTTAAAATACAACGAAATTTTACCGTCCGTAAGCAAAACGAATCGGTTCTTGTTTATTGGAACGCGGCATAAGAGTAGATGGATAAAGGCTGCAAAAGACCGTTTGTCGTGAAAACTTAACTCCGAAGACCGTCTTCTTTGGGAGTGGCCAATTGTCAGCAGTAGGCTGATCATGGATGTCAAACATTTCCAGCGTGTATAAAGCATAAACGTTAGTGATGGTACAAAAAAGATAGTCGTCAGGAATCTGGAGTTGATGAACAGCTGACCTAATGATTTAATGAATAAAAAAAAAATAAATTCGTTTCAATCTTTTAAAACTGCAAAATATTTGCAAGATAGTATGCTAACTTAAGTCAAAACACACTTGTTCAGTATTGTTTTATAAGTCAAAGAAGATTTTACTCACATCTAAAACAGCCATGTGTAGCACAGGTACCTCTAGTTTCAATGGTTTGAGATCTACTGGTTCATCTTCCATGTATGTGTAGTCTAATGGGACCTGTTAATATAAGTACCTATGTAGTATGTTTTATATAAACATTCTCAATCAGGTGGCTGCCTGATGGTAAAGCTGGAGTCTTCCAAATCAGTTCTGATAACCCAACTCACCAATAGAAACCATATACGTTAAGTTAATGGCATTCTGAAGATTCGAGGTACAACTACGATAAATGGCTTCATTTAAAGAGACTGACATACATTTTGTGACCAGTCTACATAATATGGTCCTAAAATTTAACAAATCAAAACAAAACCAACTCAATAAATAATATATATTTACTATTTAAAGGTGTACAATAAAGAGAAATAAAAAAATAAAATTACCCGTTTTAATCGCCATTTGTCAAGAAACTCGTTGGTTTGTCTCAGAGCATCTCTGCTCTTTTTGAGAAGGTCATCTATTGGATCCTTGTTACGTGACTTCTTGTATTTATTTAAGAACTGAAACAAAACAAATGACAGAAGCCAATCACACCTCACCATCAATTTTTAAATCATAACTTTAATACAAAAGATAAGGGATCTAGGACAGTGACCAATATTGGTGTAAATGATTTGGAACTTAACTACATGTACATTCACGAGTATGTTTATATCTAAAAAATTAAGATACGCTTGTACTATACCCTAATGAAAGAAGTAAAATATTAAAAATATTATTTGTAATAAACACACAGACATAGCCAGTGGTTATAGACACCTAAAAAGCCCTAAGTCACTTTAAAAAACTGTACATGGCATTGCAAGTACGTGAGAATAAAAAAGAACAATCTAAATAGCCCTCAGAAAGAACAGAAACTAAGTCGGAAAGGTTACTGAACACACAGACATGTCCAGTAGTTATAGATACCTAAAAAGCCCTAAGGCACTTTAAAAGGCTGGGCATGGCATTGCAAGTACGTGAGAATAAAAAAAAAGCGCAATCTAAATAGCTCGGAGAAAGAACAGACAAATAAGTTGAAAGGTTATTGAGTTAAGACCTTCGGTAGAATGCACTGACCACTACTCAAATTGGCAAGGAGCCAAAGAATTAAAGCGACTCATTGACCACTCGCTAAGGAAGTTCTTGGTTCAGCCTGTATTCTAAAATGGAAGTCCTGTGAAATGAAGGCATAGAAATTCCATCAAAATTCTCTGCAACCGGCGTAAACTCTACGCATCTATAGGTATAAGTATTTAGTTACAGACAATACTCACAGCTATTATTAAAGACAGTAACAGAATCTCGACTAGCAGTACTGGCAAATTGATTGGTACATCTGGCACGGTTTTCACAGTCTTCGATTCTTCCTTTATGATCCTTTTCACGAAACATATCATCCTGCAGAGAGTTCTTCGAATTGTGTCGACGAACCCATGGCCCAGTATGTAATCTATCACAAACAGGCTAAAGATCGCACTGCCGTATGCTATGGAGTTGGAGTACACCAACATGGTAGATACAAAGACTTTTTTTTTCACAGAATTTTCATTATTTGCACAATAATTTAGATTGATTTTGACAATATATCTTGACAGATATTAGTGACTTTATCTTTATCATCTTGTGTGCAAAAAGGTTGGTAATGGATTAATTAATTTATTTATAAAGATTTTATTTAGATTTTTTTTTATTTCCTTAAAATAATAAGTATAAGTAAATCTAACCAGACCAGATATAGAATAGACTTTTTTATAAACTAAATATAATTATGACGTTAATATGCTACTCAAAATAAAATAAATTTTTGTCAAGTGATACTCCGGCCTCAGTGCATTCCTAAAGACTTCTACAAAAAGTGGTCTTACATTGTCCCAACTAACGGCTTCCTAGTTTTATTTAGAGTGACTATTAGTTGTACATTTTTTTTTAAATAACTTGTAAATGTATTGAGGGTATACACAGAAATATATAACCATCCATATGAATGTATATTTCTGGTTAGTGTTCATGTAGCTATCTTAGTAGTATCAAATTCATCTCTTCAATCATTCTCTTCTCTTTGTAGTATGAAATTATTATTATTTGGTAAGTTGTCTGTGAACAAATGGGCAGCCAGCAGTAGGAAGTACCCTAATCGTATAGGTGACAGAGATATATGGAGAAAAAGTTGATCACAGGAGTCACTCGCACGTTTCCCACCTTGCAAAGCCTTGTGATTGCCTTTTTGCAGAACCTCGTAAAACCCGATTGTAGTCTTTAGAGTAGACCCGTGGCAGTAAGATCATTCAATAATTTAAGAATTTGCAGGAAGTTGTGCAGTAAAATGTAAGACGGATCACGGTCGGTTTTGAGTATTTGTAGCAAAAAAATATGAACAGTTTTAAAAATAATGAACACGATAAAAGGCTCTTTGGTAATGCTATCGTATCGATTCAACTAATTTTATCGCCTGAAGAGTTTGATAGTTGCCATATCAACAACTTTGTTTATGTTGACGACCCTGTCGCCTTTCATGTCACTTTCAAAATATATTTTGTCAACAAAACTTTCACAAAAACAGTTTTTCTAGTAATAATATATAAAAATGGTAAGTTGTACAAACCTTTCATTTATATTTCCTTATGTGTGTTTTCTGACCCTAATATGTTTTAACAATGTGAATGAATTTTTTTAGGCGCCGAAAGGAAAAGGAGCTAAAAAACCGCCAGGTAAGAAAACATACATTTTTTTTAAACTTTCGCGTTCCATGATATAATTATGTATTTATACGGGAATTAACGCGATCACGAAAAGGTATTACATACCTCTGAACTGCCTGACGTTTCGACCAGGTTGCACTGGCCGTGGTCACAGGCTGACTCACGTACGTCACTCAGAGGTATGATAATGATAATACCTTTTCATGATCGCGTTAATTCCCGTACAAATACATAATTATAAGAAAACATACATTTTATTTCGTAAGAGTTTTAGGCGTAATATTGAATAAGACAATGGATAAAATAGTTTCATGTCAGTTGACACCTAGGTAAATACTAAAAAGGAAAACATTTATTACCTTCCGCCATGTTTCAGTAAATAATAACATTTTAAAAAAAGGTACTTATTATAATGGCCCTATATCGGGTACAGAATCGGATACAGGTCTTTTCTAACTTTCTTCACTTTTTCCCTCGTTTCCATTTTCTGTTTTGTCTTAAAAACAAAGATGAAATTGCGACTCTCAAACTCTTGTTTTAAGTAAGAACCTAATTCTAATTGTCAAACTATAATCCTTTGCTAACCTATAATCTATAATATTAATTATAAATATAATAATATTTAAAAGTTATATATTAATATAAAATATTTCTTTGATTATATACCTGCAACCTACCATTTTCAAACTCCATGCTCTTACTGATTTCTCATGAAATATCCAATAACATTTTGCCTAAAGAAACTTGAAATCGCGACTGTCCCGTGATTGTTATTAATGTTATGTTAGACAAAAAGTTGCTCTTGAAACAATGTTAAGTTAAAAAAAATCAATGCAATTTCAGTGATCATCATCGATGGCGTCGATACATCGGAAATGACGCGAGAAAAACTCGAACAATTCACTCTTAAAGTTAAAGAAGAGTTAGACAAAGAAAGGGAAGAACGCAACTACTTCCAACTAGAAAGAGATAAAATACGCACATTCTGGGAAATCACTAGACAGCAACTAGAAGAGGCAAAAGCAGAATTACGAAATCGAGAAAGAGCTACAGAAGAGACACAAGAAGAGAATGAATCTCTGTTGGAAACTGAAAAGCAAAAAATCAAACACTTGAAGTATGAGCAACAAGCTGGGGCAGCCGCTTTGAGAGCTGAAAATTTAGTAGCTCTAAAAGCAGCAAAAGAAGAACACACTGAACAAGAGTTAGAATTATTAAACGATAAAAGAACACTGCGGGCAGAAATTAAAGAGCGCATGTTAGCAGCACAAGATGAATTAAGAAGAGCTAAACTAGTGCATGCAGATGAATTATCCAAAGCAAGAGCAGTATTTGGAGAAAAAGCTCGACAGATAGAAGAAAAAGCTGATAAAAAACTTAATGAAACAAAAGTTGAGTTAACTGTCAAACATAGAACAGAAATGGCGGAGGTTGAAGAGAGAAAAAATAAACAGCTATCAGAATTAATTTCTCATCATGAGAGAGCCTTTGCAGATCTGAAAAATTATTATAATGATATTACACTAAACAATTTAGGTGAGCTAATTTTTATGCAATCCTTGTATTTTATTTATTTGTATCTTCATAGCAATTTTTTCTTCATAGCAACAGAGCACATAGGCCAAGTTTAACAGTGATGGTCCTCTGGTTGAGACTTTAATGACTATAAAAGATGATAATGATTTATCACCTCATACAGGGTGTATCGGAAAATGTAACACTTACTTAAATCACTAAAAGGGCACGGACTCCATCAAGCAGTTGAAAAAAGTTTTTTTGCAAAAAACTTTCATAAATAATATCATATAATTATTTCCCTATGACTGTAACGCTTTTTTAGTGGCTATATGTTTGAGATTTGGGTTGCTGAGATTTTGTGTTTTCATTTTAGGCCTCATTAGCAGTTTAAGGACACAGATGGAGAACATGCAAAAAGTAAAAGAAAGGGCAGAAAAGATTTCAAGAGATGCAGTAGCCGAAGCCAAAGGCCTCAGGGAACCGCTCGAAGCTGCTATCATCGATAACAAAGAACTTAAGAGACAAATGGCTAACTATGACAGAGATAAAGCTGCGTTGGCTGTAAGTGCTATACTCTCAACTTTACTGATATTGAAATATTTTAAAGGAAGAAATTTTGTTGAATACCTTCTAACACTGTATTATTGCCATTGGCAATAATTCCTGACTCAAAAAAAAACAGAATGGTAACGAATTTGACGTACATATTATATTAAACTATTTTATAGCAACTCAAGTAACTACTATTGGTTTAATTATAAACTTGCATTTATTCATAAAAATTCTGCAGGTATATATTTTAATTGTTTTTGTAGTGAAAACTTCATTAGGCACGTTGGGCACTTTTGGTATAGGGAAAAAGCACTGAACTTAATAGTGACTGTCACACTCAGATACATATATACACATGTGTGTGTGTATTTATGTAAGTTATGTTTTCACTTCTGACGTGCAGTTCAACGACTGACAGTTTTTCATTTAAGACTCCACTGTCAATATTATGTACAAAGTAAGTGGCACACATATCAAACTCAATACTTCTGCATTAAATAAAAATAAAATTATGTTCGTTGGTAAGCACATCATTTACGAACGACTAGACGCATTTTGCAATTGTTTTTAAGATGTTTGTTACAGTCCTAAGAAGGTTTTTAGGGTAATAAAATTAAAATTGGAAAACGTGCCCGAAAATGGGTAAATTCCTTGAAAACTGAAAATGAATATTTCCATGAAATTCAAACTTTATTAAAAAATGTACAGGACGTCTGTCGGGTCAGCAAGTATATAATATACTATGGATTTTTTCCCTATTTAATTTTAATTTCCAGGCAAAAACAAAACAGCTTGCAGTGCTAGAAAAACAATTTGAGGTTCTTAAATGGGAATATGAAGTGCTACAAGTCCGGTTCGACCGCATTCTGAATGAGCGAAATGAACTGAGGGCCAGATTCTCTAGAGCTGTTCTCGAGGTGCAACAGAGAGCGTCGTTAAAGACCGCTCTGCTAGAAACAAAGTTAAAGAATATTGAGGGAAGAGCCACTGCACCTACAGAGATCCATGTAAGAATTGTGTTCTAACTAGCAGTGACCAGATCCCTTGGGAATATCGGGAAAAGTAGCCTCTATGTTAATCCAGGTCTCCAGCTATCTACATACCATGTTTAGTTGGAATCAGTTCAATAGTTTTGGCGTGAGAGTAAGAAACATCCATCCATCCAAACTTTCACATTTATAATATTGGTGGGATTATATATTTTTTTAATGGCTTGAATGGTGGTGACAAATGAAAAATTAAAAAGCTTTTAATTAGCTTCACTTTTAACTAACTTAGTTCTTAAACAAATCTTGAAAGTAAATTTTAACCTACTTCTAATTGTCGTGTTGAAATAACACTTTGGATGTATATGTAGTTTGCATGACAATACTATAATTTGGCATCTTGAAGCTAATCTGATGATGGAGCCAGGAGGTAGATGGTGGAACTCTTCAGTGGCTGCTTATATGATTTGTTTTGACGAGTCCAACAGATTGGGCTTAGTAACTATCGAGGATGCGATTGAGAGGTTAAGGTTCAGGAGTTCGTGTATAGCAATGTTGTTTAAAGTCAATAATAGAATTTATTGTTCATTACTAAACCAGATCACTATTATAAATTACTACTCCCGCCCATGAGCACCTGCAACTCAAGAGTCACAAGTGCGTTGCCGGCCTTTAAGGTGATGGGAATAGGGGATCAGGAGGGGAGAGGGGAAGAGGGAAGGGTTAGGGCCTCCGGTAACCTCACTCACTCGGCGAAAAGTAATTCAAGCATTGCTTCACTGCCGGTTTTCTGTGAGGCCGTGGTATCACTCCGGTCGAGCCGGCCCATATGTGCCGAAGTATGGCTCTCCCACGTTAATGTTAAAATGTTAATATTTTCTATGTGAGTGCACCGACAGCTATGCTCCTGTCCGCGGCGACTTCTTGCAGCACACTGATTGTTCAATTAACGTTTCGAAATTATGTAGTGCCACTCCCAGGCTCACATCATGTGTTCGGTGTCAGCATTAAACCGAAGAGTGACGATGGTCTGACGATGGAGCCAGGAGGTTGATAGTGGAATTATTTTTGCTTTTGCATTTTGTCCGCCATTAAAGCGTGTTCTTGTTTGTTCTTCTAAACTATAATTTATATTTATTATTCTATATAATTAATTTATTATTTGTGTTAATTTTATTTTGGTGGTACAGGATTACTAGAGTCTAAATTCTTGTAACACCAATGATGTCTCTAGTTCTTTACCAATTCTATCTTTGTCCCCATGGTACTATCAAGATTTATTGAGAAATAAACTATTAAATATCAGCAGCGCGGGTTAATAGATATCTTCTATAGGCTAGATGTGCTCGTCTAGTACCTCTTCCTACTTTAATAAATTTCCCGAGTTTATACCAGTGAGGTGTCAAATAAGCATATAGCCTGAATGAGAGTAGAGGTTATTCGTGATTCTAAGCACTCTGAAGGCATGTGCATTCAGAGAGACGTTACGGCCTTAGAAGTCTATTACTTAACAGCTCTCTCCCTCCTGACGATGCACTATCCACTCTGACTTTACTCACTAACTCTTTCTTTCATCAGCTAGTGTCAAAACAGTATAGTGTTGTTGAACAGCGGTGTTCTGTAGGGTAGAGATACTTCTTTAGTCGGGCTCTGTAATTCTCTCACTACTCACATTTCAATAGAAGTCCCTTTTTGACCACTAAGCTACCAATAAGCGAAACCGTTCACATGATAATATATATCGTTATACGGAATCAAACCAGTCATCAACAAGCTTTTACAGCTGTTTTCTGCTCGATTAAGGAACAGCTGACGAGAGTAGAACCTACACTCTACATACTTTTTTACTCACGTGTTTATTTCGGGGATGCTGACTAGTTTTGGACCCGACCGGGGCCCTTTTTCAAGGAGTAATGCGTCCTGCCGCACGACACCATCGCGCAGGACGTCTACCTTTAATAAATAATGTGTTCTTTCACGTGAGTGTCTAAGGACCCTCCCTAGAGTGCCCAAGGCTCTCAAGTTTAAAAAAATATTCCAATAATCGCATATTCGTGTGCAGGAACTCCTAAAGCTAAAAGATACTCAAATAGAAGATCTGCGATACGAAGCAGCCCGACTGCGTAAAGCTCACGATGATCTATTAGCAACTTATGAAGCTAAACTTGCCAAGCTGGGCGTGCCAGCCGAAGAACTTGGTTTCAAGTATGTATTAAGCTTAAAAGTTACACTTTGTAGTCTAAATGCCACAGAATTGAGAATAAGCACTACATATTCTCAATTCTTTAAAGGCTCTTCAAATGGGCTTACCCAGGGGGGGAGTGGGGGAGGGGGGGGGGGGAAGGGCGCGTGCCTCCTGTGGTCTTTTGTATGCTTACGTATTATTATAGTAATTTTGACTGTAATTGTTATTTGATGCGCGGCATCTCGCGGCTTCGTGTAGTAAATAAGTTTTTGTTTCGTATCGCGTCGTGTCTTGATGTGAACCGTTAAGGACATGCAGATAAGGTTTAAATCTAACGTGAAACTGTAGGCTCTTACTTGCTTGCCCATCAGGAGCACCAGATAGCTTATTAATTTAGCGCTCTACAAAGTGGCCAATGTAAACCGGCAAAAGAAAAGGCCTTATCAGAAATATCGATTTTATCTAAAATAGTTGAACTAAAATTTAAGGTCTGCATAGTTTTTATTCATAGACCTACATATGAAAAGGGCTCTTTTTCAGGTAATCATCATCATCATTTTCTTACCCTTTTAACTAATTTTTTCCATACTTCTCTAAACTTAATTAATTTCACTGCTTACTCCCTTCTTGCCTCCTCTTTTACGCAGTCCATCCTTCTTTCCTTTGGTATTCCTCTACTCTTATATCTGTCAACTTCCATGCATAAAACTCTCTTCACCACATTTTACTCATCCTCTCCCCCTCACATGTCCGTAACACGATAACCTCTTGCTTCTCAACTTTCATCTACTGGCGCTACTTTTAAGGCCCTTCTAATGTATTCATTACTTCACCTTGGCCATCCTAGTCGCAGTCACACCACATGATACATCCATCCCAACATTCGCATTTCAGTTAAAAAATGACAATTAAAAAATATCTTAACATATTTTAATGATCAGCTTCATTGAAAAAAAAAAATAAGAAACAAAAAAACGACGATCAGCTCTTTGGATACCTAGAAATAAATTCATAGTATAATGCCATCTGGCGATTTTTTTTTGTACTTAGGCTAAAGCTAGTAATTCAAATACAATCTTGTGAAATAGTTCACAAAGAAGATCATAGATGGCAGAACAGTGCAAAGTAGCCAATAGTTTCCAAATGTATTGATAGATGGCGCTGTATTACAAATTTGTTTTACAGGCCCCTGAAAGCAGTTGCTGTGGCTGGCTTAGCTCCAGTTATGGGTCAAGGCCCAGCTGGACTGGTTACTCGAGATCCGTAATTCTTAAATAGCCCTATAATGGACAAATATATTTTTGTATATTAATTTATTCAAATGAAATAAATGTGTATAATATCTTTCTATCGAATTTAAATTATGTACAATTGGAGTTATGTCCACAGAAATATTATGCACTTATCTGAATATTGTTTAAAAATATATATTTTACTTAGCTTTCTACTTATTACTTATTTTTGGACTTTTACCATGTAACTTATTTAATATTATCTTGTCCTCGGCTTAACAATATGTCAGGGTCAGATATAAAAAAGGGAAATTGTTCAAAAATTCATCAGATACCTAATTCTGTTTAATGATTACTGTGTTCTTTGAATATGAACTCGTTTATTATATAAAATACCTGAGTTCGGAAACTTTGACCCACGTTTTGTAATTTGACATTGGTTATTTACTAAGAAAGAGTTTTCATAGGGGAGTTTACTTAGACAATTCAAGGGGAACCAACTCGATTCGTTCTGTCAAGGTTTACTTATTACAAGGTAATCTTTAGAAGTAAAATAATAGCAAACTTCAATTTTACAGTTTATGTATATATTTATGTATTATATATGTGTTTACATAAACACAGATCCCTTGAAAAGTAAATAGATAAAAATGTGAACGTACTTTTAAACTTAAATATTCGAAAATCGATTCACATTACTTTTTTATTAAAGGGCACAGGAAACACGAGAAGGTCGGGCGTTGAATAAATAAAACAAATAGTCGAAGCCAATGAGTGTACTTTATTTCCTACTAACGTTTTTTATTTATTTCTTTATGTACAAAACGGTTATAAGGCAACACTTCCAAATGAATGAAAACGCATTTACGATGACGATATAATAATTCAAACATTTCGCATTTGTTTTTTAGCAAGAATTTTTTTGCGCCACACTTTAAATTCGCGAGCCGGTTGCACACATTAGCTAAAAGCGTTATTCAAATCTCCCATTTTAACTGACTGTAATTATACTAATTATAAAATTAAATGAGAGTTCAAATTAAAAAATGGAGAATTATTTTCTTATTATCTACATGCGCGTCTTTTTGAGAAAATACTTCACCAATTTTGGTTTATATTATAATTGTTTTACTGGGAGTATATTATGTTTTAGTTGTTTATTAATCCAATTGGAACAAAATCTTTTTACTTCTAAGTTATTATCTTTAATTAGACACACTTCAAATTGCAATGGATGGATCAATTCGTGATACCCAGATTCAATATAAATTATTGCCTTATTAAAAAACCTCCAGGTCATAGAATAAAGCAAGGTTGCAGATGGCGCAGTCCGTTACAGCACAGCGCATTTGTATTAGATAAATGATACAAGGGCCTTGGCTATGTACCATTCGCTATGCAAACCCAAACGTTATACGTACCTATTTTTTTTGTATAAGAAGTGGTAGGATTGGAAAAGCATCTCAAACTTAAGAAGATCGCTAAAGTAACGCCTTGTGAGTGTCACACGTTACCAATGTTCTTGTTATCTCCTCAAACCTGAACATCACCTATCTTAGTTTCCCACATGAGCTTAATATTTCTTCAAGAGGTCAAAGTCCTCAAGGCCTGCCTTATTAGCAAGCGTGGAGCCGTTTTCGAGTGCATGAAAGGATTTGCATCACCAGAAATGTCACTTACGCATCGCATTTCGAGTCTTATCCCTAACAAACTTTGGTGACCCTAATACCAGTAAGTATGTACACAACTCTATGCAAATAGTTTAATTTTTCATTACATTTTAAGTATAAAATGACTTGATGAGAATTGTTTTCAACAGAATAAAACACGAAGTTATGATACAATTACGTAAACAGAAAAACGTTATCCACGAAAATGGCGCAAGTTTTATAATTTTTAATGTACAATGCATATCTTGTTTCTTTCATCGTGATATGTACCCCACCTAAATTGAAACTGTGTATTAAGTGACCTATTAATTTTATATACAAAAAATACTTCGAAATTGGATTAAATCCAAAGTTTTCTGGATCGCATCCAGAAACAATTGACCTTTGCAAAAATATTGCATTTGAAAAATGTGTTTTTTTTTATCATTTTGCCGCTTCTGTTATATAAACTGCTATTCAATCTATTGGGGAAGATATTAACACAAGATCTGTTGGATATTGAAGAAACTGTTCAGCTCGGGGGTTTCCTCCCCTCTTTCTATTTTAACTTGTGGGTGGTTTGGACCCAACACCGCGTTTTTGCGAAGAGTGACCGTAGTGATCAATTCTGCGATATCTCAATTTCGTGCAGTTTATCTCGTTCGACTTGATCGTGATTCGTAGCGTAGACGTATTTGACCTTTAAGCATACGTCCCGTCATGTGACTTAAAGCGGTTTCCGTGCATTTCCGTGGCCTGTAAACTACACAAAACTTGAAGAGATTATTTATTCTCTGCATGACACCTCCTTGATGAAATTTGAAAACAATCCTCTTGGTAGCATTTGACACCCAAGTCTCCCCCATCCATGTCTGCACTACTACTACAACGCTACCAAGAATGCCATAAATTTATGACCAACGTAAACGCCTTTAAAATTAAAGTGCGTACCAAGGCAGCTTGGGGTGGCTTGTGCTTGACATCTCACAGTTTTACAGAGAATTTGAACGTCTAGGATTATTAGAATAAATTATTTGGATTCTTGATTAAAGAAATAGCTTAAATAAGCAACAGTTTTGTTGTTTTTGGTCGATTATTATTATTCTAGCAAAGTTTTAATGTATTAAAAACGATATTAGGTTTGCATGTGTACAACCAGCTAGCAGGCGTAACTACAAATATGCTTTTATCTATAAACATTTTATAAATATCTAATTTTTGAAACCAATCGCATTCCGTCATTTTTTTTACAAAATGTTTTCTAAGTGGACTTTTATCTAACCTGTTGACAACTTCACCTGCGTCGATTTATTGATTATAATTATTTGGTAATATATAATTCTTATATACATATAAGTGATTTTTTCAAGCCAAAAAGCATTGAAATAGCGCTTTCATTAAACAGTATAACAAAATACACCAAAAAATCCAACAATATTATTTTTGAAGGAAAAATAATATTATTCAATTCTATCATACACAGGTCATAACACTGAATAGTTTTTTTAAAGAAATACATATTAGGGTGTAAAATAGTGTCATAAACGTGTTTATATATATAAGAAATGTAAATTAGATGAGGTTATATAAACATTTTAAATAATAATAAAATATTCTATGTATATGACATTTAAATTTAATATAATGATTACTTAATTTTCAGTTTATATCACATAAATTTAACAGTTGATTGAAAATGTAATTATGTTATTAACCACTAATTAACAAGATAAATATAAATTCATCTGAGATTTTAATAAGAAATATATTTAAATATAACCTCATCTTACAAGATCTGGAAGAAGGGCGAGGTGAGGACCTATACGAAGGTGCCGTAGTTAATAATCATCACATTAAAGCATTTTACATACAATTGCAATACAACAATATCATTGGAATCATTAAAATTACAATAATTATTAACACTAAAATCACTAAACTATAAAACACAACCGAAATTCAGACGTCCACAGAGGAAATAAAAATATAGCTAAAAATTAATTTGACTTCTGTTAACATTTTTGATATTAATTACGAATTGCTTTTTACCTAATACTCTATATTTGTTCATTATGTATTGCATTTTAATCATGGAAACACTAAAAATTTATATTTTACATCAAATGTTATATAAAACAAAAAGATTTAAGTACCATTTAATATAATACAAACAAAGTTTTTAATTTTTTCTTTTCTTTTCTTAAATAGATAATATTATTATTTCATAAAATTTATTGGTATATTTTTAATTCATAGACCAAGTCTTGACTCGGGTCATTTTTATTATTATTATACACCATATATGGCAATAAAAGGCAAGTCCTATCTATCGGATCTCAAATTTATACGAACTCCTATTGATACGTACATCAAATTTTAATATTCTAGACAATGTGCGTAGATTTTAGCAATATTTCTAACATATTTCTCCAGTCTACGTGAATGTTTTAAATACTAAAAATGAACATTATGGTTTAAAAATAAGTATCAATACACAAATATTGCAAAGGACATTTTATCATCTTTTCTAATGGCTAAAACTAAAACTAATGACAAGTAAAATAAGTAGTCAATAAATTATTTTTTTCTCTAAATACATCTCGAATGGCGGAATTATTCTAAAATGTACGCAATATTCACAAGCCTTTTTTATATAATTATGAATAAATTAAAATGTGTTTGCTACACTCAAATATAACCAAGAAAAATTAAGTATTCTTTTATCGATGTGTCATTGACATATTTGAGAAAAGAATCTCAAGAGTTTTATTATTCGTTACTATTTTGGTATAAATTGAAAAGAAAAAGGAGTCATAACTTCAAATTAATTTTGGTATAAATGTATTCTATTTTCGTGAGTATAATGGTACAACGTCGGTTCGGATCGGCATGGACAGTGTTAATGAATTTTTGAATAGTCGAGGCACGGGACGGAGAATCGATACCGCGTAGAGCGCGTGGCAAGGAATCCAATAATCTCATTGTACGTACCGTACATACATACCTAGTCATGTATGAGCATATTATACACGATATTTATTTAATACACGCATCACAAAAACTATTTGCGATTTGATCAGATTCGACTTTCAGTCCAGCGTCAGATTCATCTAACTAAACTTAAGCTGTGTTAATTACGGTACTTTAATAAATAAACTAAAATAGCTTACTAACTAAAATGATATCGTGAATATTGTACTGATGGGATTCATGCTATTTAAATTTTTTAGTTGATGTATTTCAACATTTTCTTTTCAATATATGTAAGTACTTTTTTCTACTATAAATTTTTCAATTTTTCGACTGAATCGTAATTGTAATGCATCTCAAAATTAACAAGTTCGTAAAAGTATTTTTGAACAGCTTGCTTTTATACATATATTTTTTTTATAATATACAATACTTTTTTTATAATATGTTCATATTGTTCATTATATTTTGACAGCACGCGTGCATTTTGACACATTAGCGTACGAGCATTAAAACCTTATCTATGTATTTACTATAGGAGATAAAATTCTTTTATTACTAATATAAATTGTTTTATCGCGATAATACCTTCTACTTTATATAAACCCTTCTGTATTGAGCAATATTTCTGCGCGGAAGGGAGCCATATTTTTTAAACAAAGTTCAATACATGCACAACAAAAAAATGTAATGAGAAAAAAATCAATGTAGAAAATTAATTTCTTATATGTTTTTAATACTTTTTTGGTTATTTATAAAAAAGGTTTTAATTTTAATTTCTAAAAGTAGAAGCTATCACCGCGATAAATAATTATTTAGTTTCATATTTTGTTTCACAACGCGTTATAAAAAATTCTTTCGCCCGTTTTCGACCTTTTGAAAGTCGTGCTTTTTCATACTGTGTTTATCCTGTTTTCTCATGCACTCTTAAAGAATAGAATGAGAGGAACAGCAATATTCAAGCGTGTTAAATCACATGTCGAGCACAATATTCATCATAAATTGTTTGTTCATATTGTTCACCTCAGCTCGTGATGCACTTTGTAACCGATGCCACCTCTTCAGGAATCCTGTCATCTGTAAAGAAAATATACATTCATTGTCAACTTTTGTTAAGAAACTGCATAAGATAAAATTGGGCTTTAAATCAGTTTTCTATTAGAATCAGAATTTACTTTTTTAATGTTTTCTTTTAAATTATGTACCAAGAAAAATATTAAGATCATCATTAACTTTTACACTATCGGAATATGGAGCTGTTCATATGATAGAAACGGAACGCAATCAATAGGAATTACTCAATCCATGTATATAATCAAAGACTCAATCATATATATATTTACATCAGACCTCGGGTTTAGCTCGCTTGCTAAATGTTTTTTTTCGTTACAAGGACTTTACCACAACTCAAGCAATTGCAAATATTTTACCCAAATCCAAAAAAGAAGTACTTTTTTTTTACAAATTTTATTTTGCATGTTCCGCAAAAATAGTTCAGCAAATATTACATTGCCCAATTACAATAATTATGTAAGCATAATTTAGGTATAGGTATTAAAGTCGACTTTTCTCAGGAGATATCAAGATTGACAAATCTAAATATAATATTGAAGTATAAAATTTATTTTTTGTTAAAAACTATTAAAAAGAGTGCGTAAATATATTGTTTTGTACTTAATTTTCTTCTTTACCAAAAACCGACCAAGTGCAAATTTATTTTCCGCTCCGATAATTCTGTTCATTTAACTTTGAACTCCCAACTCTCCGACTGAGAATATTAAACATACCGTTTTCATCAACTACCAAATTAATGTTGGCAGGATAAAATAAACTTGCTTGAAAGAAAACTATTAAAAATTAATGACAATAATACATAAACTTTTAATTTAACTTTTTCAATAGTTAATGCTGCCATAAATTTAAATACATACAATAATAATAATAATAATAATACTCTGGAACCCTAACCACCGGTAGCTTGGTCCCTGTACCCGATACCGGTGGGACACTATTTTTTATATTTTTAAATATATTTTTTTTTTTATAATAATGTATTTAAAAATGTAATTTATATGTTTTGTAAAAGTTAATAAAGAGAATAATAATAATTTTCTGCATGCTGATGTGGGAGTGCATTGTAATGTAGTCGCAGTGGACAATGGACTCACTCCGCTCGCTTTGGCTAAAGAGAACTGGCGCAAGCCTGTAATACTTAGTACTAATGATCGCAGGGAGGTATGGAAGGGCAAAGCACTTCATGGTCGTTTTATCAGGCCCTAAATGGCCTGATATAGACTTAAAAGCGTCCATATCTTGGCTACGGTTCGGTGATCTCTTAGGAGAAACCGAGGGTTTTGTCTTTGCAATTATGGACGAAGTTGTTATGACAAATAACTATCGGAAATATATCCTGAAAGATGGTACGGTGGACATCTGTCGGGCATGCCACCGTCCTGGTGAATCTATCAGGCATATTATTTCTGGTTATTCTCGTCTTGCCAACGGGGAATATTTACACAGACACAACCAAGTGGCCAGGATTGTGCATCAACAACTTGCCCTTAGATACAATCTTGTGCATTCAGAGGTGCCATATTACAAGTATGTGCCCGACCCAGTTCTCGAAAATGGTCGTGCCACATTGTATTGGGATCGATCTATCATCACTGACAGAACTATTGTTGCCAATAAACCTGACATAGTGGTGATAGATCGATCAGAGCGCCGCGCAATGATTATGGATATCGCTGTTCCTCATGACGACAACCTCGTGAAAGTTGAAAAAGAAAAACAAATCAAATATTTGGATTTGTCTCACGAGATTGTCGATATGTGGAATGTCGATTCGGCGATCATTGTTCCGATCGTCATATCTGCTCATGGATTGATAGCCAAAAGCCTCAATCAACACGTTAAGAGGCTCGCGTTAGACGGCTGGATCAAGGGACTGATGCAGAAGGCAGTTCTCCTGGACACGGCCCGTATAGTGAGGAGGTTCCTGTCTTTGGAGCCCTAACCACCGGTGTCTTGGTCCCTGTACCCGATGTCGGTGGTATACTATTTTTTATATTTTTAAATATATATTTTGTTTTATAGGTATTTAAAAATGTAATTAATAAGTTTTACGATAAATAAAGAGAATAATAATAATCTTTATTGACATAATGTGGTACAACTTATAGTAGAATTCTCTGACACCTGCGCTAGTAAGGACTGTGTTGCAGATGTCAGTGTCTTCCCCCCAATGTATTGACAAATAAATTTTATATCAAAGAAGACAAATGAAAGAATATAAAATTAAAATTTTTAGGTAAAAAATTACAGTTAAAAAAAAACCTTTAAATAACATAGTTTGCTTGCATGCTTATATGTGTGTTTGAGTTTGCGTGGGGGTGTGTGTGTGCGTGTGTGGTATTTATGTATATGTGTGTGTGTGTGTGTGTGTGTGTTTGTTTGTTATCTGCAGGGTATATTACACATTTAAAAGGCCCTCGACAGTCTCATATTCTACGGATTTTAGCCAGACAGATGTTTGTTAAAACTTACATAGAGCCTAAGTACAACAGTAAAATTTTTGTCATATTGTGTGAAACCCTATAACTGTCACATTACAGTATTTACATAACTAAACGCTCGTTAGCATAAAGTTTGTTTGTTGGAATAAATATTATTAAAAAACAACTGGTTAAACTCAATTAACCTTAATGAATTTTAACTATAATCGTTAATAGTACTGCCCCATAAGGTTCATTTGGACTGCAGTGTGCTATATCGCTCCACAGAAAAGCTAGGACTATGAGAATATTGCGCTCATTTCTAAAACTTATCTTAATTAATAAATAATTATAATTAGTAACAGAAAAAAGTAATCTATCTGTTTTTTCGCTGTCTACTAGCTATAAAGAATTTAAGCAGGATCGACCAAATTTGAGTATTCAAGAAAGAAGTGGTCGCCCTTTGATACTTTACCTAAAAAAATGTGCTAGCAATGCATAAATTAATCAAAGTGAAGTGTTGTGTTGTGTCACATTTATGTTGTGACAGATTGGATAGGAAAGCATTAAAAACAGGGAAGATTTTAGTCGCCAGTGTTTTTGCATTAATTTGGATCTATACTTTACAAATATACAACTAAAAGATACAAAATACAGTAAACTCAGAAAAATATTTGAGATCCGAATATAATTTAATCATTTGACAAAATATGCAGCAAATCATTTAGAATGTCTTCCAAAGAATTAGTAAGTCTCTTTTAGTTACGTTTTTTTTTGTAATTGGTGTGGCGGAATCTTTGAGTGTAATTGTTTACATTAATTAATATTTTTGAGTAAATTGACATGTTTTTAAATTATGCATATTAAATATCTGTCAAACAATACTCTGCCAGTAAAATATGACAATGAAAATAGAAAGACCACAAACTATTATGCGTAAACTTTATGCCAATTTTTTTTATAACCTTCTCATTTTGTATTTATTAAAAGGTTTAGGTTAGTTTAGCACAATAGCCTGAGTAATAATACCGACATTTGTACACTTAAAATACATTAATAAAATGTATATTAAATAAAAATGAGTTACGTCAACATTTAGCACAATGACATAAAAATAAAAACTATATTCCAAAAGTCGATTGGCGATGGATTTGTATCTGGATGGATCTTTTAATAAGCAGATGTTTTAAATTTATACCGAAATCATCTTGAAAAAAGACATATTTCAGATTTTTCAAAAATAAAAATATAATGCACATTATTTTTATTTTTAATAGCTTTAAGCATTAAGCGTGTGTTTTTTATTTTGGAATTATACTAGTGCGGTTGCAATTTAAGAAGTGTGCTAGCGTATTGAATTTTGTATCTTAAGCGTGAAGCAATAAAGCTCAGCCGCCAGAGACATACCTCTGTATTAGTTGGTATTAGTAGCTAGTCACGTTAGGCGTTCACGAACGATGACTTCGTCCTGGGTGGAAAGAATTTTTGTGAGAAACTGTAGAAATGGTGACCGAGTATTTTTTTAAATATTTTTTCTGTTCGTAATTACTTTTGTAATAGTCAGTAGTACTTTGTATGAAAAATATTTTCTTTTACATTTTAAATATATAACAAAATATATGTCTTCTTGATCTTCTGATTATAAAATAATAAAAATTAAACTAAATATGACTCCAACACAAAATATCTTAATTAAAATCAATAATCAAAGAGCAAACTTACCCAGACAAAGATGCAGAATTAGAAATTGGTGGACTATTGGACTCAAAGCCTTCTTTAGGCTTTTCATTAGCCAACTGCATCTTCAACTGATGTCCGAAGCACGCCAGATCCTCCCTAAAAGTATCTGATCCTGGTGTGGTCGGCTTCTCATCATCACCCGTAGCCATCGCCTCAGCATCACTCTTCAATGGCGCTTGCTCTGATTCTTCCTCTGTATTGTATATCTTAAAGTACGCAAATGTCAAATATATCACCGAAATTATGAACGATGGTATTGGTATCGCCATAGCATAAACCAGGTTTAAGGTGTTCTGCCACATATCTAGTTCAGTAATCACTAAACCAGGGTCGACTCGGCTGAAATAGCACGTATAGTTTGTGCCAAGAGGCATATGCTTACCGTAAAATACAGTACAATTTAAGATAGGTGGGTACCCACAACCTTTAACATTAGGAAAGAGTCTCGCCCCAGTAAAATACCATTCAGAATCATTTCCTTGTAAACCAGTAGGTAATACTTCAGGTAGATCTTCTTCAATCATTTCTGGATATGATTTATCAGCTGTTACTTCGTAATTTTCGTATTCGTAATCTTTTCTCAAAGCTCTTTCAACTCGGATCAAGTTTTCGTCATCTGTTGGAGTTATATTGGGGTAGATGCCAAGTTTATAGTTGACGCGGATTTGAGTGCATTCAAAGAGGTCCTTGGTGCAGCCCTCCCTGCAAGAGGCCCAAGAGCAATTGCTGGCTCCGACGAGGTGCTTGACAGAAGCCGTGACACATAATGCTGCTACTGGATCGAATTGCATGAATATTGTTGTGAATGCTGGTTCTATGACAAAAGGTACCAGAAAGAGGAATGCGAACAGGCTGAAGATGGCCAGTAATACAAACGTAGCTGTTGTGTAGAACAGAAGTTTTTCAGCAAATGTTGGCGGTATATTTTCTTCGTCTGTCATGGTGTGGGCGCGCTAGGGACAAGCATAGCGCTGTCTCAGCTCGCCAATGTCATATCATTTTATTTCAGTCTTTGCAAATTGTTTTGTTTTGTTGGAGTTATTTACATATTTGGTTGTTTATCTGAAAGGTTTGATGAGGCTGATTATTTGATTGGTTATTGAAATAAAAAAATATTTCATTGGTTTGATGTCTCATGAGGGCAAGGCTTTTTAAATTTAATAGCAACAACACATAATTTACTATTCTTGATTTTGATTGAGGATTAACAAAAGTTCAAGATGCTCCTAAGGTAAATCATACACCACATATAAATAACTTCATGCTCTCTTAACACATTAACAGTCAAGACCATCATAAAGCAAAAAAAAAATATTTTTCAGTGATCTTTTGCTTTGCATTGCGAATCTGGTAATAAATGTTTGTAACAATCATAAGTATGACTTGTAGCCCTAATGAATCCTTCAGAATTTTTCGGTTACAAATAATAGTATTTAGCTAGAATATATACTAATAATAATAATAAATGGGTAGCCTCGACCAGCACCTTCAGAGGCTCAGGTTAGACAGCTGGATTAAGGGCCTAATGCAGAAGGCAGTCCTTCTTGACACGGCACGTATTGTGAGGAGGTTTCTGTCTCTGGAACCCTAACCACCGGTAGCTTGGTCCCTGTACTCGATACCGGTGGGACACTATTTTTTATATTTTTAAATATATTTTGTTTTTTTTGTAAGTATATTTAAAAATATGATTTATATGTTTATGAAATAAATGAAGAGAATAATAATAACTTGACACACCTCACATACGGCCGTCTGATACCCAACTACGCAGAGCCTGTACTATGGTAACCAGACTGCTCATAAACATAATTACATATTTCATAATACATAAATATTATAGATAAAATACACCCAGACACAGTTCAAATTATCGTGCTCATCACACAATTTGTCTTGGGTGGGAATCGAACCCACGACCTCTGGCTTAGCAGTCAGGCACGCTAACCACTAGACCAACAGGCCAGTCAGTAATTACTCAATATTAACTAAGAAAACATACTATTATCTATATATTACGTGAAGCGAAAACTTTGGATCCCTTTTTACGAAAATCGGGCGGACGGAGGAGTATGAAATTTCGCACACTTATAGTTTATACAGAGAAGAAGTGACGAATGCCAAAATTTTTGAATGATATTTGCTACAAAGTTAAAAAAAATTCAAAAACGGGTACATACAGCTATGAGTGTCCAGTATATATTTTGACCTGTCATGGTACAAAAGTCTATACAATGACAGGTCAAGTAATATTGGCCAATGAGATGGCCAAAAAACGTAAAAATTAAGAGGAAAATAGTAAAAACAACACTTCTTTTTCCATACAAACCACATGATAAATAATAATTAAAACACATGGGGACCAGCTGTCAAACATTTGACGTCATAGCTTTTGACAGAACGAAGTCTGTTGGGGCAGCTAGTTATCTAATAAAAATCTCTATTCATAACTGTCAGGAACTAACACAAGTCTAGGCAATGTTTATGTTCTAATGTTAGAACCTAAATCTGAAATCTTGTGATTGGCATTTGCCACATTTGGCAAAATACTCAGAATACCTAGGAGTATAACTGAGATTCAGTGTGGACTGACATACAGCAATAACTTTAATGAGGTGTGGTGTGAGTGACAGCGGAGAATCCGTTGATTTGAATACGGAGAGCGATGAAACGATATTTGAGTCTTTTTATATGAAATTGAACACACCTGGATGATGATGATGCAAGTTTATGAAGGGTTATCAAATAACTAATTTAGGTCCAAAATATGCGATAAATTGAAGGTTAAGTGTTTGTGTTAACATATCTATATAAAGAGGTTTAGTTAACTAAAAACATAGTCGGGCAGACTGTATGCATATGTAAAACTTCTACATCTACCCGAATAGTGTCATGACTCGAAAAATTAAAAACAATGATTTTACTGCACCATTTGATTCAGAAGACTTCAAATTTAAATTTCAATGTCAATGTATTTAAATTCAAAGTGTCATGATCATTTTTATATTTTTTTTTGCTTTTGCCCTAAATCATTCATATTTACAATAAATTTTAAATGTCCTTTTCGCGAAATTTGCCATTTCGAGTTATGACACTATTCCTGATAAGGTGTAAGTCACTTTACCGTGTGAGTTTAAAACTCTGCTTTAATGTAAAAAAAAAAGTAATCTTGAGTTGTTTTAATATCGATTTAACTGTAGACCCTTCATAAAGCTATACACATCATTGCTAGTACTATGGATCGCTACTACTGACACTCCACCCATTTATACCGACTATGGACGCCAGACTGTCTGGCCAACAATCCAGTATCTAAATATCGATTCTACCTAGAATTAGCATCGAGAATGCTTTATGCGGTCAAGGCACTGAGAACGTAAGCATATGAAGTCTTTAAATACATTGTTTTTATTGTGTCTTTAAATACATTGTTGTGTTAAATTTTTTTCGTGGAAGAGCCATGTTTTGACACGTAAGGGCCCGGCTCGACCGGAACGATACCACGGCATTTGCATTTTTGCATTGCTTTTCGCCGAATGAGCGAGGTTACCGGAGGCCCTAATCCTTCCCTCTCCCCCTGTCCCTTCCTCTCCCCCACTTCCACCCTTCCCCTACTCCCACCTTAAAGGCCGGCAACGCACTTGTGACTCTTGAGTTGCAGGTGCTCATGGGCGGTGTTAGTCATTTACCATCAGGTGACCCGTCTGCTCGTTTGCCCCCCCATACCAAAACTCTCCGGTACGGGCGGCCCATACGTGCCGAAGCATGGCTCTCCCACGAACAAAAATTTTGTGAAATGCCACGAGAACCGTAATTTTTCCGGGATAGACTACAACCTATCCCTGAGCCAAATTGCATCTAGATCCGTATGAAATAGTAATAAACATTCATCCATCCATCCATCCATCATCACAAACTTTCACCTTTAGCACCTAAGATTAGTATGACCCAATGTCAGACAGTCTTACTTCGATCATCATTTGTCTCGTTGACGTAAACCGTGTTCTCACCACGTAAATAATTAATTCGCAATCTGAAAATTGATTAATTACTCTTAATTTAGAACGTTGGGGTCACCAATTTGGGGGACAGCGAGTTGGGTGCTCGTACTCGTGGTAGTATATATGTTGTGTTCAATGTTCGGGAGGTTAAATGAAACATTCGGTGCCGTACACGCGTTTATTGCGACTAAAATAAATGGTACCTATAGCTTTAGTGATGTCATGAAAGTTTGTGAGGATGTATGGATGTATGTATGTATGGATGTTTGTTACTCTTTCACGCCAAAACTACTGAGCCGATTGCGATGAAACTTGGTATGTAGATAGCTGTAGATAGCTCTCCAGCTATCTACATACCAAGTTTCATCGCAATTCAATCGCAGGTCTCCACCTGGATTAACATATAGGCTACTTTTTATCCCGATATTCCCACGAGATCGGGACTTAAGCGGGTGAAACCGCGGGGCGCTGCTAGTATAACATAAGTTGATACTGTATGTACCTCTACAAGTGTAATGAGAATTATTGACACAAAAACTTCGATAGGGTTTGTAATTGACAACAAGAACACTAATAAACAACTAAGTTAAAGTTATCAATACATTTTGTACGAAATTTTGGTTGGTAGTTGGTCGACTATAATTCGTTAACTTGTAAAGCCCACTTATCTTTGATAGTTTTCGTTTTCACTATGATACCATATGTATCGATTGTTCTAAAAATATACCTCTAAAAAACTCCATTAAAAGAAGTCGTTTTTGTTTAAATATAGATCACAATAGTAACATGCTGCTCGTTAAAGTCATTTAACCAGTAATGCCCGGTTCCTATAATCAAGAAACGATTCATTTTGCTTACGGACGGTAAAATTTCTTTGAATTTTCAACGAATATTTTACCGTCCGTAAGCAAAACGAATCGTTTCTTGATTATAGGAACCGGGTATAAGTGGCATATTAGTTTAGTGGATACCCGGAAACAGCCAGTCCGAGTTACAAATACACGACTCTGACCTGCTAGAGCTATTTCTTACACTCCCCGTCCGTATAAGCAATACTCCTTTTTTTCATTGCCTTCTCTTCTTTCCCTTTTCATTTTAATATACTCCCAACTTTCCCATATTTAATACCTTTAATAATAATAATCTTTAGTGCCTGGTTGACGGTAGTAAGCTTGCCCCTATTAAGTGAGCAAGACTTATTTAGTTGGCAAAATGTGGGGCTATGGGTGTTAAATATGCCTATGCCTACCCTTTCGGGGATGCAGGTGAAGCGTATTTTTATTTTATTTTATATTTTTATCCGAATTATGTAAGTGATTCCATCATCAAGAAACAAGGTTGTCAGTAGAGACAAATTGAGTAAAGCAAGATGAGGAAGCATCCCAGAATTGTTTTTTTTTTATTATGACACGTCAGAATGACCTCAAACCGCCTGATGGAAAGCTAGAGTTAGGTCCAAAGACTGAGGACCACCATTATAGATACGGATAATACTAAAATGGTGGCCCTCAGCTAGACGGCCTCGTGAGATGCTTTTTCACGCCCCGCTTAAAGGACCCGGAATACGTGTAAAATAGATAAATTTTATTTTATACGTGTTACATATAAAATAAAATAGTTTTATCTACTAGGAACATTGGTCACAATTGCCCAATATTCTTGTTATCCCATTAACTAATTGTTACTTATACAAAGCTCAAACTCATATCATCCTCAACATCATTACAAAAAAAACTTATAACTTAAAAAATCAGTGTTGCCAAGCTGCTACTTTGGTTCGTTCATAGCTATTCCATCTAAGATATGCTTTGCTTTAAAAGCCGGAATACAAAATAAGACCAAAATAAAAACTAAACTGTTTGTGTTCACTTTATTTCCTTAATAGTGATAATCTGATTAGACTCCACGCATGCACTTCCTAGAGCGGGCGTTTTCTTAAAAAAAAGAAAAACAAAAGAAAGAAAAATTAAAATTCAACTCTCTCTGTACCAAGCTGTAAAGCAAATTAAAAACAAATTTTCGAAGTCACAAAACGTACATATAGTTTTAAATATAGGTATTATGTTAGACACTATGTAGTCTTCCCTTAAACCTGTCTGAAGACCACACTAAATATCGACTGACCTTATCAGCGTCATGGCATTTTGTTCCAATTCTAACATCGCGCCATTATTTATTCATACATTCGAACGTAACTTATCACGATAGATCGTCATTCATTAGCTTATGAATATTGTAAAGCGATTGGTGGCATGTCAAAATTACCTCAGTCAACGTGAATAATTAAAGCGTTCGAACTTAAAGGTGGACTTTCGAGTAAGGTGCCCTATCAAAGGGTGTACGCCATTGCCGTAATGTACCAATGGCTCAGTCGTGAGATCACCTTTCAAGAAACCGACTAATCGTTCAACTGTAGGTGAGCCATGCTTCGACACGTATGGGCCGGCTCGACCGGAGTTATACCACGGCCTCACAGAAAACCGGCGTGAAGCAATGCGTTGCGTTGCAATTGCGTTGAGTTTCGCTGAGTGAGTGAGGTTACCAGAGGGCCTAACTCCCCTCCGCCTCACCCTACTCCCAACTTAAAGGCCCGCAACGCACTTGTGACTCTTGAGTTGCAGGTGTCCATGTGCAGCGTTAGTCACTTACCATCAAATGACCCGTCTGCTAAACGAACGGGTCACCTGAGGTCACTAGTAAGCCTCGTGTCCCATTAAAAAAGTCGTTTACCACATTTCTGAACTTGTTGTGATGTCAGTCTGAGAATTGATTGTTGGCAAATGGAGAAGAAAAGATACATTTATTGTTTTCTCCTTGCTTGTGTAGTTATCTACTGTTTGTACTTGACACTAATGGCGCCATTTTCGAAAGTCCGCCCCACGTCTAATTTCCAAACTATTGACCAAATTCAAGAAAAAAGAATTAGGAATGATGTTTTTTTTCGCTGTGTATAACACGATATCTTCGTTATTTGTAAACACATTTGAATGATTATGGAAATTAACACTTTTTAGGCGTGGCAGAAGTACTCAATATTCCCGGGGCGGAAATGAAAGTTTATATGAATATGAAATTCAGTGCTAACCTATAAAAAAGACAATATTAATAGATTTTTGCTACTTATCCTTTTGAGTTTTGCGATAAAAATAATGTCTCTTTTTGAAATTTTTCATTATTTACTTGTTTAATAAATTGAGTTAAATGGGGATATCTGCCATAACACCAAAAATGTCACGAATTCAGTGTTTTATTAATTTAACAGGTGGAGGTAAAAATCTAAGAGAAGATAATTGTTAATTAAATTTTATAGCGGCATCAAAGTTTTGTTTTTTTTTATTTTAAGACTACCCAAATCACACTAGTTACTAAGCAGTATGTAATGTGAATTATTTAAATTATATATTAAACAAGTAACAATTTTAAAAAAAATTACTACGGCTCTGCCAGAAAACAATTTTTTTTTTATCAAAATCGATCAACGACGAACGATCAACCGCCATATTAATTTTTTTCTCCCCGTGTGACTCGGAATAAAGTAAGAATTCTAACGATACACTACTTATCCAAATCTATCCAGGCATTTAGAATGTGTTATTAAGACATCCTAAAGTTGCCTGGAAGATTACCTTATCGATAAAGCCACCTTATTCTTCATTTAACCATATCCATGTACCAAACTTCTGTATTTACAAAAATTAAGTTCATGTTTAATTCAAAAATATCTATCCTGCAGAAACCCACAGTACCAAAAATATTAGCATATTATTGTATATTTCTAGTGGGCCAACGTCGAGTAGGATCAACAATCGAAGGAAACGACGACAGAGAATTTTTAGGGTCCCGTTCCTCAAAAGGTATAAAGGAACCCTTATATAATAGGACTTCGTTGTCCGTCTGCCTGTCTCTCTGTCTGTTAAAACCCCTTTTCTCAGGCACAGGTGAGGGGAACAAGTTGAAATTAACATCAAATACACAAGTAAAGAAAAATATCCGAAAATCGTTTATTTGTTTTTAAATCATATTAAAAAAAATGCGGTAACAAACTTATATCTTGCAGTTGGAAAATTGAGTACGACGTACGAGTACATTGGTGTATTGTTGAGTATTTTTAGAACGGGCAAGTTAAGTTTGTTTTACAAATATTAAAAAAAAAACTGTAAAAAATCGTCGAGAATCGATTCCCGAGATTGAACGGACTATCTACATACAAGTTTGTACGGAATCCTCGATGCGCGAGTCAGACTCTCACATATCCGGTTTTTTTGCATGTTTACTGTGTAACCGCACTGTTATCAAGTAAGCTGTCTGTATACTTCTTACCTTAATGGCATAAAAAAACAACTGTTTCGTTTATGCAAAAGAGACAGGTTCTGAACGAAGCCTTGTACTGCTTGTACCAAGTTGCCTGTATAAGTTAACGTATAACGTAATATCCATGTAATAATAAAATTAACTAGACACAAACGAGCTTGATCATTTGTTCTCTGTCTGGGTGTAATTTATCGATAATATGTGTGTATTTAGTAATAAATAACTATGTTTATCAGCTGTCTGGTTACCATAGTACAGGCTCTGCCTAGTTGGGGATTAGACGGCCAAGTGTGAGATGTGACAAGTTGTTTTTATTATAGATAAACTTACTTTCGCATTTATAATATTATTTAATTAGGATTAAGATTAAATGGAGTCAATTTTAATATATATGAGAATAGCAGTACTATTCGTGCAAGAATGTAGCTAATACCATTTTCTTTTATTACTTAGTACAATTATTGTCAACTATGTAACAACCCTACCATGTGATTTTATTTACAACGGAAAGCTTGTTACTTACTATTAACTGAATTGAAACGAGGATTTCTGTATAATTTTATGTAGAATTGAAAGGAAGTAGGGCTCATCAGATTTCTGGTCTAATTCAGTACCTTAAGACTCTATAGACGACTATAGTTTTTAACTAGACAAACACCCTCTTCAGCTTTGTTCTAGATTACAACTAAGAGCATACGTTAATGAATAATAATAATATCATAATAACTTGACACATCACACACACGGCCGTCTGATCCCAAACTAGGCAGAGCCTGTACTAAGGTAACCAGACTGCTAATAAATGTACTTATATATTTCTAAATACATACATATTATGGATAAATTACACCCAGACACAGAACAAACGATCGTGCTCATCACACAAATAGTTTTCCTGGGTGAGAATCGAACCCACGACCTCAGCAGTCAGGATCACTAGATCCATTATGGATCTGGCCAGTGGATCTTCTGAGATTGAACCAGATCAACAACCGTGGTCAGACAGAACTACTAAAACAGTTTTTTTTTCCGGTATTGGGAAATGTTGCCAGTACCTCATACAAGGAAGGGCTGGTAGGACAGAAGTCATAGCACAGATTTTGCAAGTGTCTATGGGTACCAACACAACCCACATATTTATTAAGAGAAGATATAAGATTTCCTAGCACTAATTACTGGACAAAGTATTTCTCATAGCAAATCATGAAAAAATAATTAAATGAAACTTTATTAAAGTCTCATTCGCCTGGCTGCTCTTGGCTACTTAAGATCTTAAGAAGGCTTGCTTGAGGGGACGATTGATTGTATACTTGACTTATCTATAAGGCGCGCTTCAGCCGTCGAGTGAGTGCTTCAATAGTAGCTTAAGCGCTTGAAGATTCAAGTCTCATGTAATCATATAAACTTGTTGATATTTTGGGTTTTTATTTTATGATATTTACGGTTGGCCTATTCATAGTAATGGCTCTTTGGATAGTGAACTTATAAGTCAGATACAATTTAAAATAAGAACACGTTCTGTGGGCGTACTTCACAATTGTGTAGCATACCTACTTGCAACAAAAATGTATCCCAGAATGGGCCAATGCTCTGAAGTAGATTTTTTTTTCATGAAAAAAATCCTTATTTAAAAAAACTGTATGAATGACGGGCCCGTTGCTCTAGTGGTTAGTAATCCTGGCTACTGGGCCAGGGGCCGTGGATTCGATTTTCACCCAGGATAAATAATTGTTTGATGAGCACGATCATAATATGTTCTGTCTCGTTGTAATTTATCTGAAATATAAATGTATTTAGTAATATATGAGTATGTTTATCAGCAGCCTGGTTACCATAGTACAGGCTTTGCCTAGTTTGGGACCAGACGGCCGTGTGTGAAGTGTGTCAAGTTATTATTATTATTATTAAAGACATTTTACTACCTAGATAATGTATTACGGTACAAGGGAATTTATTATTTCATACTGAGTTTATTTGTTGTGGTTATTACTTAACAACAAATCAATGAAGTTAATTAAATATTAAATGTTTTTTACAGCTGTAATTGGAAAATTGTATAAGGTCACATTTAGTTTAACAAATAAAGTTAATCCGAACTTTACAAATAAATTATATTTAGGGTTCCGTTCCTCAAAAGGAAAAAAGGAACCCTTTTCAAATCACTTTGTTGTCCGTCTGTCTTTCTGTCAAGAGCCTTTTTCTCAGATATCCGTGGAAGCATCAAATTGAAATTAATACCAAATACTTATGTCTGCGATCCCTTATTTTGTTGTTTTATCACATAAAAAAACATGGTTTTTGTGATTACAATTATTATGGTGTACAATAAAGAGAAATACTTATTATTATGACAAACTTTTGTTTTGAAGTTGGAAAGTTAACTTAGTCGTACATCGATGTATGGGAAAGTATTTTTAGAACCGCAAAGTTAAGTTTGTCTAGTTGTTTTCTAGAAATGATTCCTGAGATGGACGTACCTACTATCTACATACAAGTTTGCTTAGGGAACCCTCGATGCGCGAGTCAGACTCGCACTTGTCCGGTTTTTTATTTAGTTAGTATGTAAATTTTTATTACAAAATTGCATCTCCCAGTTAAATTAAAAACACAAAGACACACGCTCGTTGATACTAATTAGTGAACTTGAACTACAGCGATCTGTCTGCTCAATCTTTAATTTTTTTGCTTTTCATTTATATTATCAATGATATGGTTATATGTAAAGTTAAAATAACTATAAGTAGGTAACTATAGAGCCTATCTAAGCACTATATTAGTACAATCGCTGTCTACCCTAGATGAATAAACTACTGAAGATAGGCACAAGAATAGCTTGGAAGTGAATCTGGGCCGCCATTGGCACATAAACGTCACTGGAGTCGTGTCGGAACTGCGTTAGCCTTTGTTTACGTTGTACCTCCAACAGTACGGAAGTTAAAGCATATCTATTTAAGTACAGGAGTGATTAATTGTTTTATATCAATAGCCAGTATTACGTGAATTATCTTTGTACAGGCTCTACGTACCATTGATCTTGTCAGGACCGTGTACCATGTTACCATGTAGTCGTTTACGTAAAATTTTTAAACTTATAACTGATATTGATTGAAACTTCTTTAAACTTTCTGCACTTTTTCTACGTAATTATGTACTTTAAGTATTAAAAATTTTACACTCCTAAGTGCGCGAAATTTGCTGACAAAAGATTACAAAGAAATTTCTTTACGTTTAAATATATAGAGAGTATAAAAACCGGCCAAGTGCGAGCCGGACTCGCGCACCGAGGGTTCCTTAAAATATTTTATTACATGATGTAAATAAAAATTTACGGTTTTCGCAATTTTGCCTTTATTTGTGCTATAAGACGTTGCTTCGTACCAAATTTCAAGATTCTGAGTTCACGGGAAGTACCCTGTAGGTTTTGATTGCCTTGCGAGTGTCGAAAATTTGCGGCATAAACGGCTGTATCTTTTGACTGCGTTGGCTTAGAAGTTTGATTTTGTCACAGCTCTAAGGGACAGTAAACTTGAGTACTTGATGTAAATTCTAGCTTGATACCTCCACGAGTTGCTGAGAAAAAGGGTCTTGACAGACAGACAGACGGACGGATGGACAACAAAGGGATCCTATAAGGGTTCCGTTTTTTCCTTTCGACGTACGGAACCCTAAAAATGAAACGCTGTTTGGTAAGCGCATCAGCTGAGAATGACTTGACTGATTTGGCTTCTTTTAAAACGTTCGTAATAGTCCAAATAAGATTTTCAGAAAATCAAAAAATCCCGCAGAGAATTCCAATAGTTTTCGACTCAAAATTATGGTCTGAATAGTAGTAGTATTTCAATATTCGGTACGCTGTTTCTTACAGCCTGTATATAATTTTAAAAAAATCACACCTATATCGCCAAAGAGGTAGACAGAGAAGTATTTGCCAAGTATAATTGGTCCCGTGTAAGTAATAAGGGGCAAGCCTATTGCTGTCAACCGGACCCTTCGGGATTTAAAAATGGGAAAATCGGGAGAACATGGAATGCAATGGAAGGAAAGTGACATTGCTTAGGGGCCATCCGTTAATCACGTGATGTTTTTTTAGTAACTTTTTAACCCCCCACACATGATAACTCACCCCCCCCCCCCTACCCCTTGTGATTTTCTTGATTTTTCAGAACCCCCTCTCCCCGCTTTCGAGTCCCACGTGATTAACGGAAAATCCCTTTTTGTTTTTTTATGGTATAAGGGGCAAACGAGCAGACGGGTCATCTGATATGGGCACCTGCATTTCAAGAGTCACAAGTACGTTGCCGGCATTTAAGGTGGGAGTAGGGGAAGAGTGGGAGAGAAGGGGGGAGGGTTAGGGCCTCCGGTAACCTCACTCACCCGGCGAAAAGCAATGAAATTATTACTTCACTGCCGTTTTTCTGTGAGGTCGTGGTATCACTCCGGTCGAGCTGGCTCATACGTGCCGAAGCATGGCTCTCCTACGATAAAAATCGTTTATACGGATGGATTGGAGAGTATAAGTTATTCGAATAGGTCAAGGTCTCATACTTGTAACTCTAATTGCCTATTGCCGTGAACTCCAAGACCTCTAATGTATTCAGATTACTACTTTCTTTAGTTTATTCCAGCATAAACAACAAAGTGAAATAGTATGAAGACTATTATACCAAAAGCAGTCTTATTGAAAGAACTTGGCTCGTGGCCATGAATACAAGACTTGGCAAGCGGGTAGTTGTTCGCAGTTTTTTAATGGCTGCTTAGATTTTTCTGTCCTTTTTCAGTGTCATTATTAAAATTCTCTATACAAATAAATCAACTTTGAAGTAGGTATCTGTTTGTCATGCCAAAATAACGGTATTTTACTAAATGCATCCGAACGTTTACTTTAATTTACTCAAAATCTTAACAAATTGTACACCTAAACCTTCCTCATGAATCACTCTGTCTATTAGTGAAAACTGTATGAAAATTCGTTCAGTAGTTTTTCAGTTTATCGCGAACAGACTTCGCACGGGTACAAATTATACACCTAAACCTTCCTCATGAATCACTCTGTCTATTAGTGAAAACTGTATGAAAATTCGTTCAGTAGTTTTTCAGTTTATCGCGAACAGACAGACAGACAGACGCGGCGGGGACTTTATTTTATAATATACTAGCAACCCGCCCCGGCTTCGCACGGGTACAAATTATACACCTAAACCTTCCTCATGAATCACTCTGTTTATTTGTGAAAACTGCATGAAAATTCGTTCAGTAGTTTTTCAGTTTATCGCGAACAGACAGATAGACAGACGCGGCGGGGGACTTTGTTTTATAATATGTAGTAATAGTGATAGTGACAGTGATGATAATTGACATCATGGCACCCCACGCATTTTTACGATAAAATGATTGTTTTCTTAATCACTCTATTTTTTTTTAAGTTACAGAAAATTATTTTGTACTTTTTTAGTTCAGATATGTTACAAAAGCGGGGTTTTTAGTTTTTTAAACTATTGTTAATACAATGAAAACTTATGTGAGTGATATTCATGTCTATTAAAGATACTCAGTTTCATTCACATATCGCACACCTCGATCTAAACAGATATTAACTCAAAAAAGCACATTTTTTCAGAAAAGGCGAAAAACTAAATACTGCTGTGTCTAGATTTATGTTTTTTATGTGCAGCTTGAAGAAAGATATTGTAGGAATCTTGTGTTTTAATCATATTTTGGGGGTGAAATTTGGATTTCTGTAGTTATTTCCCTATTTCATAACAATGTATGAATCTTTGTTTTATTATTTTGAGTTCAGTGTTGGGGAATTTAGCGTCGAATGTTGGTGATATTTTTAAATCCGTTTTATTGGTCGGTAGGTATTGAGATAAGGAATTCGATGGTGTGCATAACTCAAAAAATTAAATTTTTGAGTAGCTCCCTTTAGATCTAGGTGTGCGATATTTATTTCGGAGATGCCCGAATAATTTTGGGAAAAACATGGGTCCTATATCAAGGAGTGAAACGACCTTTGGCTTTTCATTTCTTTTGTGTTGCCTTACTTTTTCTACAATGTACAATACAATGTGTACCTATTCAAATAATAGATCATCCAGGTTTTGCGGTTTCCGAAGTCCTTCAAACCGTATTCATTTTATTTCATTTTGTCATTTCTTTGAAATACACATAATGTGCAGTTCCAAGTAATTGGTGGAAGAAACACGAATGTTTTTCGCAATAAAGAATTGAAACTTCAGTTTATAATTGTTTTTAAATCTCCAAGTAATCATGCTGATTCAATTCATACATAAGTATTAAAAAAGTGAACTTAAAATCATAGTTAAATACCATATTTAACAAATAAATATGTCGGGAGATACAATTTTTTTTATGTTGGTAGCTATTTCCCAACTAAGTTGGGATCGGCTTTCAGTCTAACTAGGATACGGCTGAACTTTGATATTTTACGTGAAGCGACTACCATCAGACCTCCACAACCCAAGTACTAGACGATATCGAAGTTCTGTAGTTAAACCAGGTTGTCGAACTTTTTAGGGCTCCAACTACCCGTAACGAATGCCACAGATCTTTATGTTGGTAGAACATTTCTCATTTTTAACCAATTTTCCATAAGTCCACTAGTTTATATTATCCAGGTCTTGCGTACTTTGATAGAAATCATTATGACGATCACTATTCCGTGATCTTGTTGTTTGTACAGTCTGGAGAACATGAAAAGTATCGGGCGAAAACAAACTTCTAATAAAAAACCCTAAAATTAAGAAAATACAAACTAACATAATAATTATTATTTTAGTAAGAATAAAAAAACTTAGTTTTAAAGAAATAATGGAGGTTTGATTATTTTATTTATCTGTTTTTTTTTAATTTACCTATATGTACAAATTATAGAAAAGAAATAAAAAAAAGACCTGAATTTGGCACTCTCTGCTATATAGCAGATCTATAATTGTTGATACAAATCTGGATCTGCGGAGTCCCAAAGCCACGGTAGCCTGAGTGGAAGTAGATCAATTTTTGTTAATACAATCTAGGGTATTTTTATACCTTTTTTTTTTTTTTGCTGCCATGCTGGCGGATGAGGAGGGCTGGGGCGCAGTGGTCTCTTTCTGTGAAGTTGTAATGCTCCAGAAAGAGACCGCTGAACGGGATCGGGAGAGGGCCGATCCCGAGCGTAGAGGACGTCGGCGGCGATATCAGCCGTCGACGGGGCCGCAGGCTGCCAGAGAGTGGGGACTTCTGGTGGCAGATTAATTGCTGCGGTAGGCGATAGGATGGCGGCCGATCGCTTTTTGCGATCGGGCCGCAACACATACCTATCGATTAGACCGATAGGCGTGGGGAAGCCTGCTTTCCCGAGATAGGGCTTGGATAGGCGCGGCGTCGATCCGGGGGGGACCTGAAATAACATGGTCCAGGTCCTCCCTGGAACAGGGCGCCTGAGACCGGCTGTCGGGGTGGTTTTTAGTGGAAACACCACATACTCTTGGCTCCTGCGTCCCCGAGGAGCCGGAGATCCGAAGGGATTTTCCACCCGTCAACAAAAAAAAAAAAGGGTATTTTTATACCTATCTATATATATAAAACTTAACCCCTATTTCTCTTGGTCACGGCATCATGCGTGAACGGCTGGACCGATTTCACTAATTCTTTTTTTTTGTGTTTGGTATTGTTAGAAGAAGGTCCTTATAAAAGAAGAAAAAAATTAGAAAATTGACAAATTTCAGAAAACTTTTTTCACGCGAACGAAGTCGCGGGCAACAGCTAGTTTATTAATAAAACATATTCAACTTCTTAAATGGAATTAATTGGCTTCTACTTCTTCCAGTTCTTTACTGGCTAATAGATAAAGGAATAACAAAAATCTTTTGAATGCGCCGTAAGTCGATGATAAAGTATCGCTGAAACATTTTTTAATTAACGAAAGAATATATTCCTTGTGCTATCGGGTGCCATTGTGTTTGTTGATAATCGAGGTCGCGGCTGCTCAAGTGACATAATAGGAGGACATCTTAGTTCGTCTTTCTACATATTTTTATATAAAAAATAAACGGAGAATTTCTAAAGAATGGTTCTACATAAATTTGGAAAACTATCGCTTCGGAATGGACTAAAGGTAGCTTAGGAAAATTTGTGCACGAAACGATAAATAAATTACAAAATCTAGGCGTTAGGAATTGGCTATTTAGCGCATTGAGTTTTAGACGAAACCCGCTAATCATCATTTAGGTCATATTAAGTTTGGGCGAAGATTCTATGCAAGATAAAAGTGCAATTCACGAATTCAACGAATTTTAATACGCAAATGCACAAAAATTAAACACGTGAATGATACACCACGTTGACTATGACGCTTTTTCTGAAGACTGCGCAAAAGACACGTGCTAGCATACGAAGATTATAGGAAACACTGTATACTTGTATTCTATCTCATTCTCTCGCAGGCTAAATCCTCTGTTTGTCTATTTTTAGAGTAACATTTTTGTTTCATCGAATGTTCAAATCATATCGATTATAAAGAAGTTGCACATCAAAAAACGAAGAGCAAGCGAGACAACGGGCGCTTAGCTGACATTCGTCTATCTGTAACCACGATCTATATAAGTCAATCAAAACCTTGGCCAATAATTGATATTTAATTATTATATTTATTTGAAGTTTTATACATAGTTGAAAACCAATGTATTTAATTTAATAATTAAGAATAGTTTCTTAAGAGGTTCAATACAACTGATAAATTTTTAAATTCCTCTGTTCAGCTAACAATCTTTTGGATCTAACTAGACTCAAAACTTTATTACAGTCGTTTTTTAGAATATTGACAAATGCAATGCAAAATCATAATGTCATTATAATTTTCTTAAGTAGGAAGAAAAAAATCTTTTATCGCATCCAGTTGCCAAGAAAGAAGATAAAATCCTCTTTCACAACAGGTTGCGAAACTTAGTTGCCATAGCGGCCGAAAGGGATAATTAGAATTAAAAAAAAACTTTATACTAAAGTATATATATATAATAACTTTTATAAAATTAAATGAAGTGAAATATGTTTATTTGCATAGAATAAAATAAACTTAAAAGGAGCTTCTCCAAATTCAATGCTAGTCGGTGCGCCATCTAGTGACAGGTCGCTTAGATTGATCGAAGATTAGTGGTATTCATATTTATTAAGGACATTAAGGTTTTATTCACGTGAATACACCGATGAAGGTCGCTACACTCCTTGTTAAAGGGCCCCCGTTGTGTCCGAAACCGAAATACACACGTGAGAAAAACCGTATGTCCTTAAAAAATAAGTAGATGATGGTTAAACGTAATTTCAGGATGCTTGCTTTTTTATCTGACCTCGTGATTGGAGGCACTGGTACCAGTAACTCTCCTACTATAAGCAGTCCCCTTTAGAAATGTAATCCTGCAAATCTCAGGAACTACTAGTCCGATTTAAAAAAATATTTCAGTGTTAGATAGCCCATTTATCGAGGAAGGCTATAGGCTATATATCATCATGCTAAGACTAATTGGAGCGGAGCAGCAGTGACCATAAACGCAGGTGAAACTGCGAGGATCACACTTAACGACGTACGAGTCTTCAATCCTTTTTATAAGTATAATTTGTGGACTGCAGTAAGAATTATTGATAATTTAATAGCATATATATTTTTGTAAATAAGTAAAAAGTAATTATTATGAATGATTTTAATAATGATTACTGACCCTAAACAATTCGTTATTGACACATTACATTGAGGCCAAATCACGAGGTTTAATTAGTTTCAGCTTTCGATAGCCTTTCTGAGGCTGACATGATATTAAACTTATTCATAAGTTTTTTAAGATATTAAGAAACTATCGACTGGGTTCGTCCACAGTCAAAATAATCTATACTAATATTATAAAGCTGAAAAGTTTATTTGTTCCTATGTTTCTATGTTTAGTTGTTAGGAAACTACTGGTTTATCGAGGATGGCTAAATAACATCACGCTACGATGAATAGGAGCGGAGCAGTGACCATAAACATAGGTGAAATTGCGGGGACGGCTAGTAATTAATATAATCGGTGAAGCACATAAATAGTTTATTGCTTCATTTCGATTGGATACAAACATGTAAAAAATAATACAATGTATTTTTCACATGTTTGTATCCAACACAATACTCGTTAAGTGTTGTGTGTGAAATTAGATAACCAAATAAACTAATTAATAATTATTAATCTACAAACGAAGCATAGCCTGTGTTATTGGCTAAATACCGTGAATGTATACTTAGATTTTTTGTAAGCACATTATTGACTGCCCTGTTGGTGTAGTGGTTAGTGATCCTGATTGCTAAGCCAGAGGTCATGGGTTCGATTCCCACCCAAGAGAAATAATTGTATGATGAGCATGATCCTTTGTTGTGTCTGGGTGTAATTTATTTATAATATGTATGTATTTAGAAATATATAAGTGTGTTTATCAGCAGTCTGGTTACCATAGTACAGACTTTGCCTAGTTTGGGATCAGACGGCCGTGTGTGAGATGTGTCAAGTTATTAATATTTATATATAAATTATAAATACATAGAAATACCCAGACAAATGCAAACAGACATATTCAATCATACACATATTTGCACTGAGCGGGAATCGAACCCGCGACCTCCGGCGCTGCAGTCGAATGCTCTATCTCCAAAATTTTTGTTTGTAGCTCTAGAAGTCTGGATGCAGTAAGAATTAGAATACTATAATTATTTAAATTTGAATTTATTTTACTAAAGGCTATTGTCCAGTCAGTAATAATGTAAACCTCTTATCAAAAATCATTAAAAACAGTAAAACAAAGCAAATACGCACACAAGAAATAAAAATAAGAAATATTTCTTAACATGCAATAAGTACTATTTATTATAATTACGAACGAAAACTTTTAACATACATATCGCATAAACTTGACGATGTAGCCAATAAAAATGGTACCTACATAAAGTTATAAGCCTTCCTTCAACACACGAGACTTCACGCCATTCAAAGCAACACGGGCCACACTAAAATGGGAATCCAAAATACTTGTATGTAGGAACCGTAATAAAATGATACCTGAAAAACTTAGACATTTTTTGTACTGTTAAAAGCACTATTACATAACCTAACCTCAAATTATAGATTTGACGTCACACAATACTAATATAAGCCCCTCACGCTACGATATTGAACATAAAATTGTATTAGGATTATGCAGCAGCCGTATTTCAAAACTGTGGCACTTCATTTCATTAAAAAATACAATGAAATAAACAATGTAAGTTACATAATTATGAGATTTATATTTAACATTTTTGTATTTTATTTTGTAATTTGAATATAGAATCTAAATACGATTACGCGTAGAAAATACGTTACGCATATTGACATAATGCAGTAATGACTTGACGTTATTTTTCTACAGATTATACGACAAATTAATAACGTTTTATATTACAAAGTAGATGATGTAGTTTATTGCGACATGTTGATGAATAAATGAATACTGAAAGTAATTGACAATATATTAATATAACCAGCCTCATCAAAGCTCCGTGCCCACTGTTGTCATATAACAAAACACGTCGAAAAAAACAATGAATGGAAAAACACTGAGGTATTTTAGCACTATATCATTGTGTTCTGTGTTCAAACCGTATTTTTTTTTAAATTTTCTTTTTCAATGACGTCTGTGTTTCGTCAGACGTCGACGCGTACCCGTGACTCGGCTACTACTGGGCGCAGGCCGTTTTCATCGCCTTCAAAGGCAACCCAGAACCTTGTATAACACATAAAAATCCCATAAAAACCTCGTGCAAATTATTTGAAAAAACCAGAACTGAAAATAATAAAATACTTGTGTTCTATTTTAGAATTCGAATTAGTAGTGTAAATTAAAAATGTAAAAGCAAAGTATTGGAAAAATTGATTTTTAAATTTTGTTAATATTTTTTTTGTTCATTTTGTTCAGAGTTTTGTATCTTTTTTTAATTAAAGTTAAGTTTTTTGTATTATGGTATTCAGACATGGTTATTGGAGTGCGCGCGTCGCTCTCTTTGGGTCGATACAGCGGTATCATGTGTTCTAACAGTGTACGGCGACAGACAGTCTTGTTTTACAATTCTGAGGTCCCAATGCTAAATGTTATTGGGATTATTTTTCTTTGCACGTCCTATGGTTATTTCTATACAAATTTAAAGTAGAGGCACCTTTGAATTGCATACAAATATGGTCTAAATGGCCTCCGTTTTGAAATGTTGGAGTAATTTAACAGGGCTGGAAATGTTTGGTTACTTTGTCCTGTTGTTTGTGCTCACGGTGCAGCAATGAATGACGCTTTTACATTTTATGGGTTAATGACTTATGTTTGGGGTAGGTTGACTTTACATTGAATTATTGTAATATTCATTTAATTGTTTTAATGCCTAATAATTATTATTTTATAACCATATGGTAGTATTTAAATTGGCAATAATTCTTATGATGGATAAACTCTTACTACGAAAACATTAAAACAGCAGTACAATTAATACAGAAATAAATGCAAAACTATATGAATTCTTTATTATATTGATATATTGCACTAGCAAAACTGTGGTTATACGAAGACCTGGGTAAACAAAATTTGTATGGCTAAAGTTTGCTGCTTCCAGTTGATGTTTTGCAGGCCAGGCGAACATGAACTACATGTTAAGCCACTTTGTTTTATCTGGTTGAGTCCTTTCTGATTAGCAGAAGTGAACAGTGAAGAATTACTGTTTCGTTGGCTTTAGATTCTCTACGCCCACCTATGCGCACACAGATACCCACACAATGCATTTTGTGCAATTTTATTTTGGCAATTTTGTCTTGGCTTTTCTTTTTTTTTTTTTTTATGTTTTTTTTTAAATATTTGTTTTATCTTTTAGTTATAGAAAGTTTTTTATTTTTATCAATAGTGTCCTCTTTTATGTTATTTTATTTCATATTGATAATACTCAGGGAGAAGACGTTAACTCCTGCCACACAGTTTTTACTGGCCCAGAAGTTAGAGTATTCATATTATTGAGTACATCATTATGTCAATAAAGAATTTAAATTTGAATTTCTAAGTAGCGAAAATTATCTCGACAAGCCTCCGTTCAACCTATAACCTTATCCAATAACGATATTATAGGAAAAGGTTTCTTTTAGGTCGACGATGGTTAATACTATAGTTAACAGTGGCTTGCGGCTGATCTTCACCATACAGTTGCAAGTAAAAACCTCTATAGTAAATAGTTAGTTTAATGAATGTAAGGTAGAAATAAATTAAAGTTGTAATCGTTGTCTCGTGATCACTGTGGTGGTAGTACTGCAGACGGTTTGCCTGAATATATAGTGAGTTACCAAGCTAATGAAGTGTTCATGCTTAGTATAGCACTACAGTTAGTATAGATCTGAAAGCCTAATGACATCGAGAAGGACAGATGCCTATTTCTTTCCTGCCGATACTCTTCTCCAGATTCATAATTATCGGCATAAATACAGGATATGAATACGACAATAGGCTTACGCTGGTAAACTGAGATTTTTTGTAAGGTGAAGATCTTTAGTAGGGGACTTTCAGTCTTAAACACCTCTCTCTTGAGTCAAATTCATATTTTACTGGAGAAAGAGGTCTTGTTTATTTAAGTATACCAATAGAAAGAGGTTCTCAATTCGAATTAGATTTTTTTAAATGCGGCAGCTTATAATCGGCAATCGGGTTATAATTACTTTAAAATCAATAAAATAAAAAAATAAAAAAATTATATAAGTCTATGATCAACAATTTGTACTTATTATTTTATTTTTATATTGCAATTAATTATATACTTAGCCTATTAAATATCCATAGCCAATAAATAAAAAATCATACTTAATTCTAATTGGCTACGGCAAAGGTCACGTAAGACGTTAAAGCAGGATAGAGTAAATGCTTACCATTAGGTATAGGTTATACATATATTATGGTTAATTTTTTTTTAAAGACATAAGTCCAAGAGTCTTAGCTAAAGAAAAATACGTACCTACCTTGTAAAGACAACTTGGAAGAAACGCGGCCAACTGTACACAAGCGCCATTCCGTCCCCAAAGTGGCTTCATAAAGCTATCATAATATATTTTATATTACTCATAAAGCGTATAGTTTAATTATATTTATACAGCGCTTATAAGTACAATAACTTAAATGGATCTAGACATCTTTGATGAGTACTTTTTATTCTTACGGAAAATTACAGAAGACTAAAATATCTGATAATGATGTCAAATGAAAACAAGAAAGCCGTCATGGAATAGCGGATTACTGTACCACCATCGGGTAAGCGTCATTTAATATACTGTACCAATGACTCTAGAAGGAGAAGGTGTCAAAACAACACCTTCAAATTAACAATTTACGTTTGCAATACTGTAAACTTTTATGAAGGACGAATACATTAGATTCAAATTGAGTATAAACTATTGTGTCAACTAAATTTGTAGGAAGATATTGTTTTTATCTAGGAATGGCGAAATAAATCGTTCTGTACAGCATCGAATCAATACAGTATCGATGAAGTGGAGGCAGGCAACAGGTACAATATGTAATCCCTGGTTCCTTTGATCTATTAAACTGTAAGGACATATTTATCAGACGATCATCAGACCTAGCGTCCTGAATGGACCTAAATGTTGGCCAACAAAGAGAACGGATGGGAGACGAATGCGAATGTTCAGATGGATGTATGGTATGACTAGGAGGGACAATATTAGGAATGAATACATTAGAAGGAGCCTGAAAGTAGCACCAGTGGATGAAAAATTGAAGAACAACAAGTTATCGTCGTTTGGAAAATTGGTGCGGAGAGTTAAAAAGTTTCATTAAAGCAACACAACGCTCAGCAATAATATTTACTATTTTAAATCAGCGTCTTCAGTCCAAGTTTCAACATATTTATTCAAAAACACTGATGAGATACCCAATATCTTGAAAATCCCATCATATGGAGCTGCTAGTCACACGATCGTCAATGCTTTTTTCGTTGATGTGATGAACATCAATGTTTTTTTCTTTTTGCACAATTTTTTATACCCTCAATTGTTAGTGCACCTACCATTTTTTCTTATCTCGAACTGAAAGTTCGTCGTCTAAATATTCAAGAGACCCCAGTTCTTTCGATAAATAGCGTACAACCTTTTTCACGGCAACAGTAGCCATTGTATTATTTATATTTTCAAAGACTATGATGTCTTTCAATAACTGTAAGTCGTGTCTCGGTGATGACCATCCACCAGAGGCTTGAAACCAATATTTAACAACTTATATCATGAATGGGAAAATGCATATATCTCTCATAGCTTTATTTTCCCTTTTTATCAGTTTAAACTTATGCTTAAACAATATAATTTTCAAGTAGTAGGTACTTAGCTGTTTCCATCCATCTAGCACGATAAAGATCAGAAGGTTTCCTAGATGTCCGTGACCTTTTTCAGGAATGCCTCCCGAGTAAGTGATTGAGAGATGCAAAATCTCTTTGTAGTCATCTCTCGGTTTATGTAGGTACTTGGTATTGTTTATGAGCAAAATAAATTCTATCTACCGCAATATTTTCTACAATGTTAGATGTGGTTTCATATATTATTGTTTTGTAATAATCACTTTGTTAAATTTGTCCCAGTTGTACTGAAATCTCATCAACAGTGTATCCTCAGTTCCAGGAGTCTAAAAAGTACCATAATTTGTATGCAGTAAGCTTAAAAATTACTAGAAACCTTACAAGTGTTTTTGTAGTTTCTTGAGCGGCTCGCAATCGCAGAAGTAGGTCGAGCCGCTACAATTACAGGGTATTCACTGAGGGTATTGCATTTAGCATAATACGGCTGGATATAGTTCTGTTAGAAGGTTTTTTTTATTGTATAGGGGGCAGACGAGCAGACCTGATGGTAAATGACTACCACCGCCCATGGGCACCTGCAACTCAAAAGTCACAAGTGCGTTGCCAGCCTTTAAAGTGGGAGTAGGGGAAGAGTGTTAAGAGGGGGAAGAGGGGAAGGACGGGAATGAGGGAGAGGGAAGGGTTAGGGCCTCCGGTAACCTCACTCACGTGGCGAAATGCAATACAAGCATTGCTTCACGGCCGGTTTTCTGTGAGGCCGTGGTAACGAGCGGAGTCGAGCCGGCCCATACGTGCCGAAGCATGGCTCTCCCACATGAACTCACGCGCATATATTGTGTGCCTAATCACTGCACGCCTTTTATAGTAATAGCCATCGATTGGTAGTGGTAGTCTTCCTCGGGACACTATTGGATATCGCGATAGATTATAAGAAATATAGAAAGAAAGAAAGAAAGAATTTGTTTCTTTCTTTCTATTAACGCGCTCACAGTATATGAGTGGGATAACGTCACACTAACCGTGCATGTCTTTCCTACTTAGTGAACCGCTGTGTGATGGGTATCTAGCGTAAGTACATTTATGGTACTACAGCACTAGATAGGCCAAACTTCCTTCCAATCAATATCATTTAAGTGTGTCTTATAACGCGTTGTTCTGATCGCCCACCACTTCCTAGTACGTACTGCCTCAATCAGTACGTATAGATCCAAGCAGAATTTTTTTACGGACTTTATTAGATTAGTCATTTGTTAATTGCGTGTCAGTAAAAAGCGAATCCATTGGTTAAACGTTAGTATATTAGCGCAATTTCTAATGAATTCCCATAATGGCACATTGCGAGCTGACGGTAATGCAGTCAAACGCAAGGTTCCGTGCTAGGCAGCGGTCGTTGAACCCTTTTAAAATACTAGCTATTCTATTTAAGGATTAGGTTTTAATACACACGGAAAGCGGAAAAGCGGGTCTTCTAAAAACCCTGAAAAGCTTAAATGTAGTGCATAAATGGCAGGTAATGCCGAGATGGTGAGCTTAGCTACCTTTTGTATTTATATTTTAAAGTAAGCGGAAAAAATATCTTCAAAAAAACCCTGAAAACCCTACATTTACTTCGAAACGGGAAGGTAATGCTGATATGGTGCTCGGTATTATCTATATATTAATACGTGAAGCGAAAACTTTGGATCCCTTTTTACGAAAATTGGGCGGACGGAGGAGTATGAAATTTCGCACACTTATAGTTTATACAGAGAAGACGTGACGAATGCCAAAATTTTTGAACAATATTTGCTACAAAGTTAAAAAAAAATGCAAAAACGGGTACATACAGCTATGAGTGTCCAATATATTGCCCTCAAATTGGAGAAATCAGTCGTAAATTATTTGCAACAGCGGGATCTCTGCGAAGGCTTCGGAATTTCCTTCCTACCAACACGAAAATTGCGCTCGCACAGTCTCTTCTTCTTCCTATCCTTGACTATGGTGATGTCAGCTATCTCGATCTCACCGAAGACCAACTGAACAAACTTGAGCGGCTCCAAAACGTCTGCATTAGATTCATATTTGGATTACGCAAATATGATCATGTCTCAGAGTATCGTTCTAAGCTCAAGTGGCTACCTATACGCTTTCGCCGGAATGTTCATATTCTTTCTCTTTTGTACAGTACTCTGTTCCATCCTCACACTCCCTCTTATCTTAAGGAACGTTTTGAGTTCCTACACAACACACATTGCAGGGACCTGAGATCATCAGAGAATTTAAAGCTGAAAATGCCGAGACATTCCACTCAGTTCACAGACAAGTCCTTTTCAGTGCAAGCGGTCAGGTTATGGAACAACTTGCCTGAAACAATTCGACAAGCCAAAACCTTGCAGTCATTTAAAAAACAAGTGAAGGATTATTATTTGTCATTATAAATACTTTTTAATTATATTATTATACATATGTATATATATTTTAGTGTATGTGTAAGTAATATTAATATTGGTATATGTATGTGATACGTTTATGGTTATATATAGTATTCAGTTTACAGTATATTAACATAACCTTATATTGTACACCACAGACTACCCTCAATTATATTTGACAATATCCGTACAAAGGTTGTCTGGAAGAAATCGCCGTGTGTGATAAGACCGCCGATTGTTATACCTTAACATTGTAACTTATATTTGCACTATTTACTAATTAAAGGTGTACAATAAAGAGAAATAAATAAATAAAAAAAAAAATATATATATTTATTAAATCGACGATTTCGGATAATTGATGATCAATTTTATGAAATAAAGAAATTGAATTTAATTTGATTTTTAAACAAAAATAAGTGAATGAAAAATCGTTTTAATAATGTGATACAGATCTGCACAGACTTAATTTATGACCATCTGACATGTCGAATACGCTACTTATAGGAGAATCAAAGTAAATTTGTGTAAAAGATCATATCAAATCGCTATCCGCTCCACTTATTACCCTATTTCAGCCAGTGAGGTGCTAAATTATTACTTTTTATTGATCCGTGGCAAGCATTTTTATTAAGCCTAGTGGAGCCTAGGTTCTTTAATATACCTACCTACGTATTTAATTGTGTGATGCATATCAACAGAAATACAGAACATTACACATGAAAACTGTTTTATATGGTCTCAAGATTCATGCTTGGACTTCGAGATAAGACCGTTCGGAATTTAAACTTTAGTTTTTTGGAGTAGGTAAGGTAGGTATTGTCGTCGCCACATCTAAAACTCTTATTTATTTTATTAAAATTAGGGACAAACTATAATAGATGATAACATAGTTCACTATTTAATAAGAATAAGTTAATAGACATTATTTTGACTGGTTATACCGGTAACGCAATGGTATCGGTCGATTGATAAATATGAATGAATAGTAGGGTTATAAAAAGGGTAGTAATAAATTCAGAACATTGTCTTGAGTGCGAAGAATGGTACGAACAACTTGGCAGTCACTGTAGTTAGTGATTTTCATATTTTATATCAGTGGTTGTGAGAATGTTTCTAACAGTATATTTTCCTGTTTCCATCCTTGTCACTCTTATTATAGAACTTAATGGTAACTGTTGCCCACGGCTTTGAGTCTCTTTTTAGTTTACTAACTAAGGCTTCTAAGATGTTCCGATAACGATCGGTTGTATTTCCGTGGCGGAACCGATGGAAAACATTTATTGATCTAACTCCCCATAGCATCAAAATTATTTATTTCAAGTAAACCTATTGTTAGTATTTTTGAATTGTCAGGAGGAGGAGTCAGTCAGCATAAGTCGGCCGTGAAGCTAGTTGCCTGTTCCAATACGTAGATCCTATGGAGAAGAACAGGCAAGAAACTCCAAGGACACGCTTTTTCAACATGTTTTTTTTTTGACGTGATAACGTCTTATAAATCGATGAACGCCGGCTGCACGCACGAAAAATTGTCACGTTCCTCCTGAGCCGAGCGTGCAAGCGAGAGCGCAGAACAAGCAATAGAGAGGCACGATCACGGCCTAAGCGTTCGTTTATTGACATTGATTTGATTTTAGTTTATTTCTATAACTAATTGTTCGTGATTATATTTAAAAAATTAAATTAAATTAAATTTGTAAATAATATTTGAAAATTAAAAATTAATGTTTTTAACCAGAGTTTTAAAAATATTGTGTTTTCTTATGACGTTATCACGTAAAATTATATTTATCGTCTGTAAACCGACTTTACAGACAATCAATATTGTTTTTAGAAATTGCTTGTTACAATGATTATAAGCGCAATTTAATGTGACGACAACGTAACATAATATTGTTCTAAAATAAAAAAATCCCAGAGCTGCTAGATAACTTAATACTTAAGTGATTACACAGTTCTCAAATGTACAATTCAAATATTTCTAATTAACAAAAAATAAAAAGCCCTATCATAACTACAATTTCAACAGTGTATAAAATAATATCAATGATCTATAAAATTAACAATGTCAATAACAAAAATCAAATATTAATAAATACTAGAGATCGCGTGGTAGTCGAATTTTGACCATGGTTTATTTCATTGGCCAATATTACTTGATCTGTCATTGTATAGACTTTTGTACCATGACAGGTCAAAATATATACTTACTGGACACTCATAGCTGTATGTACTTACCCGTTTTTGCATTTTTTTTAACTTTGTAGCAAATATTGTTCAAAAATTTTAGCATTCGTCACTTGTTGTCTGTATAAACTATAAGTGTGCGAAATTTCATACTCCTCTCTCAAAGTTTTCGCTTCACGTATTAATATATAGATATACGTCAGATAAAAACAAGACGCGTCATTGACAGTGTGACTGTGGAGCAGGACCGGCATTCTGCCAAGCATTTTTATCATCTGAATAATGATCTAGTTTATAAATCAATCATCAAGGACTTCAACCCTCAACATGCTCAAACTTATAACTTAAAATGTTTTGATTGGTGTTTAGAGAAAAAAAAAAGAATTTTTAGGCCATTGTCCGAGTACTCTTTTGACTGCAAAATTATAATATGTTTAATTAAGTAGCCATATTTTGTAGTTCAAAAATAGTTCTTTAACCTTTACTTAAAATAAAAAAAAGCCCTACCAAGGCATGACTGACAACCTACACGCTTAGTAAAGATAAGTTTACTTTCAATTATTCATAAGCATAGCAGCTGTTACTAATTTGATTTAGAAGAAGAATTATGTTGCAATACTAGTGATAAAAAGAGTTTTTTTTTTCTAGGAGAAGGATGTTTGTTTTAGTAGATTTTGGGAGTATTGTCAGTATTTTATTACCTTTCCTTTCCATTACTCATTACCTTTCCTTCCTCCTAAGGTAGGTAAGAACCTACCTTTCCTTTGTAATCATCATCATCGTTAAGGACCGGATTATATGCCAACATAAAAAGCTTGAAATATCCATGCAAATAAGCATGAAAAATGCGTGAAATATGCATGAAATTTTTTTAAAATATGCAACATTAAAGTTTTAGAAAAGGAATAAAGTGGTAGGTTTTAATTTTATATTTTCCAATTCAGCATACAATTACTGAAATTAAATAATAAATTAACAATACCGAAATGTAACAATTTTGTAGACGATAATAATTTTTTGCAAACGTAAACAATCAGGTAGTTAAGTGTCCTAAATGAATAGTTTTCAATCAATCAAAATATTTTTATAAATGAAAATTGTGTGGTATGTATTTTGCGAAATTTTGGTTATAGAGTTTATTGTTACACTTGTCAATAGGGTAACCTACCGAAAATATAATAAATATAGTGAAAATATCCATCATCACTAGATATTAGGTATAATATGCAACTTCTGCTGATAATGGGGCAAAAACAAAAAAAGGGGTAAATATGCAATTTCATTTGCATATATGCAAATGCATATAATCCGGTCTCTAATCATCATCTTCCCGCCCAATTTTATTTAGGGTCGGCGCAAATGTAACATTGAAAAGGGTTTTGGTTATGTCTCTGGTTTCTTTTATGGCTTATTTTATTATATATTTTTTTAGACGGGACAAATTAAGAATGTAAATTGGGGTAAAGAAAACAGATAGAGCGAAAGAGAAACGGTACTAGCTCGAAGAGACCAGGTCGCGTACCCGTGTGGCCGTCCTGTGATTAGATAGGCCACTAGAACAGGGACATCTACTGGACGTTTGACCTACCTTTCCTTTTCAATAAACTCTTAATACCCCTATCTTTAATTCAGGGATGTTATAGAACTCTGTAACCATAACCGAAACTATCGGATATCCGAAATAAAAATCTATCCGAAACCGTGACCGTAACCGATATAAACGTTTCGAATAATTTCGGATAGAGGTGGAGTCTTAGTAATTTATTTTATCATTTTTTTAATTTTAATTTTTAATTAGTTTAGTTTTTAATAATTGTAGATATTCCGACCATTGCCTATTTTTAATGCTAAGTCATTACCTATCTGTATTTTCCTGTTTCATTCTTTAAAAATCGAATATCCGTAACCGAAACTATCGGCTAATCCGAAATAATCTGATATCCGTAACCGTATCCGAAACCGGTATAACTTTATTCATATATCCGTATCCGTATCCAGATCCGAAATTTCATATCCGTAACATCCCTGCTTTAATTACCAAAGTGTCAGGGCTGTCAGTTTGTGCACTGTTAAACTCTTATACGTTAAAGTTATAACACCTTTTATTGAAATCTCCAAAAAGTGACGTATTAAAGTTGTAAAACACTGATTTTGTATAAGTTGTCCTTACTGGCAGTTCTGCAAAGTGCCCAAAGGACCAAATTACAGTTGGCGAAATGTGGGTGTTAAGTATGCCTTTACCTACCCCATCAGGGATACAAGCATGAGTGTATATGTACATGGATTTTACTATACATATAAGGTTTTTTATAACTATTATACCTCGTACATTAAAGTAATAACACGTAGGTGGTATTTAAAATAGTTCCTCATGCCATGTGTATGAATCCATTTATTATTACATATTTATATTTACCGTGGGAGAGCCATGCTTCGGCACGTATGAGCCGGCTCGACCGGAGTGATACCACGGCCTCACAGAAAACCGACAGTGATGCATTATTTTTCGCCGAGCGAGTGAGGTTACCAGAGGCCCTGAACTTTTTCTCTCCCCCCCACTCCCCCTCTTCCCCCTTTCCCTATATTCTATATTCTGGAGTGAAATAGGCCTGGTTTAAGTAGGCCTATTTAACTCGATGTACGTAAGAGCGCTAAATACCAAGCGGTCGCTGATTCGCCAACGGACCTTATACGCAGTCTCGGGCAGTGGGTTGCCGACAGCTGTATCGCACACACACGCTTTTATTTTTAAACTTCGAAACGTAATTCTAAATCGTATTGATATATTCTTTAAATACTGTAAAATTCACAGTGAAAATTGACATGGTTGTTTATGTGCAGTGTATGAATGTAGACAAAACAAGAGAAAAAAGCCCTTCAGCGGCTTCAGCATTATTTAGGAAATTAAAAAAAAAACCTTTTAAACCTATTTGCACTTGTTTCCCTTAAATCATTTATTAAAATTTTTGTACAATTTAAAATATTTTCCACCAGGATCGTTTAATAATCTAGATTTTAGAAAAGGGAAGATGTTTATTAATCTTTACACAAAAATGAAACACAAGTAGGATTTTTTTGTATAGTAAAAAATGAAAATAAAAAATAAGAGTTAGTAGGTATTTAATATCGCATTACAATTTTGTTTTTGTTATATTGAAGACAATTCTACACACATTTTAAAGCCCGGAAAGAGTAGGCGATTAAGTAGGGAGTAATTTCTTTGTTACGTAGTAACTAGTGAGTAATCTGTGCTTAAAGGCCGGCAACGCACTTGTGACTTGTGTATAAAGATGGGTCACGATTCAAATTTATCTAGAGTTTTAAGTGGGAGAGCAATGTTGCCCTCTCCCCCCTCTCCCATTCTTCCCCCCTTTCCCCTACTCCCACTTTAAAGCCCGGCAACGCACTTGTGACTCTTTGAGTTGCAGTCAATAGGCGGGCGTAGTCACTTACCATCACGTAACCCGTCTGCTCATTTGCCCCTATCCCATAAAAAAGTGTAAGAATAAAAGCTAAATGTGTTCGGATACCACAGAAAACCTCCATCCTCATAGTTTCATGTAGCTGTTTCCATCACTGCTCTTACGAGTTGAAGAGCGTTGTTGACCCTCCCTCCCTGAACCCTCCACAAGAACTGGCCTTATACAAAACAAATAATTCAAACCTATCCTTTAGTGTTAGAGATTAAATACAAACTCTTCAGCTTCATTATGTGAAAATAGATTTTGGCTATAGCGCCATCTAGAATTACATAAATAAACTACAAACGTTTAGCGAGATGCTTCATGGATGGCTTAATGTCTATTGTAACACCGGGATTAGCTGAACGAATCATGTAAGTACATGATTCGTTCAGCTAATAATAGCCCTTCAGCTGAGAGTATAACGTCTTGGATTCTTAATGGTATGTGGCCATTTTTACAACAGACTACAGCGCTAGTAGCACGGACGCTAGTGCGTATCGTTAACGACTTCTAGAATCGCTACTCACTAAAGAGAACCCAAGCAAGGATTCTATGTAGGAACTCGCAGTCGATCGAGAAAAGGATGTTTTCTTGTAATTTTATTAAATATAGAATTTTCAGAATAAGGACCTAATGGTAAGCGGTTAACAGTGGTGTCGCTTCTACTTGACCAAACCCATTAATTGAGCCCAGCGACCTCTTCATCAACATACAAACAGCACTCCGCTGGAAATACGGACTATCTGTAGTTTTCGGTACGGTAGAGGTTGCTCCAGTCGTGCGGGTGTGATTCGAGCAAAAACCTCTTAAGCGTTTACCTACCTCTACCACAGATTACTAAAAGTTACTCTACTCTGCCTAAGGTTTTTTTTTAAGTACCTATACTATTTAACACTAACAATCACACGAAAAAGAGAGATCACCATTTACAAAACAAGCTTTATTTGTCATTACACTTTGTGTTTGTTGCATTTTCAAGAATCATTTGCATAATTATTACCTAAACACTAATACTCGAAACTCAAACGGTATGTCCACGAACAGTAACATCAATTAATTATTTACATTTCATTTATAGTAAAAAGAATATAATATATAAGACATTAAAAAAAAATTATAATTGAGAAACAATTATATTCAAATTTGGAACAAACGAATATTAACTAAGTATTTAAATTTTTTTTTTTATTGGTAACATTAACATAAACGAACAAGTTAAGATTCTTTAGATTTAAAGCTTTGAATAATATATTTAATGTAATATCACAAAAAGTGGCCGATTATGTACAATAATTTTTATTTTCTTAACTTAACATTAATTTCTACTATAAGCTAAAAGTATAATGCTACTACATACTTACAAAATTATTCAAATATAGAACCACGTTTGTAATAGAGAATAGGTACGTTTAAAAAATAAAACCTTGGTACGGTACTGCCATTTTATATATACTTAAATGTCTTTTTTTAATCCAATCAAAATTTTCTAGAATTCAAGCACTTTAGCTGCACAAAACAATAAAAAGTTAATTTTGAATACTATGTTTTAAATACAGTAAGAGAAAATTTACCTAACAATAGAACGTTATAAGTACAACTTTATATTATACAACACAGACAAAAACACTTATGACAATAAACTGCTCAGTCAAAAATTAAGTGTACGTCATAAATACGACCTAAAATTGTTAAAATCCAACAATGGCTATTAAAAAAATTAAATAAAGATGTAAAATATCTATGCGTGTGAGAAATCTTTGAACGTGTGTCATACTATTTATTTTCATAAATGTATTTATGATATTTTCATTTTCAACATTTTAATTTCTTAAATAATGTTGAAAAAACATACTATTTTATTAGGTACACAGTTTTGAACATGATGTTAGAATGATATTTATTAACTATTATTATTAATAAGAGTAAATAATCATAATAAGAATCACGCGTTTCCGGCAGCAAAAAATATCAAAAAAGGACTTAATATACTATCCGGCATAGCTCAGTTTTAGAATATAGAGACGCTGTTTTTTTAATTTTCAAAAATCTTATACATCTTTAAGCGTAAGCTTTCTTCCCGCCAATAAGTAATTAGGTTATATTAATACTGTTTCGAGTTCAAACGCGTCCCCTAGAGGCAGACCGACATATTTTCAGCACTTTCCTTTCAAATTTTATTTAATAAGTACTTATGGGAAGTTCTACTGATTGAAAAGTTTAAACCTGTATTACCATCTCAATCGATTTTTTTAATCTACTTTTTTAATGGCGATGACTTTTAAATTTCGAATAATAATTTTAAAAAAATGGGCTGTACAAATTAGAGTACAAGTTTTAATTTCACAACCATACAATTTTGTGTAGACTTCTCAATCAATAGTATTTATATAGATTTGAATATGGAATAAACGGTTAAGAGATTTTTGTTGTAAAAAGGACCATGTAGAAATGCTGCATGTACCCGCATGGATACTGAAGCAATCATGTTGCATGGAGTGATCATGCGGCATTCATGCAGCATTTAGAGCTGTACGTAGCCATCAGGGTGACGAGGAGAGGTGCGGCGGCGGGCGGCTGAAGCTCGGCGTCAGAACACATCATCACTCGGGTCGTCATCTAATTCGCAAAGTAGTTTGCTGCTGCAAAAAAAAAACGTAGTTAAAAACATTTTGCATTACATAATTTCAATTATTATTTCGAGACGATGTAACTTTATGTTATAATTGTCAAAGTGCTCTTCTCCAATGGATATTTTACGACGACGACGGTGATATTATTTTCTATGAGTTACGGCCCCCTTTTATAACAGTGAGACCTTGATAAGAAATGACCTTATAGTTTTTTCTATTGAGAGATCAGGACGTATGTTGTTTACAATTCCTGTTTTTTTTTAATAAAAAATACTAACAAAGTGTGTCACACATTGCTAATATTCTTGTGAACCCCTCCAGCTAAGCGACACGCTTGTGTTAGGATAGGGTTCACGTCGGTAATGCACTAGGTAGGGGTCGAACCCGCAACCACTTGATCGCAAGTCCGACGTCTTAGCTATTACGCTACTGCCACTTCTCTTTGATTAAACTAACTTTCTCTTCTTTTTCGTGACATGCCAACCTGATTATCATCATACATCATGTTCTTGATACTACAGGCATTCCAGCTTGATGAGAACTAATGAGAACCTAATGGGCTGCTACACGACGATTCAGAGTGACCAGAGGGTGTCAATCTTAGAATTGCCAATCTTTTAAGTGCGTTGCCAAGTGACAGCAATGCAGAGGAAATCTGCATTGTTCAGGCATTTCTTTAAACCATTTAGTTAATTATTTTTGATGTAAAAATAATTTAAACAAGTGATAGTATAGACACTCGTATAAGCCGCAGAAAAATATTTCTACAAAAATCCACATCAGAAATCAGAAATTTATAAAAAGAATGTGATCATTTGCCACCTTATCCCTAAAAGCCCATTAAAAAAAGAGCACTTTCACTTTTAACAAACGCATCAAATGCCTAAACATTCTTTGGTTACAAATGAGTTCATTTTGATAGGTTGACCATTATTATTACGTTAATTTGATATTGTTTTGGCAAAAAAAGAGAAAATCTTTACACATGTGGACATAGGATGGCCTATCTGTAGATATGATTATCATCATTGGGGTACTTGTGTCGTTAATTTCCTCGGGAAAATTAAGCAACAATACTTCTTTTATTTCTAAGAAGGGGTTGCTACTTCCAGCTACTTAATATTCTGCTGAGACAGCAATGGCTCACAGTTTGGGTGAAGAAACGGTAAGGAGGTGGATGAATTCTTCTCTGAATTATTTCAAGATGACTGCCGGGTTCTGTCACAGAATGCACAGACCTCAGGTCAGGAAGGAAACCTCCCTAAAACTCACCCACAGTAGCTTGCTTAGGATTTACTCTGCTCCAACACCACGAGGAGAAGCACTAGTTTACCCACAAGTCGTATCAGATTTTGCAGAATAAGCAGCAAATAGCAATATGGGCAATTAAGCAATTTGGAGAAATGTCTAATGTTGGAGACTTGTTGATGTTGGTCTGGTGTTTGGTCTTAATGAGTTTGACTCCTAAAAGATCAGTTCATCACACCCACGTTGATGAAATAGCCCGAGATTTCCACATGGAAAAAACTTTAACGATAATCTGACCTATGGAATGACACGTTCTATCTTTAGAAACGGTTAACAAAGTGGTTACTTTTTAATTTAATTAATTTTGTAATTTAATAAAGTACTGAATATAATGTGCTACTTTGTAATAACTTAAAAATAAGTGCACTTAGTGTATTGTTATAGTTATCTAACGAATTAGACTTGCCTATATCTGTCTGTGCTAACTACTTATAATGTATCTATCAACAGTTCAATTTATCTTTCAAATTTGTGGGGAAAATATTCCAATACAAAATGTATAAAGTATACCTGGTGATACTAAACTCTTCAATATTGCGATGTTTTCAATTATGTTTCTTGTTGAACCTGATAACAAGAAACATGGTTGAAAGAAACATAATAAAACAATCGCTCAACTTTGGTCAACTATGAATCGGCCGAAAAGATATGAAGAACTGTCAAAATACTATCGAAATACTTATTATATAATGTATTTCACTCAGCATTGTGCAATCCTTCTAAACTTACTAATATTATAAACGTGAAAGTTTGTGAGAATGTATGGATGTGTGGATGTATGGATGTTTGTTACTCTTTCACGCAAAAACTACTAAACCGATTGCGATGAATGATTGGTATGTACATAGCTGGAGACCTGGATTAACACATAGGCTACTTTTTATCTAGATATTATCAGGTATCGGGACTTATGCGGGTGAAACCGCAGGGCGCAGCTAGTATACATTTAAACGTACTTGTAATATTATAATCCATTAAAACTACGAAGTTCCAACACCATACTTGAGAAAGGACCTGAAAGTCCAGCATATAATTATGCAAAATCAAGTCTACAATTTGTTGTAACTACGATAAAAAAGTTTAGTACCATGTATAATAATACAAGACAGTAAATCAGGAAACATGGTTAAGGTACTTACTCCTCTTTACTCGCGAAGGATTCGGCGTGGACTCGCCTGTTACAAGCTCTATCGCAACAACGACAGTGCCAATAGGCGAGCACACTCAAGCTGAACACGAACACCGTCGTGGGCAGTACTAGCGCTAAAATCAGACCCCGTACCGTTGATTCCCAAGAATATCTTGCCACGACTAAGTCAGGTCTCGTTAAACTGTAGTAACAAGGAAATATTTTAGGTGCTCTTGGGCCCGCATAGTCACTCGCAAATACCGAGCAATTAACTCGAGGAGGATATCCACAACCTTCAGGGTTTATGAGAAACTTTAAATCTGTTGCATCCCATTCAGTGGGGACAAGTGCCCCTTCAACAAATGGTTTCCTAGCTAAATTTACACGTATTTTGTGGCATTTTGTGTGAGCAGTTGTGCATCCTTCCCTACAAGATGCCCAAGTACAATTAGTTAAAGTTTCAGCGTGCACGTGTTCAGATACGGAGCATATTCCAGCTTCAGGCACAAACTCTGCGAGAATCGTCTGTATAGCTGGCTCCACGACGAAAGGTATTAAAAAGAGGAAAGCGAAAACTGCGAGGATAGCCGACGTGCCAAGACATAACGATGTATAGAATTTAAATCTTTCAAAAAAGTGGTTTAGAAGCTGCTCCCTCGTCGGTTGTTCCAAAGACTTGAAGTCGGGGCTCCCTGGTTCTGCGGAGGCCCCCATGGGTAGCGTCGATCTTTCTGACGGTGCTGGGGAGAGGCTTGCCCTGGATCTGCTCATAGTAGACATCTGGAGGGAGTGTCAGCCAGTAGAAAGCATCGCAAGCAAGTTTAGTCGTCTCTTAATGAACTAGCCGGACCCTCGCAAAGGAGGGGAACGCCTGAAATAGATATAAACGCACCAGTTAGTAAATATGTTAAAAATAACTACTTTTTTTCAGTGTAAGAATTAGATCATTATTTCAGCCACAAGACGTCCACTGCTGAACATAGGCCTACCTTAATGACTTCCAAGAAGATTATAACAGTTAGGTAAATGTTTTATAATGCTAATATTGTTTCATTCGTGAAACGAACACTTCAAATGAACACAAGCAACAGTAGTTATTGATTTTATTATTTGTTTTCAATCGTCCTATTCAATGTCAATACAATAATGTTAGTGAAAATTGTATATTTAAAGTCGTTTTATTCACACTTATATCTGTTTTACCTATTACTAGATGTACCTAATACCGATTGGATAAAATGATTTTTTTTTTCGTTATTGATCTTTATTATTACTGACTAATATTTTATCAGCATGCCACTAGCTGTGTCATTACACTAAATTAAATTCAAGCCGTTATCTTGACAGAACCCATAAAAAAGTACGAATTATGGCTCATCTACTCGTAAAAACCGTAACGGTCTAATCGCGAACTAAATGAAGACTAGCTGTGGAGTTACGAAATACGCAAAACAATAACTCATTTCATTCCTTGAATAAAGTGTATTTACATAAATTATAAGTATTAAAGTCACTTTTGCTTTATAATAATAGACTATTAACTTGGCTTTTTAAGGTATAGAAAGCCTTAATTCTGGATTTGAACCATTCGCCACCACCATACCACTCTGGTAAGATTAGTTAACTTATGTTGTAAGACTTATAAGTAATTGGAAAGTTCAAAAATGATTATATAGTAGTAATAAATCAAGTTCCTAAATTATTCAGTGGTGTTAAACAGTTTTAGACACGCAACCATATCAAGGTTGACTTGTTTCTTACTAGGCTTATCGATTGAGATGGAACAACGAAGGCCTAATCGCACTTTATAGAAGTTTTCATATCTTTAATGGTCAAGCATGGTATTTTGATCTTGGATACAAATAAAGTTATAAATATATTGTTTTAAAATACACTAGTTTATCTTAATTATAATAAAACTTGAGACACCTCAGACACGGTTGTCTGTTCGCAAACTAGGCAGAGCATATGCTATGGTAACCAGGTTGCTGATAAACATACTTAAATATTACTAAATACATACATCATTATGGATAGATTACACCAAGACAAACACAGAACAAATTATCGTGCTTATCACACCATTATTTGTACTGGGTGGGAATCAAACCCACGACCTCTGGCTCAGCAGTCAGAATCATTAACCACTGGACCAACAGGCCTGTCTGTGCCTGCAACCTTGCCTAAGAATGTTCCTCTCCTTGCTAACTCCCGTAATACTCTTACAATGATTAATATATATGGATAAACAGTATCAAATAATGTCTCACGTGACTGATCTCAGAGTGGAGAAACAGGATCGTTTGGATGCAATTGCATATCAGCTTGACCAGCACTGCATGACTTAAATCTCATCTTAGCATCATCACCAACTTCAACGGTTCTTTGACACAACATTAATGTTACGCATGAAACAACTACCAACACTGTCGGAAGAACGAGAGCGACTACGAATTGGCGGTACGTTGAATCTAGGTCAAACCTTGAAACAACCGTGTCAGGGTTATTTTCGGTGTAAAAGCAGGGGAATCTTGCTTTTGCATTATGGTCAGCTCCGTCACGACCATAATTTTTCAAGAATTCCTTGCATTCATCAGCCAGAGTATTCACACATCCCTCTAAGTTTATCATCAATTTGCTATCATTTGCCAATGTTAGTTCTACTTCTGATGGTGCTATGACATGATTTGGCACTGCTCTCGACTGATATAAGTACTGTAGATAAGTAAAGTTAGTAAGGTCTGCTATATCTGTACGTGGTAGTAAAGCAGCATTGATACAATCGGTTGCAACTACGCCTGTGCTGCCATTATGAATTGTGTGGCATGATAACATTAACACCTCTTCTCCTGAATCTGTCCAAACAACGTCCCCTTTATCTTCTTGGATTAGCTTTGTACATCTAGCTAAAAATACTCTGTCTCCACTTAGCACTATAACATTCTTATTACGGGTAGGAATGTCAACACATCTGCGATCGCAATTGTATGGTGTTCTAATTTTTCTACAAGTGCCCCGGCTGCAATAAAATAGTCCTTGAACATCTATGCAGGTAATTTTTCCTCTTCTTCCAGAACACTTCAGTGGTGGATCCGTTTCTCTGAAGGCGCATTCGAAAGCGTCAGTAATATTGATACACTTTCCTTCAGTACAATTGAATGTTCCAGTCAAGTTTCTACATTCATCCCTGATGCAATGATATTTCTTAGCATTTTCTTGGTCTATTCCAAAGCAGGTTTTGTTTGCAGCACTTCCACATTCAGATAACAGTAAAGAGGTACCATTCTTTCTAACATTCACGTAGATTTGGATGCAGGCTCCAGATGTCTTGCTCAAGCACCATTCGCCACAGGATCCCCAATCACAATTATCTTTGTTAACAGCTCGTGTTGTGGTGCACATAATTGGTGTAGGATCAATTCCGGACGCGTTGGCTCTATTATACGGCATATATATGGCGACTGTTAAATACACTATAGCGACAGCACTTAAGACTGCAGTCATCTGACATATGCAGATAGTTCCACATATTTTAGTGTCCTGTGGAGGGACTATGAGATCTTCGACGGGTGTCGGTTTCGGCATATCGTCGACTTCCTACCCGTTCTACGCGACCACTGACGTAAATGTATATGTGTTGCGCATGTGTAGTAGCGCGATCGATACGACGCTGCACTGCGGGCAACTTCGTTGGTGGTACTTTTTTAATATGTCAACGTTCGGAAAGTACCATCATAAAAAATTTACACGCGATGTTTATTGGCATGGACAATACCAATTGATATTATCTGTGACACGTACTGCTGATAATAATTTATTTTTAGAATTGCTGGGTTACTTGAAACGATAATTAAACTGGTGTAACACGCACGTACCTAAAATTATATATCTATATATTTTCTATTTATACATTGAATCAATAAGATATAAAACAAACATAACTAAATAGTTTAAGGACCATTGTCCTTACACTATTTAGAATTACTGTAATTTTAATGAATAATATCTTATAGCGCATGCTAAATCAACAGGTTATTAATAAAAGTATTTTTATTTTTATGAAATAAAATAATATTTTGTATTTATAGTAGATAATATATGTTACGGTGAAATCAGTTAAAATTCGATTGTCATATTAAAAAAAGACTGTTATGCGTAATAAAGCAATTAGCACTAGAACATAAACGAAAAGTATTTTCACTTCAATGGATAATATTAATATATTAAACATGTTTTTCATTTACATCTATAATAACGACAGTTTGTAATACTATGTTAGATATTTATTAAAATAAAACTCAAATATAATTAATCCAAAACATAACTTACCAGCTTTCACGCCTCTGTTTCAGATGTCAAAACAACAATCGGAAATAAATTTTCCAAGAACAAATATTCGTCTAATCGTATAAAATGAGAGTCTTATAACAATTTATTGATAGGTATATCACAGATTTTGACAATATTTAGTGTTTTTTTTTATATTTTAATGAACAATTTTCACTGTGAAGTGTGTTATTTTTTACTGAACTGAAGTTAGCTACGTGACGACTGCGCAATGCGGTGTTTTTGTATCAGCTTGAAGTTAGGTCTTGTCTGTTTACTGCATACAAGTTTTGATAAAAAAAATATTATTGTTTTAAAGTTTTGTCTTCAATATTGTCTGTTTCTGCCACTATTATTGATTTATGGCAAACGCCAAAAAAATTGTGAACATAATGGCCGTTTAATTTTCATAGTAACATTAATTTTTTTATGTAGTCACTTAGAGAAACAGTTAAACTTTTAATAACATATTTAGTAAAAATATGCAATTCATTAAACAGAAACACACAACAGTGCGAAACAGCACCTTGTAACTTTTACAATTGAATCTTGTTTACAAAATTAAAAAAAGAAAGTAAAAATTTTAAATAGAATGAAGACCATTTATATGTAAAATTAAACTACTGTAAATTAAAGCTTAAGCTTAAGAACTTATCTCATATTACATTCATTTCAGTAATTATCTTCCTTTTAATACACAACATACATAGTTTTTATTTCAAATTCACAATCACTTTCATGGCTAAGTAAAACATGCAAAAAAATAATTAAATAGCATTAAACAACCTAGCTGAAAAAACACAAACACTTTTTCTGAAAATAATACCTATTAAAAACAAGAAAACCTACTCACCGCTCAGGTTTTTTAAAACGCACACGGTATAAGCCATTTGTACTTCCAATAAAAGTTGTTAAATTTTCAATTTTTTTCGGAAGCGTTTCAATATTTTCCAAACTCATTTGTTTACATTCTCTCCAGCGCTGGATTTTCGGCAAACTGTTTTAGCGCGACAAGTCAAACTTTTTATTTTAGGTTATGCTTGATGTACGGAACGCATGCGCGCTTCTATGCCAACAATTCCTACGGTGATATTTACATGGTCTGCAACGTTTTCATCGACTTTCTTCAAAACATTGCAGCTGGCAAGTGTTATTAGGTTCATTATCAAATTTATGTCCTAATTTTTATCATGTCGAAAAAAAAACAAAATAAGTAAGTGTTAAAAGTAAATGCTTTCACATTATTTAATCAAATAATAGCGCGATCATGCTTGGTTAGTTAAGAAATTATTGCAAAAAACAAAAAACATTTTTGTGACCACCGAAATAGCTGATTTGACCACAAAAAGAAACAAAAATCAAATAGATTAATAGTATCTTATTTATATAGTTTTTTAAGCTATAGGGGGCAAACGAGCAGACGGGTCCCTGATGGTAATGACTACCGCCGCCCATGGGCACTTGTAACTCGAGAGTCACAAGTGCGTTACCGCCCTTTAAGGTGGGAGTAGGAGAAGAGAGGGAGGGGGGGAAGAGTAGGAAGATGGGAGAGGGGAAGGACGGGAATAGGGGAGAGGAAACGGTTAGGGCCTCCGGTAACCTCACTCACGCGGCGAAATGCAGTGCAAGCATTGCTTTACTGCCGGTTTTCTGTGAGGCCGTGATATCGAGCGGAGTCGAGCCAGCCCATAGGTGTCGAAGCATGGCTCTCCCACGTAAATAAGACAGTTTACTAGACAACGCCTAAAAGAAAAGTTATTTTATTGTAATAATAATTACAGTTTGGTAAAACTACAAAAATAAGGGCGAACCGAATTAAAAAGTAAAAAGAAGTTCCACCACTACCTGGCTTCATTATCCGATCATCGTTACCAATCCTAATCGACTCGTTGGACTCGTTGGACTCCTCAAAACAAATCACATGAGCCCAAACTCGAGGGGTTTACTGCCGGTTAACCTACTACCGGAAGCCACTGAAGAGTTCGTCTACCCACGTCCTGGATCCATCACCAGATCAGCTCCAAGATGCCAAATTATAGTATACTAGCTGTGCCCGCGACTTCGTCCGCGTGGAATAGTGTATTTATATCGAATCAACAGCCTAAAAAATAAGTTTCAAGCTTCTAGCTCTAAATATGACGATACTTCCATACATCTTTTCATCCCCACCTTTCAACCCCTTACACCCCTTTTTTCGCATTAAATAGTAGCCTATGTCCTTTCTCAGGCTCTAGACTATCTGTGTACCAAATTTCATTTAAATCGGTTCAGTAGTTTTAGCGTGAAAGGGCGACAGACAGACAAAGTTACTTTCGCATTTAAAATATTAAGTAAGGATAATACTACAAATATTTACAAAGTTTCATTTCGATACAACAATTGGAAGTTGGTTAGTTTTCTTTCTTTCTCTTCATATCTTAGTTTTTTTTTAAGGTTGTGTTTTGTTATACCTTTTTTCTAAATTCTATTTCCGAACGCTAATAATTGGTTTATAGAGACACATGATCATCTTTTAAAAAAGTACCTATCACCATCACCGACTTCAATGCGCTTAAATCATATCCTTCATATTCCATCAAATTCTTCAACCTTTAATTTTCCACCCTTAGAGGTGGAATATTTCCTATACATTTAAATGGGAACCTTAAGTTTAACTAATTCAATTAAAAAATATTGAAATCGATTTACAAATGGCGAAGAACTTAGTCGAATTGAGAATCTCCACGTTTTTTGAAGTCGATTTTAGGTGTTTAAGATTTTATTTTTAACTGACTTCAAAAAAGGAGGAGGTTCTCAATTCGACAGTATTTTTTTTTTAAGTTTGTTACCTCAGAACTTTCAACTGGGTGAACCGATTTTGATGATACTTTTTTTTATTTGAAAGCCGGTGCTTCCCGTGTAGTTCCATTTTAATTTGGTCCAGTTCTGACAATGGCATCCATGAGAAAACCATATAAGTCTTTTATGGAATAGTTTTTTTTTAAGTTGTTTTTTTTTTTAAAGAATTATTTGCTTTAAAGTGGATCGGTTTTTAATTGATTTAAGTTGCAACAGTCTAATGTTAACTGCTCATCACTTTTTATAAAAAAAACATTACTTTTCCCGGCGTAGAAACTTCAATCGTTGAAGGGTTCTCCTGATACCCCACCATCAGCTACACTTCACCATATTATGCATTGTGACGAGCAAGAATTGCTTAGCAACCACATTAAAGTAAACGAATCGCAACCTGTGATACACTTATTATTTAGTAGTCCGGTAGTCTTCATCACCAGTTCCACCAAGTACAGTAATGTTCACCAAGACAAACTGAGAACCTCCTTTTTTTGAAGTCGTTTAAATGTGCTCCTGGATGCGTCTGTAAAAACTGTGAAGACCGTTGGTTAATCATATTATAAATAGGGTCCGATAGAAATCTTTATATATATATATATATTTCTTCTGTGCGTGTGTATGTCACTGAACTCCTTCTAAACGGTTAGACCGATTTTAATGAAATTTTTTGTGTGTCTTCAGGTGGATTCGAGAATGGTTCAGATTTACAATTAGACCCAGTAGATGGCGCTGCGATAGGGTTTCAGGAATAATATTTTTTACGTTCCAGCAGGACAACGTCTGTCGGGTCCGCTAGTATTCCAAATTTTTTCTTTATATTCTTAACTGGCTGTATCTCGCGCGGCTTCGCTTGCGTGTACACATTTATATTTTTTGCGCGGAACCCTAATTCTTTGTCCAAAATAAAAGTAGCCTAAGTTACTCTTTATAATGTATTTGATGGTGTAGCTGTCAAGTTCTGGTTTTGGTTAGGCCGGCTGTGGTATCAGCATGAGGTGATCTGGCTGTAAATTTATACACACATTATTATTATTACACTACACTAAGTAAAATGTGTACTGTTTGTACACAAAAACAAAATTGACCTAAGTTCAATTTGGAATTATTGTGACAATGTCACAGAATATATCAAAAGAGTTGAAACATTTTCCCGTTATACGTACAACTGGATATTATTCTGTCCTACAAATAGAAGATTTCTTTCAATATATAAAAAAATGCATTTTATCCACAATTATTTATTCGGGAATTAACGCGATTAATAGGTATTCAACACCTTTGAATTGCCTAATGTGGCGACCAGGTTGCACAGGCTGTGTGTAATACCTATTGAGCCTGTTTTTCCAGTATAAATAATTAATATATCATGCAACGCTAAAGTTTTAAAAGTTAGTTAACCATCCTTTTTAGACAAACCATCATAATACGTAAGTCAAAACCCTATCTATCTTACTACAAAACCGTGTTTAACACATGTTTAGTTAGACGCTGCCTAACTCGATGCCTGTTCTATATAATACGAACCCTAGAAACCGTTTCATTACGAGAAGAACTGATTTTGAGAAACAAATACATTTTATTACAAAAAAGTTTTAATTTAATACAAATCTACATTAAATAACCATATTCAATATAGAACACACAGCGAGTTAGGCAGCGTCTAACTAAACATGTTTTAAACACGGTTTTGTAGTAAGACATTGGTGTCGATTCTATTGTAACACTCACCAAACCAAAACCTGACTTAATTTCTTCGTATGAAATCAACCCTGTCTTCGCAACAAGGTCTATTTGTTACTGGCATCTATTTCTCAGCGCCACTAAATTTCACTAAAACCTGTCAATGTCAATACTCAACTTTATTTCCACGCAGCGAGAGTCCCCATTTATTCAAATGCCGTATAATTACCGTATAGAAACTTGTTCAAAACGAACTAAGATGACGTTATTTTAATCGATACCTACGAAGATGCATACTAAAAAACACAGAGCAAAAGATATGGCATTCAACGGATAGCGGCTCTCGCTACGTGGTATTAAAGTTTATTTAAGCGTGTCAGACTTTAGTCAACAAATTAATTTGAATATTTCGATAGCGACATATGTTACCTACTTGTTTAAATTTGAAATAAAACCTTGTTTCAAAGTGTACAATGTTTACATTTTGTATGAAGAAAATTTAGTCAATAGTCAAGAGAGTAATACAACAGAATTGACACCATTGTATCTTTAGACGAAAGATGTATTTCTATACCACTATAAATCTAATACGTTATACTTAAAGAACTCCTGGTCCTCGTATGGTTTCTTGTTTCTAGACCAACCGGTTCGGTTTGTTTGTCAATCGTAAGTGTCATGATTGAAATTCACCAAAAACGCAAATCAAAATAAATTGAATAATCACAATTGAATAAATATGTCATCGCTTTCCTCAACAATTGAATAATTGATAATCGCTTCTGTATGTTACGCTGACAAATTCTTTGTTATTTCCTGGAAATTTTGTTTAAAGAGGAAGTAATTCTATGAATTTGTCTGTAATCATTCATCATCTAAATCATCATCACCTCACCGGAGCTAACGGTGAATTAGTATGTCGGAATCGGACCGTCTAAAACCACACGGTGTTCTATCACAAGTGCGTCTATCACTAGGGACCTGGGTATACCCTAAGAAGGAAGCCTCCGGGAACAACTGCAGACCTTGGCCGCCTCTAGATATCTAAAGTTTACTAACAAATGACATTCTCGGTATGATCTCTCAAACTTCTCTCAATCGGTATGATCTCTTATGACGTGGAAGAGCCATGCTTCGGCACAAATAGGCCGGCTCGACTCCGTTCGATACCACGGCCTCACAGAAAACCGGTTTCACCGCATGAGTGAGGTTACCGGAGGCCCTAACCCTCCCTCTCCGCTATTCCCATCCTTCCCCTCTCCCCCTTCTCCTCCCCTCTAATCCCCTCTTCCCGCTCTTCCCCCCTCTCCCCCCACTCCCCCTACCTTAAAGGGCGGCCACGCACTTGTGACTCTTGAGTTACAGGTGCCATACCATAAAAATGCTATACCACAAAAAAAAATCTTCACGGTATTCGTAACGTACCTTTAGATGTCATTCTTCCAGTAAATTCCAGATCTGATGAATATCCAGTTAAATTCAGTAGTAATTCCTATCAGTACAGAAGGGCAAGAACTAGTATCTATTTATTTTATTGCCTTTATGCGAGTTATCATTTAAATTATTGTTATTAAGTCTCCGTGTGTTGCAATAACAGTTGTTAAGACTACGTTCATTTCTAGGAGGATGAATTTATTAGTTTTACTTTCTGTCTGCGATTGTATGAAATTGAATCCATATGTACTGTATATGATGTTTAAATGTAATCGTGACAAGTTTACCTTGCGTTACAATTAGGGCCTTGTACGCTTCTTGCACTTGCAAAATGTGTATATTTTGTCATTACATGATACCATGAGTTAAATTCAAAGTTGCCAGAGTCAATACAAAATCTGAAACTGTATTAATTTGTTCAATTCAATGGCTTCGTGCCTTAAGAAAATAAAAGATGATAATGATATGTATGCTTACACCTAATCTTCAAATAACAACCTTAGCTCAAGAGCTATACTCAGGAGCATAGTATTAGGGCTGCTAACTAATCGAGATTTATTTCGATTCTCCTACCTACAACAAACCTAAATACCCTTGCCATGTAACAAAAAAAATAAAAATTGTTTCGGTTAGTATTTTTTTCTCGTTTGAAAACCTCTACGGGGCATCACCTCGTATCTCAAACTCGAACGCACCATTGAGTGCAAGGAAAGAAACGTATACAGGACTTACAAAGAATTGAAGTGAAGTCAAGTCAAGTCAAGTCATGAAGTCAATGCGAGAACTGAATATACAAAGGTTCTGTTGCCGATGACTAAAATAGGGAGGAGGAGGGGAGGTGCATGACCTCATCGACACCAGCCCAAACCGATATGGAAGATGAAAGAAGACAATGGGGACGTCAGAAAAATGTGGTTCTCTGATTGCGGGGAAGGTGAGAGTAGCACCAACGAAGAAAACTTCGCTCCCACGCTTCAAACTACAAGCTGCATTGTTGGGTATTAGACTTCTAAAGAGAGAAATCGCCACTAAGATCTTCTATTAAGATTCTACCACTGTGCTAGAATAGATAAAGCCCGATCTACAACGCTCCAAAACGCTCGTGGCCCACAGACTAATAGAAATAGGAAATATCACGAAACCGCGAGATTGCCACGTACCAATAGTCAGGTGAGGTGGTTTATCAGGCCCAATTTTCTCTATCAACTGAAATGAGAATGGCCGGTAGGTAAGATTGAAAAAAATCACGCCCGATCCGCGTCGCTACATACCAGCTGTACTACTACTAAGAACCACAGCAAGACTGTTTGTGTCTGTAAACAAGTGCAGAAGAAAGGACAGTACAGAAGAGAGCCTTGCTATACCAAGATGATACTTGGAGATGGCAGAGAAAGTACTTCTGCAACAGAGTCTACACAAATCGTTCACAGAAGAAATTACAGATGTAAAGAAAGGGTAAAGCTTAAATAATAAATAGATTATAAATAGCTTCGGATTACGCAGACTTATCTTGATTGTAAATAAAATAGGTAGTTTCATTACACGTGCCAGTAACGCCTAAAACACGTAGGCATTGGACCCCGACCGCGGCACGTGGAAAAGTCTAAATCACCGTCATTGGTCAAACGATCTTCCTTTGTTCATTTATTATTTCGACTTGTTGTATTTTCTTTGATTTATTTTGTAATTTTTTTTTGTTTTCTTTTTAATTGTAGTTATTGTGCTGCTCAAGAATAAAACTCTTTATATATCAAGAAACAGTATTTTTATTCGGAAAGGTTACCGCCCCTGGTAAGTTAGGGAAACGCTTCCAGGGTATTCTCAGACAGGACCAGCGACTCTCTCTCTAAATACCGTCCATTATTGTACTTTTTGGTACACAACAACAACGTTCCCCATCCCTCGACCCGAACTGATCAACAACGTTTTCGGATCCCTTAGATTCGGACTGGGACAATTCATAATAAAAGGAAATAAGAATATTTTACCCCAAACATGCCAAAATTGGAAGTGGTGAAAAGTAAATTGTTTTGTAATATTTGTTGCTAATTTCAGTAATTCAAGATAAAATTTGGATTTATAAATAATCTCTAAAGGAGCTCTCTGCCACGATAAGGTAATAATAAAAAGAAACTAAAGTGAATAAGCAGATTACCAGGTCACTAAATCGTGAAAGTACATTTTCATGTCACTAATAATAACTCCACACATCTCACACACGGCCGTCTGATCCCAAACTAGGCAGAGCCTGTACTATGGTACCCAGACTGCTGATAAACATACTTATTTATTTCTAAATACATACATATTATACATAAATTACACCCAGAACAGAACAAATAAAATTAATGAGCATTCCCTAGTTCCTAAATCTAGCTCGACGGCAGTAATTTTTTAACTTATTCTAAAAGTCAGGTATTATTGATGACGATATGGTCAGATGTGACGGGTGTGGTTATTTCAAAGGTCATCATCTCAGTCGAGAAAGGTCCAAACATAGGCCTCTCCTTGATGTTTAAACAAAAAACAGTTTTTTTGCCACCTCCATCGAACGGCTCGCTCTCAGTTTGAATGTGATTTCACGTACCCGGCTTTTGACCTATCCCTTTTGGGAAAGGAATTAAAACAGTCGCAACATATCGCCAATTTTGATCCCATTATTTCGGTAATTTTCGGTAGTGTTGATCTACAATGCTGTGTAAAAAAAAAAAATATTGACTGAGATTGCAGCTCAAAAATAGGCACAGATTCAGCAAACACCGTCCTGCGTTAGCTGACTGAATTTTACACTTGCTTCGGACAATTGCATAACAAGCGATTTAACTTTTTTTGCGCGACTAGTAGGTATATTACGCAGGTTAAGATGAAGCAAAACGAGGGAATATTCCACTTTGCTCCACCAAGCCGCCCACGGTACTAGAATTATTATGAATGTAAGGGTCTAAATACTGATCTTTGGCCACGTCAGGAACACAGTATCTGCTGTAAATAACTGAGAATTTAAGGGTCTAAATAAATAAATAAATTTAAATGCCTGAATATTGTCTATGCCTACTAGACTTAACTAGAGTTTTATTCAGAAACTTTTCTACACTATGATGTATGTATTATAATTGAAAGTAAAAGTCTGGATGGCTGTAAAAAAACCTCTATTAGACTTGTAACCCTGAATGCATTAGAAATACTTTTTTTACAACAATTCATTTTGAATTCTTCTGCCAACAATCTTCAACTCTCTTTTGTTTTTCTTTGTCTATAGTTCTTTTTTCAATCTTCAAAAAATAAACTGTCAACGATATGTTCGACTTAGCTATCCTCTTAGCGATTGAGAAGAGATTCAGATAAAAGATTAGCCAGTTAACACTTAAGTACCATCAGACAACCTATGCTCTTATTTCCCACCTCGATTTACGAAAAGAATCAGTGTGGTCGTAGTCTTAAGTTAAATAAATCTTCTCACCAGTCAAATAAACGTATTGTTAATCCACTTTGAGTTAATTACGTCATAGGCTTCGGAGGGCATAAGGGTCAACGTACAAGTTGATTTACAACCGGCACATCGGTTATTGCATTATGTTGTTAGTTTGATTGTTCACTTGCAATTTATCAGTTAATACTAAGGCGTTGTGCACACTGGAGTGTTAGGTTTTTAACTTCTAAGGTGTCACACAAACACGGGCTCATGATGGCAAGCCGTTACCATTGCCCATAAACATTTGAAATACAGCGGTACCAGTTTTGAAGACTATGTTTTTTTATAATATACTAGCAACCCGCTACGGCTTCGCACGGCTAGCAAAGACATCTTCAACAACCATCATCATATTTCAATCAAATTAAACAAAACCTTAACAAATTATATACTAAAACCTTTCCCATGAATCGCTCTATCTATTGGTGAAAACCACATGAAAATCCGTACAGTAGTTTTTGAGTTTATCACGAATAGACAAATAGACAGACGTGGCGGGGGACTTTGTTTCATATACCTCTGGCCTACTCTGGACTACTTGTGTTTGTGTAGTACCATAAAACATATCTACTCCAGACGACTGGCACTCAGCGACTCACTGAATAAGAGATACCTGCGTGCCCATCGTGACGTGATGGCTCGTAAACTGTAAATCGATTAATGACAACTATACGAGTCGTCAGAATTAGCAGTTGATAGCCAATACTATAAAAAGTGCTCTGTAGTGTATTGATTAAGCTCATATTTGAATGCGTACCACCTCTAGGTAGATTTATCTAGCACTAGTGTGTTGCTACGAAGTTAATATTGATCTATATATATTGTGGTGTTATTTGGTTCTACAGGATGTATTTGAAAAAGGAACACTTACTTAAATCACTGAAAGGGGAAAGCATGCAGCTACAATAAGAATTTTTGAATAAAAACTGTCCGCTTACAAGTTATGGCCGTTTGAATTTCTAGGTATTTTTGCCTCCATTTTCATAAAAGTAGGTGGAATCTGTAAAATTAAAGATTATAAAACGTACGTATTTTTTTATTTTGGAATTTTTCATTCCGTTACTAAAAAAATCCATAAAAACTAACTTCGATTTTTTTACGTTAGTTTATGTGGATTTTCTCAATAACTAAGTAAAAGTTCGTGAGTTTCTTTGTTCGTGATCTATATCAATTCGTTAGTGATCTATATACAAGTGAGACAGGGGTTTTGTCTTAGACAGATCAGACACCATTTGTAGCTACAGTTTCTATTTTTTTGCTAGTTATTTAAATGTCATTTAGAAGTAATCCATCTTCTCTAACATTTATTAATCTATGGTAGTACTGATTGCTCGCAGTCTCCGATAGCACAAATCTGACATGAGCTGTGGGCGTAATATATCAACGTGATCGTAAGTGCCATACAAATTCTATATACATGAACCATTTTTTTATAAAAAAAATAAAGTGCCAGTGTGCACAGCTCTTGTTAATGGCAGTTCACAAAACTCGTCGGATCTTTCCAGACCTACCCACGCGGCAGCAGGTGTAGATAACTGTTGTATTTTTGTAATACTGCTAAAGAATTAAAATAAGTATAAAAAATAAGAGCAACTGACATTTAATAGTTTTAAAATAGTCAGTGCCTTAAAATGCGTTACACAGTGAAAAGAAAGATAAATAGATATATACTAACAACCCGCCCCGGCTTCGCACGGGTACAAATTATAGACCTAAACCTTCCTCATGAATCACTCTGCCTATTAGTGAAAACCGCATGAAAATCTGTTCAGTAGTTTTTCAGTTTATTGCGAACAGACAGACAGACAGATAGACAGACGCAGCGAGGGACTTTGTTTTATAATATGTAGTGATATTTAATTTGATAAATAAAAATCCCCGTTTTTTATAAATGTAGGATAATATATATTTTACCTTTATTTTTATTTTGCGAATTAGCAGAAAATTTTTCCGAAATCTTTTTCATAATTTGGCACAGTTTTATCCGTATTAATAGAGGTTTCATTTTTTGTTGCCTTATTGATAAAGCATTGTCTATACTGCTAGTCCTGCCATTATTAATGTCAATCATTTTCTTAGTAGTTAAAATCAATTGCAAAAAATGTTATCATTCTTGAATTTCTTTTTTTATACTACGTCCGTGGCAAACAAGCATACAGCCCGCCTGATGATAAGCGGTTACCTTAGCTATAGTCTCTTGCGATTCTGGAGAACTCGCAAGCGCGTTCCCGACCCTTTCAACATTCACTCTTTTCTTGAAAAATGGAGGCTCCAGTCCCTCGTGAAAACAGGTCAGTGCAACTCGCCAGGTCCTTCGCGTGCTTTCTACAGGCAGTGTCCAATTACAAAAACTTTCTGTCGTTTTTTATACCTATAACGTGGCAGAAAACATACGGCTACCATAGCGTCACATGCGAATTAAGTAAAAGTTAAGTAAAAACTTGTATAATGACTGTATACGATTGCATTAACGCGAATCAACACGGTGGTTTAGGAATGTACATACCATTTCAACGATCTGACAAGAAATAAATAAATAATCCCACATGCCGTGTCTTGAAGAAATTACACGAGTTTGAACATCCGTGGGTGGCATTTTGAACCACACAGTATGTGCCCATTCAGGTTTTAAAATGCAATTTTCTTGTTCTATTAATTTTATTCGTTCTACAAGGAGACGTTTTAAGTTGACTTTTTTCGATGAGTCCTATAAATGTTGGCGATCCCTTCCACCCAGTGGTTGATTATACTGATTATTGTCAATAAGTCCGGCTCCTTGTAGGTATATAAATGCGTAACCCGCAGGACTCCTTACAGAATTCCTGTGATATTCGTATTGAAAACATTACAAGATGAAGACTTTGTTTGTATTCGCAGCTTGTGTACTTTTGGCTCAGGTGAGTAGATTAATAATGGTATAACTTTAAATTATTTAAATTTAAATGAATGAGTGAATGTTTTAGGTAAAAGTAATATCGCTTCTTTATACATTCAATGTGTAAATTAGAATATTAGGTGTAGAGCGAAACGAATTTTTGATTGACAAAAACAAACACGTTGTTCTCAAATTCATGTGGTTTTTTTTTGTAACGATCATTTGGTAATGCCTGACTTTTTAAAGATTAAGGCACAGATAAGAGAATTGTTGGGTATGGGTATGCCTTGATATTGGTCATATTTAAATAGACGCAATGAGACGATTGATTTTTTCTGTTGAATCTTGCCAGTTTCTAGAAGTCCGCATGTTGAAATAATTTTTTTTTCAGTTTATTTTTTCTAATAATAAATTGAATAGACGCAAAATATACATTCAAGAAATTTCTTTTTTGGCAAAAATTAAGAAATAATAACTTACCTACTTGCGTTAGATTCCGGGCTTAGCTTATTTTTTGCTCTTCAGTTATTATCTTCATTAATTTAAGTATATTTGTCCTCGAAGCATTCTTAAACCAGATCATTGAAACTTTGGAAGGCTCTTCTGAGAACGCCTGCGAGGGTTTCTAGGGCGCCTTTATTTCGAGTATACTGTTTACAGGAATTTGAGACCTAAACCTGTTAATCCCTATTCCGTGTAAATTATTTCTAAATTTTGTTATATTTATTAATCAGCTTGCGAAACAACAATAAGTTTTATAGAATACCAACTTTGTTTAACTCACCTTGCAGTTTTTCCGTCTAAACGTGATAGTCATGTGTGGTATCGTTTAAAAGTCCAAAGCACAATTAGTGCATTATCACAAAGTATATGGTTATTATCGAAAAGGTACTATTTTTAACCCCCCACGTAAAAACGAGGGGTGTTTTAAGTTAAAAATATGTATCTCTGTACATGTGGACTTGTTGTTGTGTAATTTCTTACGATCTAATGTAATGTAACGTGAACAATGTTTTATAGTGTAAACTATTGAAACCTCTTACCATCTAATGTAATGTAACGAAAACTATGTTTTGTGACGTAAACCATTGCAACCTCTTTGTTTCATAAACAATGTTTTGTATTGTAAACTATTGCAACCTTTTACGATCAGACGGAAAGTTTGCTTGTTTGCTAATTTAGTAATACATCACGTATTGTTTTGTTTAGGCCTTGACGGATGAGCAGAAGGAGAAGCTGAAGAAACACCGTTCAGAATGTTTGGGAGAGACAAAAGTGGAAGAGCAGTTGGTCAACAAGCTCAAGGGCGGTGATTACAAGGTGAGAAAAGGAGTACAACTTTTTAAGGTGACTGTAATGTTTTGAAATAAATTCAACACATTGGAGTCAAAATCGAAGGTGGCTAAAAAGTTCGTTATATAGTAATAAGGTATGATAGGGTTTGCCGTTTGTATTGGATAAGTAATGATAAAAAGAGGTTCGATTTCTCAAAGGTAATAACGGAACTCTTATACGATCGAGAGGGCGATTAGGGTTTTCATGGCACAAAGAAGAGACTAAAAATGGTTCTTGATTTTTAGGGTTCCGTATCTGGAAAGGAAAAAACGGAACCCTTATAGGATCACTTTGTTGTCCGACCGTCCGTGGGTCTGTCTGTCTGTCAAGACCCTTTTTCTCAGGAGCGCGTGGAGGTATCAAGCTCGAATTTATATCAAATATTCAAGTCTACTATCCCTTGGAGCCAACGCAATCAAAAGATACAGCCGTTTATGCCGCAAATTTTCGACACTCGCAAGGGAATTAAAACCTACCTACCTTCCCGTTAACTCAGAATTTTGTAATTTGGTACGAAACAACGTCTTATAGCACAGATAAAGGAAAATTTGGAAAACCGTATAATTTTAGTTACATCATATAATAAAAATATTTTACGGAAGTCCGACTCGCACTTGGCCGGTTTTTTTATGTTATAGAAGAATATACATAATATAGCAATGAACCTTTACCCTACAAAAGACCGTGGGTTGCTGGCACTACTAGACCAAAGTCTCAAGCCAGTTTGAAATTGAATGAATGAAGATACTTCGGTAAGCTGGATTCTAATCCAACGTTTTTTTTCAGGCCGATAACGAACAACTGAAGAAGTACGCCCTGTGCATGATGATTAAATCCGAGCTGATGACCAAGGATGGTAAATTCAAGAAGGACGTCGCTCTGGCTAAGGTGCCTAATGCAGGTTAGTAAACACTTTATATATACATAAATATACTAACGCTTTTATTCCCGTAGGGGTGAGCAGAGGTGTATTAAGGAATATTCCTGTGTGTGGGGCTTCACAAACATTCAAACAACGGATACAAAGAGCACCCAGACTCGGGCCAACTATTTGTAGATCACACAAAATTTTGTCCCGTGTGGGATTTGAACCCACAACACTCAGCGAGGTGACCATTTAAACTAACTAGACTGGAGACTAACTTCACTAATTTATAACTATGTCTCCAAATCTTGAAAGTCAATTTTAACGTACTTCTACTTATCGTATCGAAACGTATGTACATGTAGTTTGGATGATAATTCTATGATATGGCATCTTGGCAATGATCTGATGATGGAGCCAGGAGATGAATAGGGGAACTCTTGACCGGCTACTAGTAAACCCCTCGAGTTTGGGCTCATATGATTCGTTTCGATGAGTCCAACAGATTGGACTTCGTAACGATGGTCTGGTGATGAAGTCGGAAGGTGGATGGTGGATTTCTTTTTTACTTTTAAATTCGGTTCGCCATTAAAGTGTGGTTTTTAACTTTTACCCATCATCCTCCGCGCCTTTTCTCAACTAAGTTGGGGTCGGCTTTCAGTCTAACTACGATACGGACGAACTTCGATATTTTACGTAAAGCGACTGCCGTCTGACCTCCACAACAAGTACTAGGCGATATCGAAGTTCTGTAGTTAGACCAGGTTGTCGGACTTTTTAGGGCTCCAACTACAAGTAACAAATGCCACAGATGTTTGTATGTCACCTGGGACCGACGGTTTAACGTGCTCTCCGAGGCACGGAGGGGTCTCAATGTGTTAAGAATGGTCACCCATCCTAGACTGACCTGGCTAGTATGACTTAACCTTGTAACCAAAAAAAGTATTTTTAAATTTTATCAAACTATAATAATAATTTGATTCTATAACATTACTTTTATACATTAGAGTAAACATAAAATGAAACACCGGAGTTACATAATGCTAACTAATATAATAATTTTAATTTGTCACTTCTCTATATATATATATGTATATATATGCACCTGCCACGTCCTTCTCTGCACCACCCAAAGGTTGACTGGTAGATAATGCCACTTGGCATTAAGTCCGCCTCATGTAATTTGAAATGCAGGAAGTATTAAATAAATAAATAAAATGATGACAACCGAAAAATGCAATCCTATTCTTCAAAAAGAACCAAAGGCATTACAAGCTTACAAGCCCCAAAATATGCTCACATAAAGATGGAGTATCTTTTATGTAGGTACTAGTAAAGAGTTAATGTACCCGACAATAATATTATACCTTCGTTCCAGCTGACAAACCAGCAGTAGAGAAGCTGATCGACACTTGTCTGGCCAACAAGGGTAACACCCCCCACCAGACAGCATGGAACTACGTCAAGTGCTACCATGAAAAGGACCCCAAACATGCAATCTTCCTATAAATATGACCAATGACAAATACTTATTTGTCTTATCTATCCACTGGTTTTGATGATTTCTTGTATAGTTCATCTTCAACATATTTAAATTCGGAACGTTCATGACATCCGCGCTCTACCGCTTCTAAAGAACGACTGACTGCAAATTACTATCGCTGTCACTAAAAGTGACGTAATTAATTCACAACTACCCTCTTATTTAGAGAAAAAAAAAACAGGTGTGGAGTATGTAACAAAAAAAAGTTTAACGGGATACAGGGAGCAAAATAAAAAAATGTAATACTTAAAGTTTAATACCCAAACGAATTTAATTGTTAGCTCAGCAATAAATGAGAACGGAATATTTGTTTGTTTTATTTTATTTTTAACCGACTTCAAAAAAGGAGGAGGTTCTCAATTCGACTGTATATATTTTTTTTTATGTTTGTCACCTCAGAACTTTCGACTGGGCGAACCGATGTTGATGATTCTTTTTGTATTTGAAAGCTGGTGCTTCCCGTGTGGTCTCATTTCAATTTGGTCCAGTTCTGACAATGGCATTCATGAGAAAACCATAAAAGTCTTTTATGGAATAGTTTTTAGTTTTGAAGTCGGTTTTTTTTTTTTGAAAGAATTATTGATTTAAGCAAAGTTTTTAAGGTTCGGTTCTTCAAAAGAAAAAAGGAACCCAAGGAACAACAACAAATCACTTTGTAAGGGACAAAGTGATTTGTTGTCCGTCTGTCTGTCTGTCAAGATACTTTTTCTCAGGAACCCGTTGAGGCATGTCTGTAGTCCCTTAAAGCTGTAAAAAAATCAAGCTTCTAAATCAATACAATCAAAAGACACAAAGATTTAATTTTGGTTCAAATTTGGTTAAATCTAATTTAACCAAATATGAACATTTCGCAGGTAAATCAAAACGTATAGTGTATACTTCCCATTGACCTGGAATAGTCAAATTTGGAAATAAGCAAGGTGTCAGTACAAGTTAAGGAATTTTTTTTTTTTATTATTGCTCGTCAGAATGACCTCAAACCGCCTGATGGAAAGCTAGAGTGAGGTCCAAAGACTGAGGACCACCATTATAGATACGGATGATACTAAAATGGTCGTCCTCAGCTTGACGGCCTCGTGAGATGCTCTTTCACGCCCCGCTTAAAAGACCCGGGATTATATGACGAAGGGAACGCGTGTAACCACATTTTAATGGTGCGGCAAAGAAAGGATGTGCTGAACCGTTTGGTTCTAGTTGGGATTGTGTGCAAAGTCGTGAAGTTGTTGTTAAATCACATTAAAAAATATAATTTTTGGTGATTACAAACTTATGTTTTGCGGTTGGAAAGTTCACTTTATTCCACGTACGGGAGAGTATTTTTAGAACTGCGAAGTTAAGTTTGTCTTTCGAAAAAACGGGCAAAAATTTTCGAGAATTGATTCCCGACATGGATGTGCTATCTACCTTCAAGTTGGTTTGCTTACGGAACCCTCGGTGCGCAAACTACTTTCTTTTTTTTTATGATATAGAGGGCAAACGAGCAGACGAGTCACGTGATGGTAAATGACTACTGCCGCCCATGGGCACCTGTAACTCGAGAGTAACAAGTGCGTTGCCGCTCTTTAAGGTGGGAGTAGGAGAAGAGGGGGAGGGGGGGAAGAGTGGGGAAAGGGGAAGGACGGGAACGGTTGAGGGAAGGGTTAGAGCCTCCGGTAACCTCACTCACGCGGCGAAATGCAATGCAAGCATTGCTTCACTGCCGGTTTTCTGTGAGGCCGTGGTAACGAGCGGAGTCGAGCCAGCTCATACGTGCCGAAGCATGGCTCTCCCACATGTGGTTACACAATACATTAAGTAACTTATAATAATAACAATAAACACTTAAATAATAACTACACTTAGCGGTTCAAGTACTGTCCTCTTAAATAGGCTACAGAATAGCCTGTAGTAAAGAGAAACAGTGCAACCTCCTTAATACTACCGTTAAGTTAGCCAGATTCTGTAAACAGGATTGTGTCTGTAGTTGATTGTACTTTAGTTATTCTAATATTCACTATTATAATACACCACAATTAGACAATTTTGATGGATGTATGTGTTGAAGAGTTTTTTAAACAGAAGCAATTACTTATGCTATATTTTATGAAAAATTTGAAAAAGTGTTATTTTTGCAACTTTACTGAATTTAATTATTAAAAAAAAAACCGACTTCAACAAAAACAACTATTCCATAAAAGACTTATATATGGTTTTCTCATGGATACCATTGTCAGAACTGGACCAAATTGAAATGGAACCACACGGGGAGCACCAGCTTTCAAATAAAAAAAGAATCATCAAAATCGGTTCACCCAGTCGAAAGTTCTGAGGAAAAAAAAAAACAGTCGAATTGACAACCTCCTCCTTTTTTGAAGTCGGTTAAAAACGGTGAGGTTCCTCCTTTTTAAATTCAAGGCCAATTTATTGGCATACCAAACTCTATTCATTGCTTCAAAATTGAACAAGATTGGCAAGCTTATCTATACACATAAATCAAATTGAAATGTCTGTTTGTAATGTCATAATAAAAGTATTTTACTAGATGCATCCGAATGTTTTACACGGTACATATTAAATTGTATGTCTGTCTGTTTGTTCTGGAACGCGTGGACTGATTTCCACGGGACCTTCACTGGCAGGTAGCGGGTGTTATAAGGAGTAACTTAAGTTCCGCGCAAAATATATAAATATGTACAAGCGAGCGGAGCCACGCGGAGAACAGCTAGTAATATTATAAGTGAATAAATATTATATAACTAATGAATATCCTAATAAAATGGCCCACAGTTTACATACTACAATACATATTTATTATCAATCATCATCATCAATATGGTTGATATGTACGATGACTGGCGTGTGCGTCATGCTCGTGAACGGGTGTCGTTGGTCGGGGCTGGTCATCTCCGGACTGCTATTACTTAAATATGTATTGTAGTCATTAGCGCATCTATTTATATTTAAGAATAATAGGTATGTTACATTGTCCTCACATTTCCTTTACGCTTTGAAACATTTTGAAAAAGGGTGTCCTTGGAGTTTCTTGCCTGTTCTTCTCCATAGGATCTACGTATTGGAACAGGCAACTAGCTTCACGACTGACTTAGTCTGACTGACCTACTCCTGACAATTCAAAAATACCTATTATTGGTTTAATTGAAATAAATGGTTTTGATTTTGATATTTTAAAATGATGTCACTCTACAGGTAAGTTTACATTCTCAGTGTATCTATTGAAACTGTTAGAAGCTATTATATTTTAATTGAATCATGGGAAATATTAGCCATAACTTTGTTCATACAGGTTGATTCTTTTTTAATTAACAACAACTCCTACACGTGAGAAATCTTTTACATACTGAGAATACTCTTATTACTGAATAATGATATATAGTGTTTAACATTAAGAAAATATTATTTAGTAATTTTTCGCGTTGACGATGTATTCAAAAAGTGAAAGTCAACATTCTATGAAAAACGATGGTTAAATATAGGTATATAGTTATAGATAAATAAAGAGGAAAGGAAACTTGTTGACTGTAAAATGAAACGAAAGACGTTGGACCAAGTTGGTACGACGAAAAGCCGGGAAAGCCACCAGCCTCATAGTACTATATGTGCCTTTGATTGACGTTATTACATCTGACACACTATGGACCTACGCTATCTATTGACACCTTATGCTAAAAAAAAACCCAGTCATATCAATAAACAACAAATGATTCACTATACTGGGGCAACATGCCCTGTAAGATCGTAATTAAAAGTGGCAATTTTTTATTTTTTTATTTTATAGGGGGCAAACGAGCAGACGGGTCACCTGATGGTAAATGACTACTGCCGCCCATAGGCACCTGCAACTCGAGAGTCACAAGTGCGTTGCCGCCCTTTAAGGTGGGAGTAGGAGAAGAGGGGGAGGGAGGGAAGAGTGGGAAGAGGGGGGAGAGGGAAAGAACGGGAATAAGGGAGAGGGAAGGGTTAGGGCCTCCGGTAGCCTCACTCACGGCCGGTTTTCTGTGAGGTCGTGGTAACGAGCGGAGTCGAGCCAGCCCATACGTGCCGAAGCATGGCTCTCCCACATGAAAATTGAACTTAAGATTATTTCGTAGAGCTTGTGTATTTTAGATAGCCAATAAAAGTAGGCTTACTGATGTGACTTTGGTTCAAATAGTCTCTTGTAATTGGCTTCTGTAAACAGCTCCTTGTTATCCTGAATAAGGGTTCGTATTCTACGTTTTTTGCTTGTTGCATGATGCGGGTTTGTACATCTTGCTATCAAGAGTTCAAGTATTTTCGAGTACTTAACGTCAATCCCAAATAAATTTTTGTTTAATTGTATACAACTTTTTGATTACATATGTAGTTTTTCATAGTGGATGGCTACAAAAAGTAACAGCCTGTATAATCAACATGACTAGATAATTATACAAAATATTGTATCAGCTTCATTGTAATGATTTCACAGGGTATAAAAGACATTGGCCTGATAATTATAATCAAATCATAAAAGAACTGTCGATATGGAAGTAACTGGTGGTGTACAATTTTGTGTAATATCTATTTTTATATCCTGTGTCATGATAATACAGGTAATTTAACGTGTCTTAATTAAAGACTTTAAGAGCGTTTATTCCTTTTTGCGCGTAATTTTTTTTTTTATGATTAATGGCGACTTAATACTATTGTTTATAATTAAGTAGACGGAAAGTCAGGTAATTCAAAAGTATGTAACCTATTGATCGCGTTGATTCTACGGGAATCAATCAATCAATCATCTAAATAAGTATACTACTTAAAAATAATTATGTTACTTAATTATATAAATATACTTTTATATTCGTGAAGTTAAGAACTTACATTGGCCAAAAGGGCAAAAGTATGGTCCGTACCCAATGTTTTAAGAAACCCATTGATGTTTATAACCTAAGTCTGTGAAATTACAAAAATAAAACACAGCATATTGCTAAAACAGGAAAACACGCTCTGAATATTGCAAATTGCTGAATCTGTATTTTTGGGAGCGTCTTTCGCGTCTGTTTCAATATCTGCTCTGGTTACGTATTATATATTGTACCTACTATCTTTACTGCTTCTGTTTCAATATCTGCTCTGGTTACGTATTATATATTGTACCTACTATCTTTACTGCTTCTGTTTCAATATCTGCTCTGGTTACGTATTATATATTGTACCTACTATCTTTACTGCTTCTGTTTCAATATCTGCTCTGGTTACGTATTATATATTGTACCTACTATCTTTACTGCTTCTGTTTCAATATCTGCTCTGGTTACGTATTATATATTGTACCTACTATCTTTACTGCTTCTGTTTCAATATCTGCTCTGGTTACGTATTATATATTGTACCTACTATCTTTACTGCTTCTGTTTCAATATCTGCTCTGGTTACGTATTATATATTGTACCTACTATCTTTACTGCTTCTGTTTCAATATCTGCTCTGGTTACGTATTATATATTGTACCTACTATCTTTACTGCTTCTGTTTCAATATCTGCTCTGGTTACGTATTATATATTGTACCTACTATCTTTACTGCTTCTGTTTCAATATCTGCTCTGGTTACGTATTATATATTGTACCTACTATCTTTACTGCTTCTGTTTCAATATCTGCTCTGGTTACGTATTATATATTGTACCTACTATCTTTACTGCTTCTGTTTCAATATCTGCTCTGGTTACGTATTATATATTGTACCTACTATCTTTACTGCTTCTGTTTCAATATCTGCTCTGGTTACGTATTATATATTGTACCTACTATCTTTACTGCTTCTGTTTCAATATCTGCTCTGGTTACGTATTATATATTGTACCTACTATCTTTACTGCTTCTGTTTCAATATCTGCTCTGGTTACGTATTATATATTGTACCTACTATCTTTACTGCTTCTGTTTCAATATCTGCTCTGGTTACGTATTATATATTGTACCTACTATCTTTACTGCTTCTGTTTCAATATCTGCTCTGGTTACGTATTATATATTGTACCTACTATCTTTACTGCTTCTGTTTCAATATCTGCTCTGGTTACGTATTATATATTGTACCTACTATCTTTACTGCTTCTGTTTCAATATCTGCTCTGGTTACGTATTATATATTGTACCTACTATCTTTACTGCTTCTGTTTCAATATCTGCTCTGGTTACGTATTATATATTGTACCTACTATCTTTACTGCTTCTGTTTCAATATCTGCTCTGGTTACGTATTATATATTGTACCTACTATCTTTACTGCTTCTGTTTCAATATCTGCTCTGGTTACGTATTATATATTGTACCTACTATCTTTACTGCTACTCTGGAGTCTTCAATACATTTTTCGACTAGACTTTCAAAATTGTTGTATTTGCACAAGTAAGTTACACCATTCCGAATAAATATTTTCTATCTACAAGTGTGTTTATACATAATGGTTTTTTGTAATATTTCTTATTTAATTCTTTTAGGTGTTTATATTTCCACTTTTAGTTATTATCGGCAATACCACGTAGTTCAATTACTTTTGCATTTTTATTGTTTATTTCTTCAGTTGATTTCTCCATAATATTATTCACTGGTCAGTTGACGTTTCCATAATGTCATTTTGCAGTTTTTCTTTCGTTTTACATTATAACTATTAATCCATTCCTAGTTCTTGGATTCTTTCAGATGTCAACTCGAAACTTTCTTCACAAATTGCATTTTTATTATTTTGTATTTTTCTTTCAAAGCCTGTCCAGTGGGTCATCATAGTTGATTTTATTACTTCCATTAAAGGTCGATTGGAGATATCATATTATATAATTGGTCTATTTTTATAACCGTCGATTTTTTTTCTCAGAAATGTATCTTAAACGATCGCATTGATCTTATTATCTTCGCCAGTTATATCTTTTAACATTGTATACAAGTCGACCTTATTAACAAGTTTTATTATTTTTGTTATTTTATCTAAGTCTTCCAACTCGCATTTAATTTAAAGTAAACATCTTATTTATTAATCTACAAAATTTTTAGAGTATACCTTTCGTAACTAGCTCATTTAAATCTTTTTTATCGTACTGGTAAACTTATAACGCGTGTTTTGTCTTTGCTGAACTGCAATCTAATTAGTTATTTAGATCGTCTCATCGTTTATTCTGTTAGCTGCTATTATCAACTCACTTTATGTCACTCATTATTTTGTTAGATTTCTCACCATTTATCACTCTTTATTCATTGTCTTCCATATGATTTAAACTTCCATATTCCTTTCCAAAGTCTTTAACATCACCGTCGTGGGCAATATTGAACACAATTCAATCAATCAAATTTTATTGATATCTTTTTGCTTTTCTTCGCCTTTTAAAGTGTGATCTCCATTGTCGAGGCAATGATATTGCCATCAATATCCTTGCAGAGTTATTGCTACGAGCGGCGTTTGGGAGTCAGATTTTCTTGGACGTTACGGAACGGTGTTAGTGGTGACTATTTTTTATTATTTTAAAGTATAAAGGCATATCTCACTTTTGAGGACTCGTGTTCAGAATGACAGATACAAATCGGGTAATTTACCATTATATTGAATAATTGTAGGCACAACAACAAGTGGAAGATGAGTTATATAAACTTAAAAGACATCAGTTAGAGTGCATAGAGGAGACAAGAGTGGACCCTGACATGGTGATGAGGGTTAAAAAGGGTAAATTTCAGGTAATGTCAAACTAAATTATTGTTATTTTTTATCCTCTCGAAGTTCTGTTCATCTTTGGAAAAGTCTGAATAGTAGTTAGAATAGAATTTCTAGTATATTAAGACTAGCCGTCCCCGCAGTTTCACCTGCGTTTATGGTCACTGCTCCACGCCTATAGGTCGTAGTGTGATGTTATATAGCCTACAACCTTCCTCGATAAATGGGCCATCCAACACTAAAATAATTTTTCAATTCGAACCAGTAGTTCCTGAGATTAACGCGTTCAACCAAAGAAACCAACAAACTCTTCAGCTTTATAATATTAGTATAGATTTTGTCGTTATTGTCTGAGTATCACTTGTAGTCACAGTATTTTAGTGGTGGAATCCATACCAAACTGCTAGAATTCAGTCAAATACAATCCATATTAGTCAAATATTAAAATTGGTTGATTAACATTTTCTAATTAAGTATACAGAACGTATATGACAATGGAACACTTACTTAAATCGCTGAAAGGGCATGACTAGTTTGCAGATACAAAAACTTTTAGTTTGCAGATACAAAAAGTTTTTAGTTTGCAGATACAAAAAGTTTTAGTTTGCAGATACAAAAAGTTTTAGTTTGCAGATACAAAAAGTTTTTAGTTTGCAGATACAAAAAGTTTTTTTTAAGTATCCGTTTACAAGTTATGACCGTTTGAATTTCCAGGTATTTTACCTCCATTTCTCATAAATGCATGTGTAATGTGTAAATTTAAAGACTTTAAATCGAATATATTTTTTTATTTTAGAATTTTTCATTCCGTTACTAAGAAAATCCACAAAACTACTACTAACTAAAATTTAAACTAAGTTTGAAAGTAGGTTTTTATTGATTTTCTCAATAACGTACTTACGGTCTCAGATGTATGTATAATGCACAAATGTTTAAGAATGAGAAAAAAAAATTATAATGGTCCGGGAGGCAGCGTTGCACTTTTGATGGTAATTTCATGGCAAGCGAAACAACCGTCAGCTGCCAGAGTCATGGTGGATATGGCTGTAAGATGATGTCGAAGTTAAAAAAAAATAAAAAAATAATTTCAGGTCGTTTGAAAATTTGTACAGCAACATCTGTACGTCTGCTGCGCATATAACTGTTGCTCCTATAAATTGAATAAAAAACGATTTATGAAAAATCATTTTAGATTCAATGAAACATTTACAGTGACCTTTTTATTTTATTAAAAAACTAATAAAACAACGTCAGCTATTCTTTCAATGGACCGTGAGCAAGATTTTATAGGTACTGAATCTTAGCTGAATGCAACCCAATGTATGACCTTACTAACAAACTTTCCAACTTCTTGAAAATAGCTTCCGTACATTTTTACTTAGGTTGGTGTTTAAATAATGTACTCTAAAAATTAATTTCTAGTGATCCGAAATTAATTTAAACTGAAAATCATGGGTTTAAACAATTTTACATAACACACATAATCTTCTTTCAGTTAACCTGCGAAACTTAAAGTTAGTCTGACTGACGATGTTTCCGACTTTTTGCAAATAGCTGACGTATATTTTCCCTTGATATAGGTATATTATGCTTTAAATAATATATTAAAAATTATTTAAAATTAATTTAAACTGAAACTTATGAATTTATTTCGTTATGTTAATGTTTATAATTATTGTTTACGAAAACAATTATGTGGGAAATATAATAATGAAACATTTCCCAAAAAATTATTAGAATATTTACTGCCACCACTGCTCGCACTATTATCATAACATTCGATCATTATTTTGTCTATCGATTTAATATACTGACAATTCAATGAGAGGTACGATATCAGAATAATAAATGCGATTTTGAAGGATTCGACTGTGAATACTGTGATCAACTTCCACCAAGCATCACCAATGTGACAGGAGTTGTCAACACCAAAGGTGTTTATTAATTTTTTTTCACTGGCAGCTGACGCTTGTTTACGTTTTTTTTATGGTATAGGGGGCAAACGAGCAGATGCGTCACCTGATGGTAAATGACTACCGCCGCCCATGAGCACCTGCAATTCACACAAAAAAGTCACAAGCAGGGAAGTATAGGAAGGGGGGAATAAGGGGAGAGGAAGGGAGAGAGGAAGAAGGAAGGGTTAGGGCCTCCGGTAACCTCACTCTCTGGGCGAAAAGCAATGCAAGCATTGCTTCACTGCCGGTTTTCTGTGAGGCCGTGGTATCACTCCGGTCGAACCGGCCCGTACTTGCTGAAGTATGGCTCTCCCACTGTTCTAACATTGCTAGCTATGTCTAGGCTATCGACTACACACTAAATTAAGCGACCTAAAATCACCAACATAAATGCAATGCTGCCTCCCGGACATATTTATTTTTTATATTAGTATATATTATATTCATTATTAGTATATATTTATATTTTTGCACGGAATCCTAATTCATTTTTTGAATAAAATAGCCTGGAGTAACTATATAACATAAGCTCTGCCAGTGAAAAATTGGTCTAGCTGTTTCAGGGATTACCCGGAACGAACAGACAGACAGGCAGAAAGAAAAAATGATTTTTGGTTTAAGTATCGGGTAAACATTCAGACGCATTTAGTTAAAAGCTGATATTTTGACATTACAAACGGGCACTTAAATTTTATTTATTTTTATAGATATAAGTAGGTATAGATTGATCGATGACATTTTTATTTTATAGATATAAGTAGGTATAGATTGATCGATGACATTTTTATTATATAGAATAAGCCTGATGTACTTTTGAAGATGTGGACGTTATGCACACTGATGAAGTCAGGATTAATGACTCCCCAAGGTGTCTACAAATTTGATAATGCATTATCCAGGGTGCCTCAGGAGGGTAAGTCCCTATCTATATAACTTTATACATTTATATGTTTATATTTGTTATTTTACGTTTATAATAAACTAGCTGTGCCCGCGACTTCGTCCGCGTGGAATAGTGTATTTATATCCAATCAACAGCCTAAAAAATAAGTTTCAAGCTTCTACCTCCAAATATGACTATACTTCCATACATCTTTTCATCCCCACCTTTCAACCCCTTACACCCCTTTTTTTCGCATTAAGAAGTAGCCTATGTCCTTTCTCAGACTCTAGACTATGTGTACCAAATTTCATTTAAATCGGTTCAGTAGTTTTGGTGTGGTGGCGACAGAGAGACAGACAGATAGAGTTACTTTCGCATTTATAATATTAGTAAGGATTATATGACGTTCAACCTTTTTATAAACCACTAGCAACCCGCCCCGGCTTCGCACGAGTAGCAGAGACATCTTCAACAATTATCATCATATTTCAACCAATTTACACAAAACCTTAACAAATTATATACCAAAACGTTCTTCATAAATCGCTCTATCTATTGGTGAAAAACGTATGAAAATCCATTCAGTAGTTTTTGAGTTTATCGCGAACAGACAGACAGACAGACGCGGCGGGGATTTTGTTTTATAATAAAGTTTTCCTAATCAGTATGACAGTAAGATAAAGGATAGTTTCTCTTTGGTCTTTAGCAGAAAATCCACACCACATTGCAGTATCTACAAGTTTCACACATACCTACCATTTTAACAATTATTGTATTTTTATTTTTTCTTATTCCAGATGCAGAATTAGTGGGCAAACAAATAGACAAGTGCCTAAGTAAAAAAGCCATTCCACCAGCAGATATTGCTTACAATTTCGTTAAATGCTTTAATAAGGTCAAAGGAAATAATACATTAGTATCAATTGTGTATTAAAGTAATTTTATAATTGCGCCATCTATGATTATAAGGTTGAATTGATTTCATAGACTGCAATGGTTAAAAATTAACGATCTCTGTGAATTAAAACGCCATCTAGATTATAATCTTGTATCATCTCCGAAACTAGTAGTATTTACCAGTTCAAAATATCAATAATAGATGTCGCTAATATCAGTTTTATTTTTTAAATAAAACAACATTGCAGTTATTTACTTTTCTTTTGTAACATTCCCAAGTTGTAAAAATTATTGCAGTCTTTCAAAAGCAGATTTTGTACTCTGTCCCACTCATGTAACAGGACAAGTCTATATTGTAGTTCTTTCATCTCTTTAGCTTACATTTAAGGCAATCGAATTTTTTCATTCTATCAATATGCGAACCAAATATTTTGCCTTTGTAATATTGGACTATTCCAGTATATCAAGAGAGATCATAAAATGATGAAGAACTGACAATTATGTATATCATGACTGATCGTATTGAAGGAGTTTGAGAAGTAGGTACATCAACAGCACTATGTCTTCATTCCTGCCCTAACATCAGGAGTCAGCTAGAGTTGAGCGGATCTCCAGCGACTGGCGATGAAGCCAGATCTGCCAGATTAACATATTAATAAGAGTATCTGTAAATATACAAGCTGTGACAGCTATGAGAGGTCTCAATCATTTTTTATTTTTATCTCTTTATTGTACATCATTCGGGAAAAATGTAACACACAGATATATGTTATATTTATACAGGCATGTCAATTAGCGGTCTTATCACTCACGGACAACCTTTATACAGATATTTACAAAAGTAGTTCGGGCACAGATAACATAATACTATAGGTTTAAGAATATAGGTTTTAAACAAAATACTGTATGTATGTATTTAATTATACAGACATTTAATTTAACTTAAAAAAAAATAAAAAAAAAAATATTCAATTTATGTCCATGATTTACGTTACTGTTTAAATGCCTGTGTTTAAACGGATGTAGGTAACGGATTTTGTAAACCGAATATTTCTTTAAGGGAATTTTCTATAAGCGATCAATCTTTAGATTTTTGTTGTAAAAAGATCTAATATAAATAGTAATAATCTACAACAAAAAAAATACCCTTGAGGTTATTATTAAAGCTTCGTGTCGTCACATATCAAAATCTAAAGTATTGAACACAAAACATTACCTGTAAACAAAAGGACTGCACACGCTAATGCACTTTTATCAAAAAAAAAAATAGAACTGTAAAATTGCAATCAATATGTGACGTCACACCAGGGAGCAATGTGACCACCTGTGACAAGGACGGGTTGGGGTCAAAAATCATGAAATTCCTGTGACATGGATGGCCCTCTAAAGCAAGCCTATTGCTGTCAACCGGGCACTTTGGGAATTAAAAATAGGAAAATTTGGAGTATATTGAGAGGGAAATTGAGGTAAGAAGATTGCTTATTTTGATGGATTGGGGGGTGTAAGCGATAGCTCGAATAGGTGAAGGTCACATATCTGGAACTCGAACTGGCTGTTGCTGGGAGGTCTGAGCACTCTTACTCCAGAGAAAAAGGAAGAAAATAATTTCAATGCACCAGACCATAAGAGAAGAGACAATAGGAGGATATTATGGTTGACAGTGTTGAAGGCATAGAAATAATCTACAGAGATAATACCAGTACTTTAAAGTCTTCTACGCCTGCTAAAAGATTGTGGTATCTTAAGTTCTGTAGATAGTGTGGGGCCCAAGAATGAATGTGTACTGATTCAAAAAGCAAAATTAATTTATGACTGGCCTATAGGTCTAGTTTTTTTTTATATTATAGGGGGCAAACGGGCAGACGAGTCACCAGATGGTAGGTGACTACCGTCGCCCATGGACACCTTCAACTCAAGAGTCCCAAGTGCGTTGCCGGCCGGGTTAATGATCGATTCGATTCCCACCCAGGACTAATAGTTGTGTGATGATCACGATCATTTGTTTTGTGCCTGGGTTCGCACGGGTAGCAGAGACATCTTCGACAATCATCAATCAATTTACGCAAAATCTAAACAAATTATACACCTAAACCTTCCTAGTGAATCACTCTATTAGTGAAAACCGCATGAAAATCCGTTCAGTAGTTTTTAGTTTATTTAGTATTTCAGTATATTTAAAAATATTTAGATAAGTATGTTTATCAGCAGCCTGAACAACATAGTACAAGCTCTGCCTAGTTTGGGATCAGATGGCGTCAAAATCAAAATCAAAGTCACTTATTTCAATTAAACCAATTATTAGGTATTTATGAATTGCCGTTGAGGTAGATACCTGAATACGTAGATCAAAGAGAACAACAGGAAAGAAAATTCAAGGCGACTTTTTTCAACATGGTTTCTGGTAATACCTTATAAGTGAAAGTAACGTGTAAGGAGAAAGGAACAATAAAAAAGCTAGGGATGAAACACCGTGTAAAAACCGCGTTCTAAAAAAAACTAGGAATGAAATACCGTTTAAAAACCGTGTTCTAAAAAAAGCTAGGAATGAAACACCGTGTAAAAATCGTGTTTTTAAAAAGCTAGGAATGAAACACTGTGTAAAAACCGTGTTCTAAAAAAAGCTAGGGATGAAACACCGTGTTCCAAAACCCACTGTACAAGCTCCGATTAGTTTCAGCCTAGATAGCGATTTGGTTTTTTTGGACCTTCGGGTCACCTGATGGTAAGAGACTACCGCCGCCCATAGACACTTGCAACTCGAGAGTCACATGTGCGTTGCCAGCCTTTAAGGTGGGAGTAGGGGAAGGGGAGGAGGGTGGTTTGGGCCTTCAGTAACCTCACTCACTCGGCGAAGCATTGCTTCACGCTGGTTTTCTGTAAGGCCGTGGTATCACTTCGATCGAGCGGGCCCCTACGTGCCGAAACATGGCTCTTCCACTTCTGCAGCTGTATCCCGTTATAGAAGATTTGTTATATTATGTTCTAGAATATTATTAATATACGGCTACTGACTTTATATTAACCCAACGAGGTAGAGTTAGGGGAAGAAATACATTTTATGATATTCGGTGGTTTTTTTTTTCATTTTTTTAATAAAACTTTTTGCACGTTAGTACATAGGCGGCATTCTATACCAGTCAACCTTTGAGTGATGCAGAGAAAATAGGAAGTAGGTGCAATGAAAAGACTTGTAAAAAAAAAATTATATGTTTTGATGATAGAAAAGAGAAAATCTAGGACATAGATAATGAAAACTGATTGCAAACGCTTCAAAGTAAAATGATAACGTGCTACCAAGGTATCAAAATGTCTGCGCCCTGTCGTCGATTAAAAGAATCTGTGCAGTAGTATCTAATCAGGAGTTAGTATAATTATATAATAATTTAATAAATATATGTTCACATAATTACATAGACGTTTAAATTATGGGAGTGCCTTGATCTAAGGCATTGAAAGGTTAAATAAAAAACCGTAATGCCGGCACTTTAAACTGTTAGAGAATATGTAATTATATATCAAGGTCAGACAAACAAAAAAAACTAAGGTAGAACAAACTTTAAAATAATAATAAAGTATAATAAAAGCGGTTATTTTGGATATTATCATTTTATTTAGGATAAAAATCTACTTTCTCAGAGGAGTGGGACCGATGGGTGGCGGTCGCACCGGGTGACGGGACCCGTTTTGGGTGAAATGATGATGATGCAAGCAGTGGAACACGGGGGTGATTTTTAGTCGGTAAGAGTCCGACAGACCCCTTCGGCTCTCCCCCCCAAGGGCGGAGGACATCCATGAAGATCTTCTACTTCGTTACAAAAAAAGGATAAAAATCAACTACAGCGTTACCTACCTACAGAAATACTGAGGTGATGTAGGATCGAATCACCTCAGCTGGAGTGCTTGTCTAACATACATACATTATGTAACGTTGTAAAAAAAAAAACCGGCCAAGTGCGAGTCGGACTCGCGCACCGAGGGTTCCGTAAAATATTTTTATTATATGATGTAACTAAAAATTTACAGTTTTCGCAATTTTTCCTTTATCTGTGCTATAAGACGTTACTTCGTACCAAATTTTAAGATTCTGAGTTCACGGGAAGTACCCTGTAGATTTTGATTCCCTTGCGAGTGTCGAAAATTTGCGAAAATTAATTTTTTTTTTTTTTTGGCATAAACGGGTGTACCTTTTGATTGTGTTGGCTTAGATGTTTGATTTCTTCACAGCTCCAAGACCTGAGTATTTGATATAAATTTCAGCTTGATACCTCCACGCATTCCTGAGAAAAAGGGTCTTGACAGACAGACAAACGGAAGGACGGACAACAAAGTGATCCTTTAAGGGTTCCATTTCTTCCTTTTTTCATTTCCTTTAGTAAATATATGGATGGAATTTAGGGATAGCAACTGGTTTTTTGTCGACGGATTGTCTGGGGTCGATGATAAAGACTTTGGGAGATTATTTGTATATTCAATTGGTATTGGTATAAGTAAATGAAGGAAGGTATGGAACTGTCCTCAGTTGAGTGGCAGTTTGAGTCCCACACTAATTTTTTTTTTGTAACGGGGTCCCTATAAGGCAATTCTTGCCGGGTAAGTTAACGGGGAATGATTTAGGTAATAGACTCTCATGTGCTATCCCCTGTTCAGTGTGTGTACTTAACGGATACAAACTTAGAACATACCGTCCTAAAATTATCCCATCTGAGAATTAAAGGCTTCAACACTTTTTTTTTATTTCCACCGGACCGATTTCCACGGGACTTTCGCTGGCAGATAGCTGGTGTTATAAGAAATAACATAGCTACTTTTATTTTGGAAAAATAATTAGTGTTCCGCGCAAAAAATATAAATGTGTACATGCGAGCGACGCGCGGGGGCACAGCTAGTAGGTACATAAATTACCTACACTAGTCATAATTGTGTAGGTATGTACATAACTACAGTTACATAGAAACCATAGGTAATATATTTTTAACCAGGCCGCGACAATTACGTGCAATCTAAACTACCATCAGCTTTATGTGGTCTATGGTATGGTGTAGGTGTTGGTGTATGTGTGCGCCATATTGTCGGGGTACAGCTACGATGGATATTAAATCGTTATTTATTAATATGTTGCTGTAGGTGTGGAAATTCGTCGATATGTAATATGACTACGCTATGAGCAGAGCGCTGGCTCATATAGAAAAATATACTGTCCAGAATGGATAAAGAAATATTTACGGACAAAAGCTAGTTAACTATAAGAAAATAAAGTTTATTTTGACCACTTACGTGACTATATTACAGTACGTATCTTCTTTTTCGATAGTCAGTAAAATATGCTTTAGTATGGTCATGGACCGTGGTCCATTACCATACTATAGCATATTTTAATGCCTACTAGACATGTCTAGTGGGGACTGGGATATTGTTTATCAGAGGTTGTTTAGAGGCCACAGGCGGTTCTTTAAGAAGTTGTCTCCTCTCTCAAAAAATATCCCAATCCCTACTAGACACCTCTAGTAGGGATTGAAATATTATTTGAAAAAGGTTGTTTAGAGGCTGACATAATCGCCTACCACCAGGCGGTTCTTTAAGAACTTGTCGTATAAAAAATGTACATTAAAAAGAATCACAAGGTTAAACTAAATTAGCCCTAACATGAAGGATTAGATCTTTAAAACCATTGCGAAATTTAACCTATACCTATCTTCAGTCGTAAATCTTTAGGCCTGTCAGAGAGACTCCAACTCAATAAGGTGTTGAGCAGTGCCTCACTGCTTCTAAAACCATGGTTTTTGTATAAGATCAAAACTTAAAAGACTTTAGATAAATTAAATTTGCCAAATAACAGTTGACAATCTTGATTTACCGATTTTGAGTCGTATAAAATCAAGCTCAAAAATGTATCTAAGTGTGTCTGTCCGTTTTCAAGAACCTATAAGTACGTCCTAGAATATTTTTATTATTTGATATTAAAAATCTCACAAATATTCGTATTTTTACGTTTAGGTATTTGTATAGTTTTAAGTATGTAGGTACGATGGACGTAAAGATATAAATGTCCTGCGAATCATCTTCACATGAAATAGCAGATGAATATTGGCGGCAGGTAATGGCTAAACTACAAATTTTTTTGTCTTTAAATTATACATATTATGAGGTACGTAATATAATTCATAATATAAGATATATGTGTCAAAATATAAAATTACAATGTACCGAAGTCAAAAAAGAGGAAGCGTAGGTATATTATTACCTACATATGTCAAACAAACATTAAAGAAAATTATATTATCATTTTTTATTCTTGTATTCTGTGGAATATGAATTGTTGCGACTGGTTCTCAAAAATTTCATGGAATGTGCATTTTTTTATAACCCCCGATGCGGAGGGGTGTTATAAGTTTGACGTCGATGTCTGTGTGTGTGTGTGTGTGTGTCTTTCTGTGGCATCGTAGTTCTCAAACAGATAGACCGATTTCGATGCGGTTTTTTTTCTTTTGAAAGCCAGTTTAATTGCGGTGGTTCTAAGCTATGTTTGGTTAATATTTGACGGGCCTGTTGGTCTAGTGGTTAGTGACCCTGACCGGTATGCTTATAGGTCGTGGGTTCTATTCCCACCTGAGTCTGGGTGTTCTTTGTGTCCGTTGTTTCTATGTTTGTAAAGTCCCCCGCGACACAGGACTAATTCCTAATGCGGGAGTTGTCTTTTTAAATCTAAAAAAAAAAAAAAAAAATATTGGTCCAGCAGTGTAAGAGTATCAGCTCTTTTCCAAAATAATGTAAAGCATTTTGTAATCGTTGAAGGGATTTTCGAGTCGGGGGTTCTTCAAATTTTTTAGTTACCGATTTTCTGATGGCGATAAAAATATATAAGCGTTCAAGCTGGTGTTCCCAGGCTATACTTTCTATAGGCAACATAGGTAAAAAAGTTAAAAAAGGAGAAGTGTACAGAAATATAAATTTAAAATTTAAATACCCCTTAAAAATACTTAATTAAAATCGGACTATCCGTTAAACAGCCATGTTACCGATACAAGCAGACACACAGATACACACGTTAAACTTATAACACTTCTTTTAGGCCCTATGGTTTAAGAAACAAGTAGCCATCATGGCGGAACTACTTCATAGTCAATTCTGTTAAGAAATCTTACTAATATTATATAGTTTGTGAGAATGTATAGAGGATGTTTGTAACTCTTTCACGCAAAAACTACTGAACCGATTGCAATGAAACTTGGTATGTAGTTAGTTGGATACTTGGATTAACACATAAGCTACTTTTTATCCCAATTTTTCCACGGCATCAGGAGTTACGTTGGTGGAACCACGGGGTGCAGCTAATTTGTCATATTTTTACACTATTTTTTTAAGTAATAGCATAGTAAGTACTGTATATAGAACTAGCAGTGTCCCGCGGTTTCACCCGCGTAAGTCCCGATCCCGTGGGAATATCGGGATAAAAAGTAGCCTATGCGTTAGTCCAGGTCTCCAGCTATCTACATACCAAGTTTCATCGCAATCGGTTTAGTGGTTTTTGCGTGAAAGAGTAACAAACATTCATCCATCCATCCATACATCCATCCATCTATCCAAACTTTCACATTTATAATATTAGTGGGATATTAGTGGGATATTAGTGGGATAGTGGGATAACTATTATAACACCTAATATTTAATAAAAGCATATCAATCTGATAAAGGATTAATTCCTTTTGATTCTGATCAATGTTTGAAGATGTGTTGGTTGTGAATTATTATTAACTAGCAGCGCCCCGCGATTTCACCCGCGTAAGTCCCGACCCTGTGAGAATATCCGGATAAAATGTTGCCTATATGTTAATCCAGGTCTCAAGCTATCTACATACCAAGTTTCATTCAATCGGTTTAGTAGTTTTGTTGTGAAAGAGTAACAAGCATCCATCCATCCATCCAAACTTTCACATTTATAATATTAGTGGGATTAATGCCCTGCATGTGTTGTGTATTAGTTTTATTACCCACAAAATGTACTGTAACATTTAAAGATGTAATTCTTACTTAAAAAAACATGAGCGATCTGAGTCTCATTACAATATTGTCACCCAGTCCTTCGTCAAAAAAATGATTCTTACAGACATTTTCCAAACAACCGTGTTTCAAACTTTGTTTGCGACATAAATTCGTTAAAAAAGACATGTCACCGATTTTATCGCATACAATGCAAAAATGACATTATTTTTTAAGTCTAATAGTTGTGTTTATATCGGCAGATTTATTGTACGTTACCTCATTTCAGTTATTATCGCTACGTAATGACCGCAATTTGTTTGGATACCGATTGTGTAGTGGGTCAGAAATAAAAATATTATTATAGATTAGATAGGTAGGTACGCCTAATCATTTATGATAGCTTACAAACTCGGTCTCACACTTACTTGGAAATTTAAAATATATATGTAAGAAACAGTCCCACAACCACTTATATAAACTATGAAAATCACTAACTAACAGTAACTGCCAAGTTGTTCGTACCTCTATTCGCACTCAAGTCAATAGTTCTCATCTTATTCCTACCCTTTTATAATCCCACTATTCGTTAATATTTATCAATCGACCAATAGTGTTGCGTTACCGGTACAACCTGTCAAAATAGCTGCACCCGCATGCGTTGCATTGCTTTTTTTCTTTTTTCTTAAAATGGGGGGTGGGTCAAGGATGGCGAAAAATACTTTACGACCTATTCTCATACCTGCCAAATATACAAAAAAAAATCATTAAAATCGGTCGAGCGGTTAGGACTTCGACCACAAACACCGTGACACGAGATTTTTATATATTAGATATTTCATAATATATATATACTAACTCACCCGACAGACGTGGTCTTATCTTAACTATGAATATTGAATTCGAATTGGTATAATTAATAAAAAAAATCCAAGAACATAGTTCCGACCGATGCATATGTTTTTTTGCAGCGCGCATTCTGTCAATCGCGCCAACTGTCAAACGACTGACAGTTATGTATGTCAAAACCTCTATGGTAAACGTTGTCCTGCCAGAACGTAAAAAATAGTTTTCCTGTAACCCTATCGCAGCGCCATCTACCGTACCAATTGTAAATCTAAACTACTCTTGAATCCACCTGAAGACAAACAAAGAATATCATTAAAATCTTTCCATCCGTTTAGAAAGAGTCCAGTGACATACACACGCACAGAAGAAATGTATGTATAACGATAATACGTTAAGAGAATTCTTTGAACCCATTTTTAAGCAAGTTTATAAATATATTTATTTATTGCTGACTAAGGAATGTGAAATTTGAAAATACCTAAAGTTTAAGCGGCGGTAGCGTAATGGCTAAAGCGTCGGACTTGTGATCAAGTGGTTGCGGGTACGAAAATATCTGATTTAATTCGAGTGACCCGTGTGGGGTAAACCTGCAGGTTAAAGAGGGTCGCCTTTAGCCAACACTGCTAGCGTAATACTTTGTTTTCTACTGGTAAACAGGATGATTAGAAATCCATTCTTTTTTCCTTTCATTTATGGTATAGGGGGCAAACGAGCAGACGGGTCACCTGATCGTAAATGGATACCGCCACCCATGGGCACCTGTAACTCGAGAGTCACAAGTGCGTTACCGCCCTTTAAGGTGGGAGTAGGAGAAGAGGGGGAGAGGGGGAATAGTGGAAAGAGGGGAGAGGGAAGGGTTAGGGCCTCCGGTAACCTCACTCACGCGGCGAAATGCAATGCAAGCATTGCTTCACTGCCGGTTTTCTGTGAGGCCGTGGTATCGAGCGGAGTCGAGCCGGCCCATACGTGCCGAAGCATGGCTCACCCACGTAAAATTCTAAATTCTAGGCTTAGCACCACAGAAGTGATACAATTGGTGACGCAATTACAGGCACTGCAACAGCTTGGTAATAGTAAGCCATTAGATATGATTTCAGATGTGCTTGTCTGCTAAATTATTAATTATGAAACAAACAAATCCAGGTGCGATTGGCTGTTTTTCCAATTCCATTTCAAAGATGTCTATTATTCCCATGTAGATAGTGGTTTATTTTCTTTACATGCAGAGTCGTGGCTAAGTGGTAACCGAGTAGGTTAGCACATTATAAGTTTAAGTAATACTAGCCAGGTCCGTCTTAGGGTGGGTGAGGGTGATAGTTCTTAACACATTGAGACCCCTCCGTGCCTCGGAGAGCACGTTAAGCCGTCGGTTCCGGTTGTCATACTAACATCTGTGGCTTTCCTTACGGGTAGTTAAAGCCCTAAAAGTCCGACAATCTGATCTAATACAGAACTAGCCTGTTGGTCTAGTGGTTAGCGACCCTGACTGCTAAGCCAGAGGTCGTGGGTTCGATTCAAACCCAGGACAAATAATTATGTGGTGAGCACGATAATTTGTTCTGTGTCTGGGTGTAATTTATCTATAATATGTATGTATTTAGAAATATATAAGTATGTTTATCAGCAGTCTGGTTACCATAATACAGGCTCTGCCTAGTTTGGGATCAGACGGCCGTGTGTGAGATGTGTGGAGTTATTATTATTATATTATACTAACTTCGATATCGTCTAGTACTTGGGATGTGGAGGTCTGATGGCAGTCGCTTCACGTAACATTTAGTAGTTTCGTAGTTCGAAATTATCGGCAGAGAATTAGAGTAACCAACATCGCACAGAGAATCGACTGATGGTCGCTGGTGATGACGTACGATGAACGTAGGGTAGGGCGCCCTGCGACCAGATGAACCGACGACTTGAAGAAGGTGGCTTGCAGCAGATGGATGCGAATTACCCGAGAGTTTTGGGGAGGCTTTCGTCTAGCAGTGTACGGCGATAGGCTGATAACGATGATGATGAAAATGTACTGTGTGTAATGTACTAGATAAAGATGTTTCTTTTAATAAAATTACTCGTAGTACCTAAGTACTACTGTCCATCGCGGCATCGACATGATACCATCGGCAATACGAACGGGGCCTATGTTGATTGAAATGGATTTTATTAACATGACTTACAAAATTCAATATTTTTTGTTGTGCATTGACCATGGACTATAAAACTATTAAATGCGAAAGATACTGCATAACGTACAAAAAACATAAAGACACAAAGCTTTTTATTAATTATATTTAAATTCACAATAATTCTTTCAAAAAAAAACGACTTAAAAAAATACTATTCCATAAAAGACTTATATGGTTTTCTCATGGATGACATCGTCAGAACTAAATTGAAATGGGACCACACTGGAAGCACAAGCTTTCAAATAAAAAAAAAGAATCATCAAAATCGGTTCACCCAGTCGAAAGTTCTGAGGTTACAAAATTTAAAAAAAACAGTCGAATTGAGAACCTACTCCTTTTTTGAAGTCGGTTAAAAACAACAATGCGTGTTTAGGTATCTATTGTTTTTGTAAATTTAAGACAGATTACAAAATAACTTGTGTTTCACGCTTGTATCCCCAAAGGGGTAGGCAGATGCGTAAAAATCCCAGGGGCCGACTGGCGGAGAAATACATTCATATACTCACGACTGATTCCCCCTTCACATCCACATATTTCCAACTATAGTTGTGCCCCATTCACGCACCCCCTAGGGTACTTACCTAAGCCTATTGCCGCCAACCGGGCACTTTGGGAAATAAAGATGGAAAAATGTAGGGTATATTGAAAGGGAAAAGTAGATAATATAGGAAAACAATAATAAGATAAAGTTGCTTATGTGAATGGATTGGAGAGTGTTAGCAATACCTCGATATTACAAAAAACATCACTACATCAGCACTTACTCTAAAACAAAGCCCCCCGCCGCGTCTGTCTGTCTGTTCGCGATAAACTGAAAAACTATTGAATGGATTTTCATGCGGTTTTCACCAATAGACAGAGTGATTCATGAGGAAGGTTTAGGTATATAATAAGGTATATAATTTTCTAACGTTTTGTGTAAATTGGTTAAAATATGATGATGATTGTTGACGATGTCTCTGCTACCCGTGCGAAGCCGGGGCGGGTTGCTTGTAAGATATATTTTTTTAATTCGTGAAGGGCTTCTTATCGATGTCATTAGTTGTATTTTTATTACCTACTCACATTTATCCCTGAAGGATACACCAGTTACACAGAGATTATTATACATACCTACTCACACTGAACCTAGGCGTATCTGCGCGTACTTACCTAAGGGGCGAGGACCTTCTACCCGTCTACCTGGCACTATTCCAGTATCCTATCCAATAATTTTCTAACAGAAAAACGCAATAGTCGTTTTAACCAGCCCGGGTATCAAACCCAGGTAGTATAAATAACAGATAGACGCACAACGCAGTCGCTATTTATATTTATTGATAGGTACAGGCTGTGCGGTTTTGGTCGGTTCGAGTCCGACATAACCATGTCATCGTGCAATCGGTTAATTGGTACCCATGGGGGTTTCCACACGTAAAAAAAAGATTAGGTTAAGTTCCGGATGTCGTAATAAAGCTGTTCCCGGATCCCTCCTACTTAAGGCGCAGTACGGCACACCGTGTGGTTTTAGTCGGTTCGATTCCGACACACCGCCCCGCCGAAAACCCCGGCGGGGTGACGGCCCGAGGGGGTTTCCACACGCACGAAAAAAAAAAAAAACGTTAGTTAAACTTTTAAACTTTCGCCTCATCTGTACTTATTAATAATATTTAAGACACTAATCTATATTTATAAATTGAATCCCTATTTCCTTTGGTCACCACACCACGCCACACCACACCATCACGTGTGAACGGCTGGACCGATTTCGCTAATTCATTTTTTTTTGTGTTTGTTATTGCAAGGAGAAGGTTCTTATGAAAGAAAAAATTAAGAAAGTTGCGCGGGAAATTATAAAAATTAAAAAAACCTAACGAGGGACTTACGCGGGTGAAACCGCGGGGCGCAGTTAGTCACTACATATTATAAAACAAAGTCCCCGCATCCCCCCAGATCCCCCGCAGATTAGAACAATTATTTTTGTATTAGATAGAATATTCATTGAGGAAGTTTATATGCTATGTAACATCACGCTAGACCCTTAGGAGAGGAGGTGAAACTGCGGAGGAGAAAGGCTAATGTGATACACCTACGATACAGTACTTAAAATGAATTAATTCCATAATTGGGTATGTTAATGCAAAGAAACATTTGATCTACGTATATCTACCAAATAACCAACGTTTCGACGTTTCGTTTACATAGCTAAAGCTTGCTCATGAATCGCTCTATCTATTGGTGAAAACCGCATGAAAATACGTTCAGTAGTATTTGAGTTTATCACCAACAGACAGACAGACAGACGCGGAGGGGGATTTGGTTTTATAATATGTAGTGATGTACCTACTGATAATTGAATAAATCTTGAAATACTTATACACAGATAAAGTTGTTACCCATTGTAGGCACACATATTTACTAAAGTTTCTCTCTAAATATTAAAAATCTCCTGGTGGTCCATAGGTAGATACATCATACATTTTTAGCGATTGCCTAAGGGCGACGGACAGGGCTATCTCTCGCCCTAACAGAAGCAGGCCTAAGACGGTGGTGCGACACCTTCCACGCGCGCGGTACATCATGATGGGGTCGCCTTGCTCAACTGGCGACCAAGTCTGCCGGGGTTCACAGGGATTTCCTTTCTAGGGTACACCTGTACCGGCAATAAGACCAGTGACGGAACACTATGTAGTTTTAGTCGGTTCGAGTCCGACATACCACCTTACCGTTGGCCTGCTGAGGTGACGAACCGTGGGGGTTTCCACAGAAATAAAAGGTATACCGATACGAAGACCTTCAGGAAAAGAGCGTAGGTACTCCCATCTCAAAGGTCGGCAACGCACTTGTAACTTTTGAGCTTCAGGTGTCTATGGGCGATAGATGTATGTTGCTTGATTTTTTTTTCATGTTATAGAGGGCAAACGACATGATGTAGTCGTTTGCAATATTATATTAAACTTTAAGTTAGTAGATGTTTTATATTTCACGTTCCTCCATTAGCGAAATTTCTTAAAAATGCTTACGAAAAATTCTCTTCACCCGGAAAATTTCCTATTTCTTTTGTATGAAATTTAAAAACAACAAAATCAGGTTTAAACAACACTCGAACAAAGATTAACAAAGAAACATACCTCCGAAATCCACCGTCCAACCTACATATAACCATTGTAACAACCCGACCGAATTCTTGGAATGAACAAAAAAGAAACAGTCCCAAAGTAACCATTTTTTATCAGTTTAATCCTACGGAACCAGACAGAAGGAACCAATTTTCATTAATATATCCGAACAGGAGCCGGCCCGCCCATTACCGCCCCCGGATTGGCTACTAGCAACACTGTTAGAAAACCATTCGCGGACACATAACTATCTCTTTCTAATGTATCATACGCTCAATTCAAAGGCTCTAACCTCTCATTCTAACATGCTATACAAATTACAGATGGCTTAATGTTTTTCTACGCGTCCACTGTAATAAATTTAGGGTACTCTAATGCATAGGGTCAGTAAACTAAAGGCAACCATAACTTTTATACTTAAGTGATATTTTTGCATGGGGTTTGTTGTCATTTAAGCCGTTTCTTTATTATAAATGACAGGTATAATTTTTAACACAAAACTTTTTTTGCCAAATGCTGTATAATCGTTATACTTACTTGTAAATGGCTGTAATATTACTTTAAAAAAACCTACACAGAGAACGTTTCCGTGGTCTGGTGTTAGTACCAATTATCCACATATCTAGATTTTAGATAAAAACGTTTATATATTTTTTAATACTCTGTAACTCCGATGTCCTTCCGTTGTGTAAAGTTATTAATATAACATGAGAGATGGATTGGATGCATTTATAATTATGAAAAGGTATTCTGTTAATTAATTCTGGAAGTAACGGTTTTTAACACAAATAAGTACATGTTTACGTTATTTTACATGTTAATGTGAGTTTGTAAACAGAAAGAATTCGGTTTTTTTCAAGTGAAAACTTCTTTAGGCGTTTTTGCTTTGGGGAAAAAGCACTGAACTCATTACCGTCACGCTAATAATACATATATATCCACTAGAGGGCGCTAATCTAAACATTGAGTTTTGTCAGCTCCTTTTTAATTAATCTTTAAAAATATAATAAGTTCAATAAAAGTGAAAACAATATACTAATTTGTATATACCCACTTATGATGATGTCACTAGTAGATGGCATCACTTTTTGAAGTGAATACTTTTTTAGTCACGTTAGGCACTTTTGATATGGGGAAAAAGGCACTGAACTCGCGTGACCGTCACGCTCAGATATATGTGTGTATGTGTTTTCACTTCTGACGTGCAGTCCTACGACTGACAGTTTTTTTTGTAAGTGTAATAATTCTCATCCATATAACACATAATGCATAAGTTAGCATGTGCTGAAGTGACAGGCCTGTTCTTCTGGTGGTTAGTGACCCTGACTGCTGAGTCAGAGGTCGTGTGTTCGATTCCCACCCAGGACAAATAACTGTGTGATGAGCAGGATAGTTAGTTCTGTGTCTGGGTGTGATTTATCTATAACTAGCAACTCGCCCCGGCTTGGCACGGGTAGCAGAGAGATCTTCAACATTTCATCATTGGTTGAAATATGAAGATGATTGTTCAAAACTTCTCTGCTACCCGTGCAAAGCCGGGGCGCGCTGCTAGTAGGTATATTATAAATATGAAAGGAACTCTGTCTGTTGCGTTTTCATGCCTAAACCATTGAACTAATTTTAATGAACTTTATGGGATAACGAAAACGAAGCTTGAAGGTATCAAAATAGTCTTTGAAAATTGTATTGCACAGAGCTAGTAAAGCATAATAAAAAAAAAACTTACCATACATTGAATTTGAAGTTAAGCACTTTCATCATTTTATTTTGTGAACTAAAATCAAACTACACTTTGACTTAACCTGGAATATAATAAATGTGAATGTGAACTAGTAGTGACGTACTGCATCAGTTTGCGCGGCCATCAGTCAGTTATTCACTACATCAGTCAGTCAGTCCCTACACCAGTCACTAGCTTCCATTGTGAGAGCATGACATTCTGCATCCGCCTAAGAGTTCGGAAACTTCACGTGAGGTATTTAATGGTACGCTATGTAAGTACCGTGAAATTGTTTTTATGGCCTTAACCCCCACTTAACTATAAGCTTGCCAGTGGAGCCTTCCTTTAATATTTAATCATGGTTTAAATTTTTCTTCTATTTTATCCAAGATAGTAAGGAGGTTGCAGTTGACATAACTGCAATCGAAATCGCAGTCCGCGTGCAGTTTACGAGCGATTTGCGTTCGGATCTAATGACTGCAGGATAAGTATACCAACAAATCTTTATTGGTATACTTATCCTGCATATATGCAGATAGTTATCTAACTATCTTATTCTCTAATGAGCTCATTTAAAATAGGGTCTTCATCTATAGCCACAAACATAGAGGAGACTATAAAAATGTAATGTAATTATTATTAAATAAACAAAAATCAGCAACATAATAGCAAGTGTTGATTTAAAACACTCCCGAAAATTTTCAGTTAACCCCATTAATTAAATTTAAAAAGTAAATACGTGGATCCGACGGTATTTTATTTAATGTAATACCGGTCACTACCAGTCCATTTAAGAAATAATGTAAATAATGGATTAATTATAACTTGTTTGATAGAAGTTGTTCATTTTTTTAACATACTTTTTTTTCGTAAAATAAAAATGTAGGTAGAAGTACAGTACTACGTACCGGAAATTAAAGAAATACCATAGATATAAATGGCAAAAGCACAAGCCGTGCGACGCCAAGCCATAAAAAAGGCATAATAATTATTGTTTATTAAAATTCGAAATTCAAATTGTAGCGCTGTTCTTCACTATTTTTTAATAGTTATAAGAAAAGAAAAAAAATGAAATTCGAAATTCAAATAGGGTCGGAGACTGCTATTAAAAAAAAATTAACACTCCTCAGAAAATTAGGTGTTATAGGTAGGTAATAGGTATATCTATGACTTCGAAAAATTTGATTCATTATTATTTATAAATTTGTTTTTATTTTTAATTACAAAACCAAACATTAAAAGTAAATGACATCATGGCCCCTTATTTCATGCCATGTTTCTACACATCGTATCGTTTTAACGTTTAATAAAGAGGAACCTACAACCGTATTGTTGCCGCTTAGCACACTGTTTTTTACGAATTCGCTTTTACGAAAAAATAATTCGGTTTCTTAAGATATTTATATATTCTTTATTATTAATCGCTCTTTATTACGAAACGCTGACCAGGTTTCTAAAACTGACAATTAATCTTTATTAGAGATTATACGGTTTTACTCACGTTTGTAGCGTGAAGCGTCCTGCCGCGACGGTGTCAGGCGTCACAGCGTCGCGGCAGGACGCTTCACTCCTTGAAAAAGGGCCCCCGTCGGGTCCGAAACTAGTCGGGCATCCCCGAAATACAAACGTGAGTAAAACCGCATAATCTCTAATAAACATGAATATCACTCACAAGTTTTTATTGTAACATGACAATTAATCGTCAATAAACCAAAAAAAAAACTTGTTAATGTCATTAATTTCCACCATCATTTTAGGACAAATAGTTAGCTTTCTTTTCTTTTTCTAGGATGAACTCCACCCAATAAAATATTTCAACTTATTCCATTGCTTTGTTAGTAACACACAGCTCTCGGTTAAAAACCGGCCATATTGCAGTAATTAGCTAGTCTATACGGCTCGTAAATCATATTATATATGTAGGTAAGTACTTAATTAGTAGGTAATATTGACTGACTGACCAGTTTCTAACCAACAATGATAATCAAATGAATGTGCAGTTATTATTGTACAGATGAAAGACGTGAGGGATGTGAGGTTATAAATGAATATCTACTCATATAATAAAAATGAAAAATGAGTTTATTTATAGTCGATAAACTCTGTAACTACTGAACCGATTTTAATAATTAGAAGCATTGGCTATATTTTATTTTAGTACTAGTTTAAGGCGAATGAAAGCTGAGCACAGCTATTTTAATAAACTTCAAAATATGCGGAGATTTGCAATTTTTTGCGCCATCACAATTGACTAGGTACTCGCTGCATCGCGACATTTTGAGCGCGTTAAATGATTAATGACATCATTACTTTTGTCTATGTTAAGATATTTATGTCTCCTTCCTGGAGGTGGGCGTTAATAGCCACACACAGTTTTTAACTAATGTAGCTATTATTTTATTATTATTATTTTAAGTCTCTAGTGCTACCTCGACCATTTCTGGACATTTGTAGCACAATTTTGCTTTACAGTTTACTGCTCAGACTTATGGCCCCGAGAAACCCCTAAATCCTAACAGGAGTGATTGTTTGTATTTCCTGCGGTTGCATGATGTGTAACCCTAGGTTAATACTTCGGTGTCGCATTTGTGGGCTACAAGAGTATAGAATATGCATTGCAGTTTCTTTTAATGGGTACATTAGAAGAAACTGCAATGCATATAATAAGCATAATTTAAGCATGTTCAATAGGTATATTGAACATGCTTAAATTGTATATGGTTTTTCTTGTTCCTAATAAAGATTACTAATATATATTTTATCAAGTACTTATATTATTATTAATACGTGAAGAGATTTTTTCGCTTACATAGAAATGTGAAATTTAGAATACATGCATAATTAAAGTGTATGTAGATATGTATTGTCAATTATACGAAAACGACTACAAGATAGAGTGTTGATCTCTAATACTATTTAAGGTTTATACAATAATTATATTTAAAAAAAGTATTTCCGACTTCCATGCGCCTCAAAATACCCAAATCCCTTCAAGTGTACCTATAAAATTTGAAGAGTTCCCTCAATTTCTCCAGAATCCTGACCTGATGACCATGGGACCACCTGGGAAGTATATTCTTTCAAACAAAATAAGAATTTTCCAAATCGGTCCAGGCGTCTTTAATTAATCCGTGAACATAAATAAAAAATATATATATACAGTGGAACATAGAACCTCCTCCTTTTTTGGAGTCAGTTAATAATAGTTCAAATTTTACTGGTCAATGAAATAAAACAAAACATTATATACTAAATAAATTTTATCGTCGAAATTCTTGTTTCTTATAAATTTATTTATAAATTTAATATTTCGGTGAAACAGTTTTTCATACAAACATAAGGGTACTTTTAACGGAAAATACCTATAAATGTCATAATGTAACATTATATATCCGCCGCCTCGTTTTGCGAGGAGATAATATATGCTAAGGAGGCGGCGGAAATGGAACGGGAGAGAACTAGTACTCTCCGATCCCGGAGAAGACGCACCAGGCGCCGGAGAGAGCAAGTGGATCTCCGGCCTCCATGAGCACTTGCCTGGGGGCGACGGACAGGGTTATCCGGCGCCCTAGCAGAAGCAGGCCCGAGACGGTGGCACCGTGTTCCGCGCGTGCCTCTCTTACTGATAGGGGATAAAATCCCCCACAACACAGTGGGATCACCTGTTGTTTAACAGGCGGCCAAGTCTGCCAGAGTTCACAGGGATTCCCTTATAAGGGTACACCTGAGGCCCTGCTAATATGGACTGTGACGGAACACCGTGTGGTTTCAGTCGGTTCGAGTCCGCCATACCACCCTACCCGACAAGGTGACGACTGAGGGGGTTTCCACACGTAATAAAAAATAATATATGTAAATATTAATCTATCAGAGAAATAATATATTTCAAACAAGTATTACAATTGTTTTTAGTAGGTATATTAGAGTGCACATTTTAAATTGCGATCAGAAAACAATAACAAGTTAAACTTTATTACATTATAATGAATGCAAGTTAGTTTTTAAAGCGATGAAAAATAACAAGACGATCGTATCGCATGCATGAACACTGACTCGTTCAAGTTTCTGTGACTATAAGACAGTTAATGCGGGTTCTGTATCTCACAGTATTTAAAATATCGTTACGAGCTGGTGTCTGTGATTAGAATATCTACCAATTTGTAAGGAAATATACAAAATTTATTTAAATAATTCGCAATTAACACTCACTTCACTTCATTTGTACTATTCGCTATTCTTCGCACTTGTTAACTCATAGTATCGCTAAACTGGAACTGAATGTCCATACCACAATGCAAATTCGTTATATAGTTCAAAAAACATTTTACAGAAAGTTTGTGAACGTATGATCCTCCACGCCGTCCGTCAGTAGCATTTAACATTGTGACCAAAAGTTTTTTTGATCTAATAACCTACTCATATGATCCTTTACGCCGTCAGCAACATTTAACATTGTGACCAAAAGCTTTTTTGACCTATTAACCAACTTATGTGATCCTTTACGCAGTCAGAAGCATTTAACATTGTAACCAAAAGTTTATTTACCTACTCATAAGATCTTTCGAACTAGAAATTTAAAAACTATCTACAAATATTACGAAGCTATTTATTTTCCAAGCAGAACTTGTGCGTAACCCTACTAGACCACACGTGCGCATCCAAGATTTTCTCTGCAACATAAAAACTAGCAGCAATACCATATGCAGTACTGCGAATATAATTAATACGTTTGCATACGCTAATTCAAGTTCTTATCTCGAAATCTCCAATAGACACACTAATGCAGTCAGTAATGCAGTCAAGTATGGAAAATTAAACGGCATTTCGGAATAAATGGACATGTTGATAAGAAGCGAATTAGGCGCGGGCTTCTGTTAGCAGACAGTCTTTTGTTTTTACCCCGATAGCCGCAAATAGGAAACGTTGTAAATAGCAGAATCACTTTATACATTATGTGAACTTATATTTCAGGAGACTATTTAAATAAGACTATTTTAATTAATTTCAATGGGGAGTCTAACAAAGAGGTTTATTTTGGTTTCCGTATCTGGGTTCTATCCATATACAATACATTATTTACTATCGATTATAAACTAGCTGCCCCCTCCCCCCCCCCCCCTTGGCTGCAGCAAGCTTACGTAATACTAAGGTAATTTTAAGTCAAACTTCTTATTTGCCCCCCCCCCCCCCTGGACCGACAATAACAAATTTAGCTGGGCTGCTGGGTACACCCATGAATACGCCTATGTCTACAACTTCTGACATACAGGCCTGAGTATATATATGTATTAACAGTTTTAGCGACCCTGAAATCAAACCCAGAACCTCATAATAAAAGAAAAAAAAAAAAAAAAAATATTTCTTATACACTTAACACACAATAATTATAGTAGTAAGAAACTTAAATCTAAAAAAATAAACGAGCTTAAAACATGTATACCTCACGTACTCGTGACAATAATCGTACGCAAACATGCTCGTACATACTTAAGCGCTAATTTAACTTGCAGGATCAATGAAGCAGTCCCACGGAACCGACGCCGGTAATGTTATACCATTGTAATCTACTAGCAGCGCCTTGCGGTTTCACCCGCGTAAGTCCCGATCTCATGGGAATATCGGGATAAAAAGTAGCATACATGTTAATCCAGGTCTCCAGCTATCTACATAGCAAGTTTCATCGCAATCAGTTCAGTAGTTTTGGTGTGAAACAGTAACAAAGATCCATCCATCCAAACTCTCACATTTATAATAGACTAGCAGTGCATCGCGGTTTCACCCGCGTAAGTACCGATCCCGTAGGAGTATCGAGATAAAAAGTAGCCTATGCGTTAATCCAGGTCTCCAGCTATCTACATACCAAGTTTCATCGCAATCGGTTGAGTAGTTTTGGTGTGAAACAGTAACAAACATCAATCCATCCAAACTTTCACATTTATAATATTAGTGGGATTTTAACAAACTGAGTTAATTTGACTATAGTCTGAGATTTGAGCATTTTACTAACAAACGAAAAAACTATTCACTTTTATAATACTATTTTAGAATTAATATGCCTATTTCTGCGTTAGAAAGTTATTGGTAGTTTTTTTTAGTTTTTTATAAGGTATTACCTAAACCGTTTGCTAAAATTGTTATTAGTTGCTTATGATAAGGGTAAAAAACCTCTGATGCAGGAATAAATACCTTCCGTATTGTAAGTTTTACAGATAAGCATGTCTATGGCAACTTAGTTCCTAAACGAATGGACCGATTTCAAATATTTTTTTTAGATATTTTTTTCACATTTAAATGGGATGATTCTTAGTCGTGTTTTGACAACAATCTGTTCATCCCTTTTGAAGATTGAAGTATAAACTACTTATTATTCAAACAGCTTAAAAATATATTTTAATAAGGAGGCTTCAGAAATATTATTACATTGACATGGTCTATTTAACTTCGGTCGCTCTTTAGCACCACTGCTGAATGATTGTAAGCAGGTTGATGACAGTTTTTTTTCCTCCTCTAATTTTGGAAATGATATTTTTTTTTGAAGTGAAACTTCTTTAGAATCGTTGTGATTTGAAAATTCGATGAAACGAAAAAGTCACACTAAAAAGAGACAAACATTCATAAATAGGATTTAGCCTGTGAGAGAATGGTATAGAATACAAGTATACAGTGTTTCATATAATCTTCGTATGCTATGCTAGCACGTGTATTTGCACCTGCGTACTACGTAGAAAAAGTGACAAACATATTCATAAATAGGATTTAGCCTGCGAGAGAATGAATTAGAATACAAGTATACAGTGTTTCCTATAATCTTCGTATACTAGCACGTGTCTTTGCGCCTGCGTACTATGAAACCTTCAGAAAATGCGTCATAGTCAACGTGGTGTAACATTCACGTGTATTATTTTTGTGCATTCGCGTATTAAAATTCGTTGGTTAATTATTTTCTGAAGTTTCACTTCTGCCGTGTGTGAATAGCACATACACACTTTTTTTTAATTAAGCCCACGCTCATCGTATAGTGAAATATTCTGTCTGATAACCTCATCTTACGTAAAACATTTTCTTTTTTTTTGTCTGAACTCTTCAGAGAACACCACAGTGACAATCCGACAGTTACAATTCTCCATTTAAATTCTGTACACACATTTAATGAGATAATTAGTCGGTGATTCTTTGACTATTTGACATCTAGAACGCCTGAATGCCATATCCAAATTACAAGACCTCTCCCTGTGGCACTCCAAATCATTAACCATTCTAGAATCACAACCTTAATATCATCGAAGGAAATAAAACTATAATCTTATATAGTTAATAACATCTTCTTTTAAGCTACGTTTAACAGAAGAAATTAAATCAAGATATTCATTATAAAGATATTGATTATCGTAAAATGAAAACTTAGTTTCTTCAATTGTATAATCGCGAAGTAAATGGAGGTCAAGTTATACTGGATGCGGCATAGTAGTTTAATTTTAGTTAATGAGTATAAAGAATCGTTCACCGCGGCCCCTTTGATGTTCATAGCGGGTGATACAAAGGAATGGTGTAATTGGTTCGACGGGCTTTGGATTCCGTTACGAAATAGGATGGTTCCTTTGTTCAAAGTAACACGTATATATAAGTTTTACTATTGATTTTATTAAGTGAGAAGAAGATGGCTATACGGCCCGATGGTTAGTGAGTATCAGTTGCGTATGCCAACCTTGTAGAAACATAGATTTTGCTAATACATTAAAACAGATATTCATTTTATAATGACTTAGATACGCTTATTACATCACTACTTGAAGAAGTTTGACTAAAACATAATGTTTAACAGAAGTTGTAAAGCATGCAATTGACTGACTGCAATTATTTATCCTACGGTATCTTGTTTTTGTTACTCATCTAAAATATATATTACTAGCTGTGCTCCGCGGTTTCACTGGCGCAAGTCCCAATGCCGTGGGAATATTGGGATAAAAGTGTCGTTGTGGCGATAGAGTAAGTACCTTAACCATGTTTTCTGATTTACTGTCTTGTATTATTATACATAGTACTAAACTTTTTTATCGTAGTTGCAACAAATTGTAGACTTGATTTTGCATAATTATATGCTGGTCTTTCAGGTCCTTTCTCAAGTATGGTGTTGGAACTTCGTAGTTTTAATGGATTATAATATTACAAGTACGTTTAAATGTATACTAGCTGCACCCCGCGGTTTCACCCGCATAAGTCCCGATGCCGTGGGAATATCGAGATAAAAAGTAGCATATGTGTTAATCCAGGTATCCAGCTATCTACATACCAAGTTTCATCGCAATCGGTTCAGTAGTTTTTGCGTGAAAGAGTTACAAATTTCCATACATCCTCACAAACTTTCACGTTTATAATATTAGTAGGATTAACCTATTTTGAAAAAGAACTTGCAGTAATTTAATTACAAATTTAATTACAAATAAATATGAAAATTACTCACAAAACAGTTATGATCTATGAGCCAATGTTCCATCCAGTTTCAGGTGAATTGCGGCGGCATACAGATATAGTATAGGTATACCCTTCAACTTAAGAACACCTTCTTTGTATTTCTTTATATTATTATTATTATTTTTTGTATCTATACACAGGCAGGGTGTTTTAGGTAATTAGAATTACCTTACTCGTAACTGGTACTCTGTGCACACTATAAACTATAAACATATTTGCATTGTCTTGAGATATTACGCAATGTTGATCTCGCGACAACGCTACATCCTCAAGTTTGTAAAAATGATGCGCTCACGCGATAGCAGTCGAACAGTGCGGTGTATGCGGGAAAGGGACAGAAAATTATAAGTCAAAGTGGTTTCGATTTAATTTGTTATATAATTTTATGACTAACGCTTGTTTTAGACTAGTCATACGTGGTTGTTTTTATCTGTGTCTTTAATAACTTGAATTTATCTTAAAGTTATTGGAATGCACACCACGCCATATGCATTTTTTTTTTCTTTTCAATATTTAACCTTTATGTTGTGGTTTTGGTCTTAGCTTCTCGTTCTGTGCGTCACTTGGGGTTAATACGGAAGACCAGCGCTGTGTTGTGGCCTGCGTCACAGCCAGCATTAAGCTGAGTATTAACCTCGTTGCCACACCTGCGGGCGTGCAATGGCAATGCAACGTGATCCTAGTTTTAAGTAACATATTATTTTGATTGCGCATTGCGCGACTGTATTGTGAGGCAATAAATGGTTCTTTCTTTCTTTCTTTCTTTCTTTCTTTCAGTAATTTATATTAACGATAAAATGTACAGAATCTTACTAAATCGATCTGCACAGTACTCAAGCCTGTAAATAATACAGAATAGATAATAATACTTACATATCTAGTATTTATACTAGGTATAGTTGGAGTGACATCACTATGAAAATAATAGATCATTTACTCAGTTGTACAAAATAGGATAAAATTGTTGTCTACACCTGTAGTCCTATATTATTCTAGTGCATATTCTACCAATAATACTAATATTTTGGAACGTATTACACGGCAATATCATTACCCATACTTGTACTATAGATAGTACACGGATACATATACGTTTTATTTTTTGTAAATACATGATATATGAAACAAGACCAATGCAAGTAGACATATTCATGGATAAAAATATAAATTAATAAGTCATTGTTACCTTCATGTGCTAACAAAATAAATGTTTTTCTTTCTTTCTTTCTTTGCACTGAGCAGGAATCGAACTCGCGTTGCAGTCTAATACTCTACCACCGCGCCACGTAGGTTTTATACATATTAATATGTATGTTAAAAGAGATGAGCAAAATAGTTTATTAAAAGTATTTTAATTCAAAATGCAAATATTTTGCTACTTTTTATTTCAAATACAAACACAAAATGGATTTTAATAAAAGTATTTAAATACAAAATGCAAAGTACGTATTTTAAAAATGGCTTATTCAAATAAAATACCTTATTATATTGATTGAATATCTCTCTGGTTCTATTTAGGTATATGACTCCGTTGTCACGCTGCAAACTGTTTCTAGGTACTCTGTGTATTGTTCTGCAATATTTAATATTTTTTTTGGGAGAACACTTAATTATTGTACATCTTGAATAAAGAGATAACTAATTTCTAATTGATAAATAAAAACGATATAATGGAAAGAAAACACAATATTTTTAGTTGAGTTATTTTAGATGAAATTGAATAAAAAAATTAAATAATAAAGTAACAAATCCATTTTGAATTTTACAAATACTTAATATTAATTTAAGTATTTCAAATAAAAAATAAACAACTTTTTGAATAAATAGTATTTGATATGCAAAATAAAAATAATAATTTTCAATTTTTATTTGTATTTCAAATAAATCACATTTATGTATGTTCCTTACCTTATAAGTAATTAAAACCTTATTCGCGGGCTAATGCTATGCTTATACCTAATGGACCTAAAGGTGATTAAAAAATATCTTGCAAACAGCAATTGGCGGTCAAAGCTGGTGTTTATTACACCAGCTATGTTCGCAAATTGCTGGTTCGGTTGGCTGGCTGCAGTTAATTATTAATTTGTTATCATTCTAAGAAATTGTGGTAACGGTATGTCTACGGTATTGAAAACAACTTAACACACATTGGCAAGTAATCATGTTTTACTTCTTTGTTTTAGACATGGCGTATAATGTACTAGCTGACCGCGCAACTTCGTCGTAAATTTTCCCCATTTTTGCAACATTTTTCATTGATACTCCGCTTCTATTGGTCGTAGCGTCATGTCATATACCCCATAGCCTTCCTCGATAAATGAGCTATACAACAGTAAAATAATTTTTCAAATCGAACCAGTAGTTCCTGAGATTCGCTAGTTCAACCAAACAAACAAACTCTTCAGCTACATAATCCTACTAACATTATAAACGTGAAAGTTTGTGAGTTTGGATGGATGGATGGATGTTTGTTACCCTTTCACGCAAAAACTACTAAACCGATTGCGATGAAACTTGGTATGTAGATAGCTGGAGACCTGGATTAACGTATAGGCTACTTTTTATCCCGATATTCCCACGGGATCGGGACTTACGCGGGTGAAACCGCGGGGCGCAGCTAGTATTAGTATAGATTTAAACAATTATTAAATTAATAATAGTAAAGTATTTACTCTTTGTTATTGATACGACTTATCTTCTATCGCCACATATCACGGCATATTATAAAACAAAGTCCCCCGCCGCGTCTGTCTGTCTGTTCGCGATAAACTGAAAAACTATTAAACGGATTTTTATGCGGTTTTCACTAATAGACAGAGTGATTCATGAGGAAGGTTTTGGTGTATAATTTGTATCCGTGCGAAGCTGGGACGGGTTGCTAGTTTAAATATAACATTAATTCCTTTAGCATTATAAAAATATTAATCTACGTGCATATGATTTAAGAACAGTGAAATATTTATATACCTTCTACGGAGATCCTAATCACTACATATTATAAAACAAAGTCCCCCGCCGCGTCTGGCAGTCCGTTCGCGATAAACTGAAAAACTACTGAACGGATTATCATGCGGTTTTCATAAATAAACAGAGTGATTCATGAGGAAGGTTTAGCTGTATAATTTGTTAACGTTTTGTGTAAATTGGTTGAAATATGATGATGATTGTTGAAGATGTCTCTACTCCCCGTGCGAAGCCGGGGCGGGTTGCTAGTAATATTTTAAACGTGAAAGTTTATGGAGGATGTATGGATGTTTGTTGCTCTTTCATGTAAAAACTACAAAACCGATTGCGATGAAACTTTGTATGTACATAGCTGGACACCTGGTGTAACATATAGGCTACTTTTTATTCTGATATTCTTACGGCATCGGGACTTATGCGGGTGAAACCGCTGGGCGCAGCTAGTGATATATAAGTATGATGGGATCAAAATTAACTTAACACAATGTTCTGTCCCAGGTGCAAGGACTCGTGTGTAACTTAAGAAGGAAGTCCCCAGAAACTCCAACGTCGCCAACCCTATTCCTGTTTGATCGTGGTCTTTTGCAGAGTTGAGTCAGTGAGACCGCTATAGAAGATCCCAAACTTTCTACTATTCTCCAATGGAAAATTAGTCGAGGCAATTAAGTGTTTATAGATAATAAAATATCTTTAAAAAGTTATTTTATAATCATTGGAAATGAACGATCACATAATAAATAATGCTAATTTATCTGAATGTGACAGTTTCAGTAATAACTCCTAGCGGTTTATTCTTAACTAGCAGTTCCCGCGCGGCTTCCCTCGCGTGTACATAATTACATATTTATATATTTAGCGGGGAACGCTAAATCTTTTTTTCAAAATAAAAGTAGCCTAAGTTACTTCTTATAACACCAGCTATCTGCCAGTGAAAATCCCGTGGAAATTGGTCCACCCGTTCCCGATATTCACATCCGACAGACAGACAAACATTTTAAAATTGATTTTTAGGCATAGATTTCATGCAAATAACTGTGTGAGCAACTATTATTTTGACATTATAAACAGACACTTCAATTTTATTTATTTGTATTGATGACTGGCTGCGCCCCGCGTTTTCACCCGTGTTAGTCCCTCGTTGTCTTAAATTTACTAATTTTCCGCGCAACTTTCTTAATCTTTTCTTTCATTAGAGTCTTCTCCTGACATTAACAACACACAAAAAACAAAGAATTAGCAAAATCGGCCCAGCCATGAGCAGCAGTGACGCCGCTGCCGTGACCAAGGGAAATAGGGATTCATTTTATATTATATACATGTATTAATCATAACAAATCAAAGTCATAATTAATAACGAATTAACGCGATCATCATAGGTATTACATATCATTCAATTGCCTGAAGTTTCGACTAGATTGTACTGGCCATGGTCACTCTGACTCTCCTAAAGGTATGTAATTATATGAAAGAAAGAAAGAAAGAAAAATATTTTATTTGTATCATGGTACGCGAAAGTTTAAAAGTTAGTAATTCAAAGGCTTTGAATCACCAGAATTTTTTATTTTTTATATTTATTACCAGAATAGATTAAAAGTCCAGGTAAGTATAACCTTCTATAAACACAAGAAGTAAGCCACAGAAGAAAAGAGGATTTCTGCTCAAATTGGGTGTAAGAATACCTCCACATTGTAGAAGTTTGCAGTTAAATTTTTGTTTTTTGGGATAGGGTCAAACGAGCAGACATGTAACCTGATGGTAAGTAACTACTGCCGCCTATGGGCATCTGCAACTAAAGTCACAATTGCGTTGCCGGCCTTTAAGGTGGGAGTAGGGGAAGAGGAGAAGAGGGGGAGAGGGAAGGGTTAGGACCTCCGGTAACCTCACTCACATCGCGAAACACAAAAAAAAACGTGGTTATGAGGCCGATTTTCTGTGAGGCCGTGGTATCACTCTGGTCGACCCAGC